>JAJEJO010002931.1:160682-245960 GCA_020662805.1 Glaucomys volans | reverse complement strand
GGAAGGAAGGAGAAAAAGAAAGAAAGAAAGAAAAAAAGAAAGAAAGAAAGAAAGAAAGAAAGAAAGAAAGAAAGAAAGAAAGAAAGAAAGAGAGAGAGAGAAAGGGAGGGAAGAAAGAAAGAAAGAAAGAAAGAAAGAAAGAAAGAAAGAAAGAAAGAAAGAAAGAAAGAAAGAAAGAGAGAAAGCTGTAGAAGTCAAAATAGAAGAATGTGAAGGAAGGAGTGGCCAAGAGAGTCAAATGCTCCATGGTGTCAAATATGATAAAGACAGAAACATTTCTCAATGGGATTAGCAATTAGGAGAGAGGAAGAAGAAAAGTCAGACTGCAATGGATTTAAGAGTGAATGGGAAATAAATGGAGCCAGAGAGTTCAGATAACAATGAAAACTGGATGAGAAAGTAAAAAGTTAGATCAAAGATAAAGGAAGAATAAGGGACAGATTTTAATTTTTCATTGTGTTTTTGTTGGTCCTAGTATTTTAAAATAAGTATTCCTTTCGGATGAAAGAGATTTGAGGCTTCTAGGCTGCTAGAGAAAGGGAAAAGTTATCTCCAAGACAGGAGATGATTGACAGGGCAAGAGTTTAGAGAAGACTTAACCAGACACTGGAGGAAGTGACTGTAACTTTATCACTTTAGCAGCAGCTGGAAGTCCCCTCACAGTCACCTTCATTTTGGATTTTGGAAAACCTGGCTCCAGACTCATCCTGTCTCTGCAGACTTTTCCATGGGTTTCAGTGCCCGGTTTCTATCAGCTGCCACAGCTCAGGATGCATCTTGGCTGCAGTGGGGAAGAAAGGAAATCAAGGCAGGTTTTGGTGGGAAGGATCCAACATCTGCTTGCATCTGGGAGCTGACTCACACCCAGCATCTTCCCCACACCCCACCCTCCTGTCCTGGGTTTTGCACTTTCCTGTGGAGCCCTCTTGATTTTTCCCTCTGAATCAGATTGGGTTGGGAAATGTAAACACAAGAATCATGACACACTTGTCCATGTGGGAAAGAAAAGTTGTCACTACAGTTTTAGTGGAGCATCTGGGTAGCAGTTATATCAGAGAAAAAGTGAGAGGACGTCTTTATAAATAAAAACTTAACTTCTTTTCCTTCCTTTCTTCTTTCCTCATTAAATAAACTCGGATCTGAAGTGAAAATCTAGAGATAACAAAGTCCGGTTCCCTGTCCTCAAGGAGTTGTTGGTATAGTTTGCTAGAGATGTAAAAAAATTGGATGTGTCAAGAACTAAGACTGCGAAGACTGCGTTGTAGTAGAAGTTGATGTGCAAGTGGCTGTGCGTGCCCCAGGCCTAATAACCGAGGATCTCAAAACAAATTAAAAGAGAAATATATTTTGATGGAGGAGGTTTGAGCATGCATAGGGTAAGGTAGCTGATTCTTCTGTAGCAGCCCCAAAGGATAAATGGGAGAAACAAAGAAGGAAGGAAGGAAGGAAGGAAGGAAGGAAGGGAGGGAGGGAGGGAGGAAGGAAAAAGAAAAGACTAAGCAGAAGTAGAAGAGAAATATACTTAACTCCATTAAAGAATTAATGTGGACCAGGCATTGGATAAGATCTGCAGTGATGTGAGGGGTGAGAAACTCAGAAAAATCAGTGTCTAGCCCCCTAACTCCAAGCCTGGGCTCTCAGGGGTCCTACCAATAAGGTGGTAATAACAGATTCTGTGGATTACCTTAAATATGTAAAACCTAAAATGAGTGTATTTTGGTAAATCCTGGAATCTGAAGGTGGGAAGGGATGTTCCCAAATTCAAAAGGGGACATTCCTTTTCTGATCATATGATCTGATTTCTGTTCTTTGAGAATTGACACTCTGGATGTATGCCACTCACCTTTCCTTCTGCCTTGTTGCTGCTTCTAGTTAATTCTAATGAGTCCTTTCAGACCTGGCTCAGGTGCCATGCTGCTGGGGCCAGGCTGGGTTAAGATTTTCTAGATTCCTACCCCATCTATGCTTTGCTTGTCTGAATTTTGATCACTCAACACTTGTGAGGAGAATGATGAAGTCTGGCTCTTCAAACCACTGAGGATCAGGAAGCAGGTATGAAGTGCCTGTCATATGGTAGCAGTTGAAAAAATTATATTCTGCTTTTCTCCTCAAGGGGCCTTCTAGTTCTCATAGTTCCATGCTCTAGATTCAATGTCTCTGCACAATCTTTGTCAAGACTCTTTGTCTCTCTCCACATCCTTATTCAAATAGTTCATTTGTTCATTTAAAATTATTTTATTCAATTCATTCTTTCAGTACTTTAAACTGAATTATTTCATTCAGAAAAACCTATGTCCACTCTCTTGGTTTTAATTACATGATCCCAGACTTGTGGTGCTCAAAATTTTCTGGTCTCAAAAACCTATTAATCTCTTGAACGTTATGGAGGAATCAAAAGTGTTTTTGTTTGTTTATGTCAATTGATACTAGAAATTGAAACTGAGAAATTATACAAATATTTATTATTTTTAAAAAAACTAACAATAAATTCATGGTGTGTTTACAGAAATAGCATTTTCAATAAGTAGATCTTTTAAAGTTGAAACACTTAATGAGAAGTGTGGTATTTTACATTTTTACAAATCCCTGATACGTGATTGAATAGAAGACCTCTAGATTCTCATATCTGCTTTGACAGTTATAATTTGTACAATATGTTATTTGAAGTTTATGAAGAAAACATAGCCCCATACAGATATGTGGTTATATAAAGGATTAATATTTTTCTCACTTTTTCAGATAGTTATGGGTATCCTTTGATACTACACCAAAACTCAACAAGTGGCAATTTTTAAAAGTTAGTTGCAATGTGCAATCTGAAACCATATCAAAAAGCTTATTGAGTCCCTGTACATTGAAATTCTTAGTATCTTTTTTTCCCTTTGAATGGATTTTTTTTCTTATGGATAATTTTGTAACATCAGGCTCTGGCCATATGGAAAATATCAGTTCACTGAGTTATGCACATTTTCAAAATGTTGACTCATTTCATTATACAATATCAAGAAATTACATTCCTTGCTATCACCACACCTCTCCCCCTCCTCTCTCTGGTGTTGGGGACTAAACCCAGGCTCTCACATATGCTAGGTAAACCCTTTACCTCTGAGCCATACACCAGTCCCCTCACACCAATCTCATCAGAAAAGTCTATAAGTATTTGTATGATGTCAAGCTCATGATGGCAGATGTGAATTTTCCAAAATTTTAGTTTTTGCTTGCAAGCTTGAGTTTAATCATTGGCAACAAATGGCATCAGCTGTTTTCCTTGAAGTGACAGACTCTTTTTTTATTAATTTTCGAGAAAATGTATGACACATGCCTAAGTCTGAAAAACCATAGTCTGTCAGTTGTTCTTTCAAGTAATAAAATTAATATTTTTACTGCTCCTTCAGGGGTCTCTTTAAGTGAAATTGACTTTTAATTTTGCTTTTAAGCTGTGAGTGCATGGTATTGAAGAATACAACCACTACGTGTGCCATTGTGTGCTATGCATTACTCTTGCTAAGGCCCAGCATTTTTATCTGCTGTGGATTCACACCATTACTCAAAAGTGCACAAATGTTGACACAGTGAAAAAAGCAAATAACTTCTTTATATTATAATGCAAATGTTATTTGCCTTATAGCCCCCTGATTGTCTCTTGGGTATCCCCAAGAGTCAATGGACCACATTTTGGGGAAACAATGTTAATATATTTTGTTTTAAAAGGTGAGGTAGCCTCAACTCTTGGTTACACATCAAGCCCAACTTGAGAGCAGACCCTGCTTTCCTTTGACAATGATCATGACTTCTTTTCCAGATGACATCTTCCCAGTATGTAATCGGTGACTACATCCAAGTAAACATGTGGAAAATGAGAGTGAGTGGGTGTGAGGGCTCGGAGGGAGTTACTTGTTTAGGGGATGATGAGAATTCAGTTCTGGAAAAAGTTCAGTTCTGTGAGTGTATATTTCTGGTCTTCAAAATATTACCACATACATGCTGTCATGCAATTTATAACGTGCCTGAGGGAGGCAGCTTAATGCAGCAAAGAAACATGGGCTTTGCAGTCAGCCAGGCTTGGGTTCCAGTACCCACTCAGTGGTTGCATTCTATGTGATCTCTATCGTGTTCCCTGACCTTGCTAGGTCTTATTATCCTATCTGGAAAATGAACTTACAGTGCTGAGAATATTACTATGTTTGGCATTAAAAGGCAGGATCATTGAACAGATGCTGTGATGAGCTATATCACCTGCCCATTCCCCCTTTTCTGGAATAAAAAAAACTCATTTCTTTTGCTGCCAGGGTGATGCTGAAGATAGCTCTCAGTGCCAGTCCTACTTGCCCAAGTTCATACCTCTCTCAAGGGGCATCCTGCCTCCATTGACTGATCAGTGGCCTGTCCATCTCCTCTAAACTCCATAGCTTCACAAGGGGTCGGTTGAGACTTTTCAGGGACTGTAACACAGTTCAGCTTCTTGCTCTGCTCAACCCTACATCATTTGCCTTTTCTACAAGTGCCATTCCAATGAAGTATTATAAAACTCTTAAATGAAGTCCTACATGTATGCTGATCTTCAATTCAGAGTCTGGTTCTTGTGAACGCAAACTGAAGCAGATCTTTTCTTAATATTATCATTATTATTTATAATCCTCTACTCCCTCCTATGATAGGTGGGCCCTAGTAACTGGAAGGCCCTTTTAGCTGAGTAGTCTGAAGGTTGTGAGTGTAGGGTTTGGAGCCTGAAGGCAGGAGAGTATTCCAGCTAACTCCATACTGATCTCCATGATCAAAGGACAGTCATAGCATTTGCAGGAGGAAGATGTTGAGTTGTGAAGAGAAGCAACAGGGAGACTGGGAGAGTACAAGAGAAACCTGGAGAAGGAGAGTAATAAAAGGAGGCTTGGGGTGCAGGTAGTACTGATGAGGATATTAGTATAGCAAGGATTCTGGAACCAGCTTTCTTGGGTATGAGTCCCAGTTCTCACACCCAGCAATTTATACCTTGTGCCTTATTTGCCTCACCCACGAAATAAGAATAGTAAAGACATCTATTCATAATGTGGCTCCGAATAGTAAACAAATTGATTAGAAAACAGAAGATGAAAAAATTGGTTTTCATTGCTCACGATCCACTGGGAAGGTTGAAGCATACACCAATCATAGTACTAAAATTTTATGGTGCGACTATACATAGCTTTGGTACTTGCACAGAAGATACAGCTCCTTAAGGTCATGTGGGGGAAAGTGTCAAATCTCTGCAGAAATTACATTTCAGAAATCGTGGGACAGTAGGAGCTTTCCAGGAAGGAAAAAATAGGGAAAGGTAGACAGAATGGCCCTTGAGAAGTTTTGGAGATGTATGATTTACTAGAGACCATGAGGATTCCTAATGCTATTGATTGGTTTGACAATAAATACCAATAATCATTCTCTCTCTCTCTTTTTTTTTTTTGGTACTGGGGATTGAACCCAGGGGCACTTCACCACTGAGCCACATCCCCAGCCCTATTTTGTATTTTATTTAGAGACAGGGTCTCACTGAGTTGCTTAGGGCCTCGCTAAGTTGCTGAGGCTGGCTTTGAACTCGCGATCCTCCTGCCTCAGCCTCCCAAGTCGCTTGGATTATAGGCGTGCACCACCACACCTGGCTCAATAATCATTCTTTTTATCTCTCTCCCTCTCCTCCTCTCTATTTCCTCTAATTTAGAAGAACTTGGGTCTTGGATACATTCTTTATGAGATGGGAGGAGGACATTTTTATTGTAATGCCTTATGTCATAACAGCAGGTATTCCTTCTCACACCGAACACTGCAACCTGCTGTTATTTCCTGGTCAGCTTACAACTTGAGGGCAGTCTTTGAGTGGACCACATTTGAGAGTTTTAATACTTAGCAGTTGGAAGAAGTGTATAGCTCATTCTCCTCTCTATCTCATTAAACAGTGGCTTTGAGATGAAATACACATGGAAATGTTCCTCCTAGTTGGGTGAACTGGGCAATTTACTCAGCTTTGATTATACTAGCTGTTCAGTGGAGGTAATTATTATCTCATAGAACACCTGAGAGAATTCAATGCATTATTAAATGTCAACTTATTGATACAATGCCCAGTGTGTATTGGGGAACTAGTAAATATTGGGTCTCCTTTTATCTCCTTGCAAACATAAAAACTGGTGCTTTTCAGATATGTGCTAGTCCACTTGAAGTTGATATGAAGTCTGGACTGGCCTCTTCTGCCTCCAAGTTAAAAGTAAACCATATAGTTTCTTAGATGCACCTAACTCAGGCTATCTACAAGTAGAGAACCACCGTACACTCTAAATGGTAAATAGTAAGATTTTGAGTCAGTTATGTAAATCCAGTTTTAGCAAATTTAGAAGGGTATTTGTCACAAAGTGTTAAGCAACATTATTATTTACATTCTCAACATTATCCATTCATCCACTTCCAATAATACAAGGATATTATAGTTTTTATTGACACATTTTTGTAAGCTATTCCAAATTCTTTGCAGAAGAGCAGAGGTATAGATCACATAAACAAAGCAGTGAAACACAATAAAGAGCCAAAGGATTTTCAGGGCAACTTTCTTCCTCGTGGTGTGCTTCGCATCTTAATAGGCCAAAAACCTTGAGAGGAACATACCATTTTAATGACCAAACACAACTTGACCTTTCTTGTATTTTTCTAGCCACAAGGAAAATATCCAAAGAACAAAACTTTTTGATATGGAACAATTTCTTATTTTTATCTGGCACATAATTTTTGTGGGCTTGTCAAAGACAAAGGAAGAGACTTGCTGAGGGCCATGGGAGAAGAGGGTACCTACCACGCACCTGGAATTTCTGGCTCTGTCTCCTACTGGGGAACACAGTTGTGGGGAGGGCTTTTCAATGGCACACTCTTGCTCTGTCTGTAGCATTGACCCTATGAGCCTTCTCCACTCTTCCATGACACTTGGCGGGTATCTCCTTCCCCAACCCTGGGATGACAGGACAAACTGGTAGAATCAGTTGACACAATCTCTATCAGAAGCAACTGGGCTCCTCTGATCCAGAGCCAATAACGCACAGCACACAGGATGGCCTAAGTCCAAGGTTGCTGTGCATTAACAGATGGGAGGGGAATTATCAGCATAGAAATACAACCAAGCACCATGTGGATGGGTGACAAGATGTCCTCTGGCCAGAGGAATAGATTACATACCAGCACTACCTTGGCTCACTGCCCCAAAGAAATACATAGCAATCCACACTCAGGGAAAATTCCATGAAATAGCAGAGCAGGAACATCCTGAAGCCAATGGCAACATATTCCAAGAAAAACATCCAATGAACCAAACCCCAAACAACACAGACCTCAGAAACGTAAATAAAAATTAACTGAAAAAGGAAACTTTCAGAGTCTTGGGAAGGAACACAACAGATTAAGTGACCACAAAACACTAAAACACCAACTAGTTATTTACCCACTGCTTTGTGGTAAACATAAGGCCTGTAGTCTCCAGGAGGTTATTTCTGGGCGCCAATGACTTAGCACATAGGCCAGCAAAGAGGATGGACTTTATTTTCCTCCAGGGCAAGTGGCATTTATAATGGGCCTGAGAACCAAAAGGAA
Organism: Glaucomys volans; assembly: GCA_020662805.1. Lineage (NCBI taxonomy): Eukaryota > Metazoa > Chordata > Mammalia > Rodentia > Sciuridae > Glaucomys > Glaucomys volans. The sequence continues at coordinate 238,355 of JAJEJO010002931.1, read as the reverse complement.
GTTCCTTTGAACCTCTTGGTCTTATAGCTATTTATAAGGATGAGAGAGGAGCCAAGGGTGGGAAAAGCACTGGGCTTGAAGTCAAATGACTCGGGTTTGTATTCTCACCCTGCCACTCACCAACTCCACTGTCTTGGATAAACGTCTTATCCAAGCTGAACTTCAACTTTCTCACTGGGAGAGGAGGAATCATCTCTTCCTCACAGGGCTGATCTGAGTTTTAAGTGAGAAAATAGATGTAAAGAGCAGTCAGGTACAACACCTTGGCCATTCATTGTCATGGCGGTGGTTTCTATTGTGGTTATCATTTCATTGATCTAGGATTGTATGACAATTAGAATCTACCTAATTCTGGTGGTAAATTTTTCCAGTAGTGAATTTAGTGGTAACTGAGGTATGCTCCTCTGAGCATCTGTTTCAACCAATTTAGATACAATCTATAATCATCCACATTCTTGGGAATTTTATTCAATATAATTTAAACTTTCTTTAATGACCTAAAATCAAAGTTATGGGCAACTTCTATTGCTCTAAGTAGCTTAGAGTCAGTTCCATTGCTTTTTATTCTCTCCTTCTGTGAGTTGAAGCATAACTTCAACTACCCACCTGTCTTAATAGCTCCTCCTCCCTCTATTCTGCTTGTCTGGTCTATTTCTCATTTGGTCAACATCAGAATTCTTAGAAAATGGCCAAAAACTTATCAGGTAGTCTCGATTTAGAATCTTGGTAATAAGATACAAGGCATTCACACAGGAACTTTGAGAGGACTGTGGTGGAGTCAGACACTTTTTTTGACTTGAGATCAGAGAGTGGAAGGTGTTAGAAAACTGACCTCTGAGTGAGCAGGTGGTGCCTGAGTGAGGAACACTTGGGATATATTTAGTCACCTCACATATCTCTCACATTCTGATGTAGGTAGGTACAAGTGTGATCATCATAACTAAGAGTCGGCAAAGAACAAAGCCAGAGTCAGGGGATCAATATTAGGAGCAAGGAAATATCTTGATAACCCATGGGACAAATTCTGTATGTCAATCCACATACATTCCTAGACCATTGTCACGAAACTATATGCCCTGTTTAGACTGAGAGTCATTTGGTGCAGCAATATTAGCTACTAGATTGATTTCTTCTCCAAATTGGCTCATGGTGTTAGTGCTAATTTTTCCTAAACCAACTGTTGTTCAAACAGTACTACTTCCACGATGGGATCATGATGGAGTCATAAAAAATCAGTGCTGCGGACAACCTTGAAATTCATGTAACCCAGTAAATCCCAAATGCTACTCTAAAGATTCATGTTGGCCAAATTTTCACAAATCTGGAAAAACAAGAAAAAGAAATGGGGATCATCAGATACAACAGCAATTTTCCATCAAGTTAATTTATTCAATTTAAAGAGATGTCTTATATTGTGAAATATTGATTTTCCTTCTTTTCTGATGTTCTTTTCCTTTTATTTGGAATGATAGTAATGGTGGATGGCAATTATGTTTTAAAATCTATTTATCAAATATAACAGTTGGCCATTTACATTAGGCTCCTGTTTTGTGGCTGTTTTGTTTGTTTGTTGGTTGGTTGGTTTGATTTATGAATTTGAAAAAGTTTAAGAACTTCAGATTTATACCAACTCCTTCATTTTCAGATGGGGGAATAGACACACAAAGAAAATTGGTAAAGTTCATACAATCAGGAAGTTGTAAAGCTAAGACCCAAACCTGGGCAAAACGTTCTTGGCTCTCTTGTCATCTCCTCCAGCTGGTGGAGTGTTTAGTCTTATTACCAATTCTATGGGAGGAGAAAAAGGAAGATTTGGAAGAGGAAGTGGATGGAGAAAAGGGACATCTATTTCTCACATGCAATGATGTGCCAGAGGCTAATGCCTCATGGATATTATTTTGCTTATTTTTTACAATGACCCTAAAAGGAAACCAATGCAAGTTATGATTGAGGAAACTAGCTTCAGAAGTGTGAGATATTGTAATGCTTCAGAATCCATCAACTCATAATACCACCTACTTACATGCCATTCAGCCCAAATCTACTGTGTAAAATCTTTCCTGCAAAAGATAAATCTTATGTTAAAGTGATTCAGAGATTTTATTAAATTATAAAGTGATAAGCAAATATTCCATGACTTAAGAAAAAAAGAAAACTATTCAACTCAAACAATTCTGTGAGGCTGGTTATCATCATCTTTATTTCACAGATGAGAAATTGAAGCTAAAAGAGTTTAAATGTCTTATACAAAGTCGTGTATTTGGCAATTTGCTAAGCTGCAACTGGATTTCTGACTCGTAGTCCTGTCCCCCTTTTCCTCTACTCCGTGAGGGATGGCTTTTTCTGGAGAAGAGAAATGGTGCACCAGAGAAACCTTAGTCTGCAAAGGATCATGGCCATGGGCCACAGTTGTAGCTTTGAAAAGGCAGGAGCAAAAGAAGAGTTGATGGAGACACCAGACGTGAAAGGGTCATAAGTTCTGGGCTTTCCAATAATAAGCCATTCTCCTCCAGATGATTTTAATAATCTCCAGCACATGTGTTCTAACCCCTTGATGCTGTACAATATGTGTAACCAAATAAAAGATCTCTCCAGATTTGGAGATTTACTGTTTGTGATGGGAAAAGGCCAACCAGATGACATCATTTATATTCCAAATATGAGCTGCTGCCAAGCCTGGTGATGTTAAGCTGGAGAAATTGATCCTCAACATTATTCTATGAAGGAAAAAAGAAATAAAAGGTCTTGGCCTAGATGGTGTCCTTTTAAAAATTTTATGTGAATATGGAGTCTGGTTTAATAAACTTCTATTTTATTCAGGATTGCTTATGTCCAATGTGTGGGTTGTTTAGGCACACGACTACTTCCACATAACTGAATTTACCAGGTGGGGGGCATGAGAGCTATCAATGCTTGTTGATGTTGAGAGGGTAATTGGTGGGAGTTGGTCTGAAGCTCATCTGCTCTTTAATAGTAGAGTTCACAAGTATCAGGGATGTGGCCTCTTGTTCAAAAGCAAAGGTGCCCAGTTGGTAATGATGGAGTTCAAAAAACTGCATCCATCCTTCAGTTCATCCTTCAACTTCTTCCTTCCTAACACAGTCATGATTTCCTTTAGGTATCCATATTCTCAAAAATCACAAGACACAGAGAAATTTGATACCATTCCAGTTCCAAAGGCAGATCTTGATTGATATAATTCAATAAATGCATGACACACTCCACCATGATCAGCAATCCAGTGACCTTGAGTCATGAGACAAAGAATAGGTCTCATGCTCAAGGAAAAGATTTTCTTCTTTTTCAAGTGGATAATAGCCCCAGCTGTGGTTGAGATCCATTTGACAGTGTCAAAGGAGCCCAGACTTAGGACAAGGCCAGTGCTGAGGATGACTAAAGAGGAAAATGGGAAAAGGTGATGTGCTTGCTCCCATTACTGAGGCTCTGATTGTGCTGTGCTCCCCTGTCCCGGCACTTCCTCTTATGCAGATAATGCATTTCCTGCACCTTATAAGGTTTCTGTTGCTTATAGCTGAAAGCATTCCATCTGTTGGGAGTGGGAACAAAATGTACCTCTTGGGGGTTCCATCAATTACTTGAACCACACACCCTCATGACACCCTCCATGACGAGGGTCTTCGATTTGTGTTGAGTGGCCTAATGTGCAACTGCCACCATATTCAGAGGGATTTTCTAAAACAAAAGCTACTCATGACACTTTCTGCTTCTTGATCTGGCCCCTGCCACCCTTCCAGCCTCAACTGCAGCCATACTCACCAGCCACTCTTCTGTCTTCCTGTCGTTGGGACGTGCCATGCTTCCTCTCACTTTGGACCTGGCCTGTGCTTTTGCACTGCTGGTGACAATCTCTACTTTACCACCTCCTCCCCACACTCACTCTCCATCAAGTCTTGGTGTTGGCATCACTAACTCCAGGAAGCCTGGCTTTCTTCGTTCCTTCGAAGCCTTCGTAGGACTCTGTCCATCTATCAGAGCACTTCTCACAGTAGATGGGAATGACTGGTCATCTCTGTCGGACTATTGGTCCAATAAGAGCAGGAAACATCTGTTCTGTTTACAGTTTTGTCCCCAGGGCTTAACACGTAGTTGGTATTACATAAAATGTTTGTTGAAAGAAGTCTAAATTAATCACCTAAAGCCATTAAAATATTCCCCATCACCTAATGCCTGAACACTTCAGAATGGTTTTCAACAATCTGGCCCTGACTTGCCATCAGACTCTCTCCTGTTACTTAGCCCAAATTTCTTACTTTAAGTTCATAGAATCATAGGTCCTCTGCTGTTTCAGGTTTCAATACCCACGATGAGCGTCTAGCTACTTCCTGATCTAGCCACTGCTGTGTAGTTCTGCTTTGTAATTTGGGGAGGTTGCTGTGAATCATGAAATGAGTAAAAATGGGTTTGAATTCCTCTCAGCATGTTCTCAGTTGTGTGACACTGGGCAGCATACTTAAACCCATGTCTAAAATGTGGCGAAAAAAACCCTAGATCCCATGGGGCTGTTGTGGGTCTATGTGAAGAAATGAATAAGAAACTACCTGGCACAAAGTTCCAAGCATAAGTTGTTGGAATCAACCCCTTTGATGAGTCATTGTTGAACTCTGCCTTCTGTTCTCAGAATCAGCCACCAATTTAATTCTAAATTATTTCTTTGAAAAAAGTAACATCGAAGAATAAAAATCGAGCATCAATCTTGACTTCAGAAACAAAATGTCTCTCAGAAGGAATAAAGTGGCTTTGCTGAGTCTCTGTTCTTTTAAGCCTGGAGAGTTTTGGGTTAGTGAAAGTGCTGTTTGGGGTTACTGGGAGTGCTTTTTGGGAAGTTATTTGGTTTGGCTAAAATGGCTACTTCATTATGGCTGAACCTGCAATTTCCAGGAAGTAACTGAGTTCCCACAGCTTCAATAACAATTGCAGAGCCCATAGGGCAATCCTTCCAGTCCTGGTGAGAGCACTGTGGCAGGTGTTTAGTGGTGCTTTTAAAATGCTGCTGGGCAAGAGCTGAAGTGCTGTGTGGAAGCCCATTGAAAGCTTTCCTGATTCTGGGAGAGCTATGCTCTCTGAGTTTGCAGAAGGAGCTGGGCAGAGCATGCTTGCAACTGCTTCCTGTATTCCTGGGTTCTATTCTTCAACCAAGCTTCTGGTTTCCATGCCTGACTTCTGCTCTGTGTTGTGGGGCAACTAGCTTTTTCTAGAGACATCTTGGAAGGGTAAAGGAGGGGAAGGAGATAACTTCCAGAAAAGGGTGCCGAAATTGGATGCTGCAACTAAAAGGGCTTTTTTCCAATTAAAAATCTTTCTCGTTGAAAAACATGTGCTTTGGAACTAGAGAGCTGGATTTGAAAAAATAATAGGCTCATTCACCTATTATCTTTATGATTTGGAGTATGCTAATGTTTTTGAAGCTCAGCTTTCTCATCTATAAAATGGGGATTATATCTGTCCTACCTGTCCTGCAGAATTTGTATGGTAATGGAATGAGATCCTTGATGCAAAAATTGAACAAAATGCAGATGGTTTAGCAGGTGTTCAACAAAGGTGACTCTATTGCTAATCCTTCATTATTACTGGAAAGTATATATTTGTTGTAAATTGACTTTGATCATCTTGGCATGTGCTAGGAGGGGCAAATCTATTTAGACCAGATTTAGAAGCCACAATGAGAACAAATGTTATACAAACATGTTTGGAAACATGATCACTTGCATTTTAGCCTACGGAAAGCTTTCGCCATGAGAGAGTGCTCCTATGTAACATCTTAATGTCAAGGTCTAGGGCACATCCAGACCACTGTGGATGAGGTTAAGCAGAGGGAGGATAAGAGAGGACGGGGCACATTCTCACGGAGGAAGGAGTGAAAGTGGGTTTTCATAGAAACAAGGATTAGATAGATGGGTGAAGAGAATGGAGGTCAAAGAGGAAATGGAGGCAGAAATGATGCCCTGAGTTTCAGCTTCCTCAGCTGTAAAATGAAGAAGTGGGAAGAGATATTTCTAAACTGTGGATGGCCAAGTTGTTCATATTCTCTTCATGAGATCAGAGGTGAGGGCAGATAAAAGAAAAAACCGAGCAGGGAGCAGATGAAATACAATCACTGCTAGGAGCAAGAAGGAGCAGGGTTCACAGTAATGTTTTGTGTCTCTGGTCCACAGACTTGTACTCAGCATAAGGTTCCTTTCAATACTTTTCTTTCCTTTCTCCTCCATCTCCTTCATCTCCTTTTCCTTCTTATTTCATCTTTTTTTTCTTTTTAAATTGAGTCAACAAATAAGGAAGCTTTCAAAAAGAATGAACTCAACACAACAAACATTGCTGGAACAGCTTCAAGCAGTTAAACTGAGGGCTGGGGACATGGGGACGACTAGGACATGGTCAGTGGTAGCACTACAGTCCAGTTGGGAGAGACAGTGACTACAGATGGCCGTTTTAATACATTGTGGTGAGTTCTGTGAAACAGGAAGCCCAGGGTTTGTGGGATGTCTGAGGAAGCCACCTTGGTGGCAGATGTCAGGCAAGCCCTGCCTAAAGTGGCGCATATGCCAAGGCTGGAAGGTTGAGGAGTTAGCCCTGCAAGGAGAGGTGGAGGGCTGTGTACCTGTTCAGAGCAGAGACCCTGGAAACTCAACTTTATTCCTTTGAAATGCTCTTGGGGCAGAAACATGGAAATCATTCCAAACCATTGACTTGGGTGGGTTTATTTTGGATGTGCTCATCACTAAGTACATATTTTTCTAGGATTTGCGAGGAGATGGATTTCCATGTGTGCTGTGCTTCGGCATGTCTCCTCAGGGTGTTTATTTACTGTGCTTTATTCCCTAACCTAGCAGGGCGTCACAGCTGGAGGCAGCTGGTGGTAAATAAATAGCTTCCATTACCCAATCCCATCACCATCCTCCATTCTATTTTGAAAACAGTCTCAGCCCATAGGCTCCTCTGCTCTCAAGCCCACGGCAGGGTCCAAACCCTGTGGAGAGGCAGGAGTGTGTCCTCTTAAAGATTCAGTGGAAGTGTAGGGGACATTTTAGGGCACCATGGCATTCAGAGAGTCCTTCCTAGGAAAGCCTCATCAATCATATAACCGTGAAAGAAAAAAAATACACAAACATAAACACATCAAGCTTTTCATATTGCGGTCTATCTTGTAGGGAATTTGGGAGCAATTTGATTAAACTACAGTTAGGCTGAGACTTTCTTAGGTGTTCTTTGCCTTCACACGTTCTATCTCATTTGATGATTTTTCTGTTCAGTTTGTTAGACCGATCATGAATGCACGCAGAGTGCACACCTAGTTTCTGTCTTTCCAAATGCCAGTGTAGGAGAAATTCTAATGGGGACTCACAATTTAACATGACTTCATCATTTCCAAAATTGCAATGCAGTAAGAGAGGTGAAGGCTCGTGGAAGTTCCTACACACATTAGAATTACAGACTGTGGTTATATACAGCACAACCTGAGACCCGCGCCTTCCACTTCGTCTGAGAGAATGGATCTCTGGCAGGCAGGACCAGGACAGAACTCACTTCGATATTTCTTAGAGGAGAGTGAGAAAAGCCTTATATTACTGACTTAGCAAACTCCAAGGGAGTTCTAAAAAGGGAGGCTGAAAACATACACTTGAAGGTGGACATGGTATTTATTCAGTGAAATATTGAGTATTTGTAAAGGTCAAAGTTATTTGTCGAAAGGAGTAAAACTTGGAGTAACTGTAGTTTTCCTTTACTTCTATCTTTCTTCCCAAGTTATTGGCCTGCAGTGGTCTTGTTATAGAGGTGCTTACACAATCTTTATCACTAGGCACTTTTTTTAGAAATTATCCACTTATACACAGGTAGCACAAAACAGAACTTACTCCATGTTAGCTCCCTCCCCTGCCCCAGTCTTCTTCCTTTTCTGGCTGTGGAGTTAGAATGGATAAAGAGTCTATAAAAATGGGTAGAGAGTGATTAATGTGTAATGTTAGGTATTTTTTTTCATTCAGGCCAAAGGGATTAGAAGATCTGCTCTGCAATTCTAAAGGCTTTGAGGTCATGGAACACCACACGACACAGAGTCATAAAAGCTCATCTCAGATTTTTCTTTCCTTCTAAGAGCATGACAAGACTCCTTCCAAATGCATCCAACAGGAGTCATATGTGGCCACCTGCTGACCCCGTTGCCACCCTGTTCCTCTTCTTACTGCCTCTATGTGGCTTCTCTCCTGCCTTGAATGTTCAGTCCTGCCTTCTACATGGAAGAAAAACCCAGCCATTCCAATCCTATTTCTTTGTTTGTAAATTGGGAATAGCAATTCCTACTTTCAGGGAGAAGAAGCCTTGTGAGGTTTAAATCAGATGATGGTGCATGTACTTCTTGATAGTGAACAAGTTTTCAACATGCCAATTCTTGGTCTGTGTCCCTTACCCTGAAGTCCAATACTCAAAACTGTGGACTTCAGGGGTGATTTGAAGTGTCCTAGTTAAGTGCACATATTGACTAAGGTACTGCAAGTCAGCTTACTCAATCATTCTTCAGTGAGAGTATGCTTCATTTATAAAGACTTGGTCTTCAAAAAAATCTTATTCTTCAGAAGGAAACCTCACCTTGTTCTCAAATTAGAGCCTGTGAGTCCCCCTCAATTTCTTGCCTTCCTTTGATTGACATCTTCTTCTCTACTGTTTAGGAATGGGCACCCATTGTCTGTAGTCTGCCATTCTTGCCAGGCAATGGGATGGTAGTCTGACCTGCCTGACAGTGGCCATTAGTAATGGTCCTGGCTAGAATGGCTGACAGGTAAGCTCTCCTTGAGGTCTAAATGAGAATGGATCCAACCCTGGCTTCCTGCTTTTCCCAGTATGCCTGTGGCTCTCAGAAGCTCAGGTGTTCCTGGCCACCTCCAGGTCTCCTGTCTCATGCATCACCTAAGTATTTTCATCTTCTGTTTCTGTTCTTCATCATGTTGACCCTTTGCATTGATTTCCTTACAAAAGCAGCTCAGACACTTTATATTTGTGGTTCATTAACTGAAGATTGAGAGAAGATTCAGAAAAAGGAATTCACATTGCAGCACTATAAACTTCAAATTTACCATGAAGCTTGGGTTGATCAGGTCGTCGTTGAGCAAATATCCACTTCCTATCACTCTCCCCTCCTCCATCAGAGGAGTCTGCTTTCCCATTCCATTGATAAGGGACTTCATCGTGTGATTTGCTTTGACCAAATGAACGTTATCAGAGGGAACACGGCAGACACAGGAAAAGTGGTTTGAGATAGGCTCTGGCTCTTATAATTCTGCTACTGTGAAGAGGAAAATGACCCGTTTGTCACAAAAGGATGATAGCCTTGTGTTATAATCCTGGAACAAATGCATGATCTGGAACCATGCCTGGCTTAGATTAGCCCATTTTCAGCTGACCCACAAATGTGGGAACAAGGAATGATAGCTTATTGTCATTTTGGAGTTTAGGGGTTATTTGTTTTACAGCAATATCTGACTGATGCAAGGCCTCATTGTTTTTAAGTCCTCTTGACAACCGTGGCACTGGGGAGTGTCCACTTTAACCTTCCTCCTATACAGTGGCCTGGTCTCACACCACCTCACTAACTGCTCCCATTTCCCCTCTTTCCGACCAATCTTCTCTTTCAGGTACCTCCAAGCACCTATTAATTTTGAATGCAGTTCACATTAATTCTCTTTTCATGCCTTAGCTTCTACCTCTGCATACCCCAGAGTGGTACTTTCATTTCAAGCAGCTTTAAAGAATTTTAATAAACAAAAGAAATTCTCCCAAGGAGAAATGCTTATGAGATCTGATAGAACAATAGCATTTTCCCCTTATCTATCATCTGCTCCCACTTTTGTTCCTCATCTTAAATCTGAGCTGTGGTTGCTCCTGAAAGTATTTTAACAATTTTGTCCAGTGTCAGCCAAATCTGACTGATCTGTCCTTGCTTAGCCCATTTTATTTTTTATTTTTTGTTGCAGTGCTGGGGATTGAACCCAGGGTCTTGTGCTTGCAAGGCAAGCACTCTACCAACTGAGCTACATCCTCAGTCCATAGCCCATATTTTTGGTAAGTATTCCTATTGGCTATGTTTTAAACTAGTTGGATAGCACATGCCATTAAAAAGTATTATAAAACCCCTTTGCCCCTACATTTTTAAATTTTTTTTCCTTTCCATCCAAGTATCTGTGTAGCTTTAAATCCTTTGGCTTTTTCTTCTGCTTTTTCATTCTTTGTCACTGATTTTGACCCTGATATGTACTCATCTTCTGACCCTGCCCATTGCACATCTTTTCTGTGTAACTGCTGCTCTCTTTTCCCCTTATATTCAATGACAAAAAATACCCCAGACCCCAGAAGAGTGGCCCAGGTTCCCTGATTAGAAGGCTCTCGGATATGGATAGTGAGGTTTCTCCACCACTCAGGGGCTCATGCATGGGGTAGCTGCCACCTCCAGCCCCAGCCAAGCAGGACACTGCTGTTCCTGGGCCCTGACATTACTGTGTCTAGAATATTTTATCCTCCATGTTTTGGCTATTTTTTTCTGTCTGATTATATAATTTTTGCAGCTTCTACCTTCCCAGACCTCTGCTCCTGAGATGGACCTCTGTGCTTCCCAGAAGAACTGGCGGTGCCTGCCAGCCCAGCCTGGTTTCGTGACTTGAATATTGGTCTCCTGTACAAAAGTGGCCCCTCCACAGTTGTCAGTCCCATGTTCCCACTGGGATTCACCATGTCCTAAGCTCAGGGCCTCCCTACTGTTGGCACATCAGCTGCCTGGGTGACAGGGATGTGATTTTACCTTCTCTCAGGGACTCTTATTTATACTCAGTACCTTAGGGCCTTCTAGATAAGAAATGGAGTCTTTAAACACCCACAGCATTGAAAGGAGATGGTGGCCCTCCCACACATGCAGTTCAAAATAAAATCAAATTAAGCCACAAAACATAAAACTGATAGGCAAGCTGGAAATAAAATTAGTCCCTTCATTTACTGATTAGAACGTCCAGAATGTTTACTAGAACCAACCTTTTCTCGTATAGTTCCATTTAAACTTATGCAATCATTTCTTAATATATTTAATTATCCTTTTTTGTCAATATCTTAAGCACGAGTTTAGTTGGTGGCTGTCAGAGTCCACCTCTGATGAAACCTGTGGGGCCCACACCACTCCTCCTCCTTCCTACATTCCCTCTTATGTACCTGCCTATTGCAGACGTCCTTTTACCATGTCCTTCCAGAAAGATAGATGTTCTGCTCTGCTACTTAGAAAGGACTTCATCTCCTAGGGGTAGTATTAACCACGTAGGTACTGTGAGTGGCTATTTTAACTTGAACTTTCTTGAAGCAGGCTACCTCTCTCCCCTATCCACACCCAAAGTATCTAACTCCTAATTTTCTGCAAAAGCTCTGGTACTTGTGGGGAAACAGGGCTGCCCAACAGTGAGGAGGTCTTGCTGAGGTCCCTGGGCAGTGAAAGAGCAACATGAGACTAGCGAGGTGGTGAGTTGTGGAACAGAATGTCAGCCAGAGAAGATAGCAATAAACCTAACTCTCACCTACATAGAGGATTTTACAGTTTATAAGGTTTTTCTGTCATTTTTCTAAATCCATCCTCACTGCGTTCAATTTTGCATTATCCTAATATTATCCCCATTTCACAAATGAGAAATTAGAGTCCAAGGAGCTTAACTGACACCCAAAGTTACCTAGTGATATGCAAAACAATGATTTTTGTCAGTTCAGTTCATGTTTGAGATCCAGTGTGGCTCATTTCATTTCATAAAATTGAACAAAGGATGATTTTTTCCTAAAATTTATTTATTTTAAGTTATTTGCACACATTTAGATTTGTATCCTATCTTATTCCAGACAAGATTTAGACAAACACACACACACACACACACACACACACACACACATATTCCAACTGAATATGTGGGAACTGCATTTTTGAAAGAATTTTGAACCCAAAACCTCAAATGATTTGTTTAGTTTTTGGTCAACAAACAAGAGCATTTGTGTTTCCATCGCTATGTTTCAGGGCTGCTTTGCTTTTGCAGGGGGTGAGTAATGTCTAGCAAGGCCTCCTCTGTTGAAATCCAAATACACTCAGATTGTGCACTTGGACCTAGCTGGAGGAAGCTGAGACCCAGGAAGCCCGCCAGATGTTTCCACGGCCTTTTCATGGAAAGTTAGGTTTTTTATTTGTGATTGCTTATTTGTTAAGTTGTGAAAAGGAAGTTTGAACAATACCCATTGCAGAGCAGCAAAGGGCAGAGAAGGCTGAGAGGTACTGACAAAATATATGGCAGCTCTCTAAGGGGTGATGATCTTGCTTTCTGTTAGCCAGGGGACATCTGAGGTCCTCAAAGGGCAGAGGGCACATGATCCTAGTTCTGGCTGTATCACTTGGGTAGATAGCTGTGTGGTTTGGGGGTCAAGACACAATCTTTAAGAGATATGACTTTGAACCTTAAGACATGCGTGCTGAAATTAGCTTGTGGCTTGAATCCCAGTTCCTCCTCAGGCAAATCACATCCTATCTCTGAAGCCCTGGTTTTCTCATCTATAAGTGGGGATCCTTTCTTATTGGGCTGTTGTTAGAAATTAAAGATATAACCTCACTGACGCATTTAACAGATTGCCTTATCTTTCCAAATGCTCAGTTCTTTCATCTCCAGGTGGGTTGTGGGATCTCTTCTGGCTTGGAAGTTCTTGAAACCCACAGTGGTACCAGGAGTTCTTGAGAACCCCAGCTTTCACAGTAAGCTACCCTTTTTTTGGCCTCTGGCTGCTTTTCAAGGCTTTCCTTGTCTTTTCTTGTTACTGTGATAACTCAGGCGCCTAGTAGAGAAAGCCTCCCTCCATGTGAATAAACATATTGACGGTATGTATATATCTTAGACCAGGAACTGTGGCCTGTGTAACCAAGGGAGAATTTCCACTGAAGTTTGAAATTAGCCACTGGCATGTGGACACTGGTGGTAGGAAAATATAAGGGTGAATGGATGTATGTTTTGGAAGTTTTGATTCTTTTTGTTTCTTCCTTTACTGCTTGCTCAGGCTGGACTCTTACCTAAGATGTCCTCTCCCATTTCACTTTATCCCTCTGTGCTGCTGGGAGGCAGTGTGGAGCATGAGAAAAGCAAGCATTTCATATTCAGAAACAACTGAATCCCATCTTGTTTTTGCTACTGCCCTGCAGTGTGACCTTGAGTATGAATTTAAATAATCTAAACCTCCACAACTCAGGATCCTGAGTTGGTTAAAGAGCATGAGTGCTAGCTTCAAATCCCAATGGCACTGCTTGTTAACTCTGTGATTGTTAAGAGGTTACTAATCTCATTTTGCCTCAGTTTCCTCTCTCATAGCTTATTAAAAGGATTATGTAGGTGATAAGTAGATGACAGATGATGAATAAATCACCTAGAACAGTGCTCAGGGCATAGTAATACAAAATAAGTCTATCGTGAATACAATTATCATCAAGAAATTCTTTACATGTAAATTGAATTATGAAAATCCTACTTCACAGAGTCATTTTAAGGCAAAGTAGTTCCTTTTCTTTATTCATGCTCTTAGTTAAGCTCAGCTTATACTTATTTTCCTTTAACTCTAGGGTTTTTTTTTTCCCAAAAAGTTACCATCTCAAGATGTAATAAATACAAATCAGAAAACAGTACAATTAGGACCATGAAATATGGTAGAGTAAAGCCATTTTTAGGTAATTGAAAATAAGACTCTAAGAATTGCATTCACTAAAGGGTACTCCTTTCAAGAGTAATGAATAAATAAATGAATAAACTAAGATTTCAAATCATATTTTCAGCCTTTTTTCCCTTCAGCCTTTCTAGTAAACACAGAGCTATGAGAACCAACATAGGCAATACTACTGTATGTAACAATATGTGTTGAAAAATTTGTCACACACATCTGGTTTCATTCATTGTTAACCATGATTTAATAAAATAATTGTATATCATCGTGATGATACACACGATGATACACACAATCTTACCTAACCTCTGGTTGTTTTCTGGTCCTTCTATTCACATCACTTGTCTCTTTTCATCTTTGGATTCCTCGCCATGTGATACCTAATAAAATGCAATCAATGTTGGCTACAAGATAATTTTAATCACAATTTAGTACTTTAAAATCCAAGGCCCACGCACAATCTACCTTTTTCTTACCAGTGGGCTTCCTGGATTTTCCCAGGGTGAGTCTCTCTTATCTTACCCTATGTGCTTATTTTGCTTTGTTTTATTTTTGTTGTTTATTTATTTGTTTTTTGATGGATATAAAAGTTAAAAGGGATGCACAGTTTACTCTGAATTAGTAATCAAGACTGCTGCCTCCAAAAATCTATTCTTCCTTGCTATTTGTTTACCCTACCTATTTGTAGAAAGCAAAGTGGTTTAACTTTGATTGCAATGTACAGCTAGATGAGATTTCCCAGTGTCCTTTCCATTAGGTGTGACCATGAAACTCAGTTTTCTCCAAGTGAATGAACATAAGTGCTGGCCCCACTTTCAGGCCACCCTCCTACATATGCTCTTCCAGCCTCACATTCTCTTCTAGTCACTGAGATATCTACACCCAGGGAACAACAGAGTAAATAGATCAAGCCACCATCAATATGGAGGGGAGTGAGTTTGTCAACTCCCACCCAGAACTGTTACACAGGCAAGAAATGCTTTTTTAATTGTATTAAGCCCTTAAATTTTGCCTGTTTTCACAGCCTACTTAACACAATATAGTCCACAGAAACTGAATCTTTTGTTCAGAAAAATATGAACACTAATTCAACTAAGCCACTGAAGTGCAGGAAGTTCAGCTGAGCCACTGAAGTGTAAAGGAAACTAAAACCCCTTTGGATCACTAAGTACCAGAAATAATATTTGGCAAATGGAAGGTGTGTTGCAGAATTCCTCCCATATAATTAATCTTAGAAGCTCACAATGCTCAGTATTATAATCCCTTCTTAACAGATGAAGGATCTGAAAAAAGAGAAAGGTGATGTAATTTGCAGAACAGTGAGAGATTCAAAGGCAATGTAATTGAAGTCAAAACTCTTTTGCTCTCTCTCGCAGATGTTGAATGTGGGCAAATAAGCATCCTATAAGTTCATATGTCAATTTTGCTTTTAGATACTTTGAGTGAGCAGTTTTTATTTCTGTTTTGTTTTTTGACCACATACACTTGAACTGATTTGTGAGGAGTCTCCACTCGTCTGGACCATTAAGTGCTTGATGGGTAGCGTGTTGCCAGGTCAGAGCAGCTGACGATGGCTTTGCTGGCCCTTTATAGGGTTCATGGCCTTCCTGGCCTCTGCTGTACCCTTCAGAGTGACTGCCTTGTCTACATTCTTGGTCTTTTTGTGTAAACAGGACACCCAAACCCATTTATGCAACTTTCGAGAGAGCTTCATAAACACAGAGATGCCTTTAAGCCTCCTTTTCCCGCTTGCTTATGTGGGGTGCTGGGGTATGGAAGCCAGGCTTCTTTCATTTGGGTCATCTCAGGCACATCTCTCTGCTTCACCTTCTGCTAGAGAACAAGCTGATATAAAGCTGGGTCTTTTCAATTTCTACCATCAAGGACTCCCCTCTGTATACTTTCGATTTCAAGGATCTCTGAATTTTGTAAAACTAGAGGACCACGTCTTAGCTTCAGTGCCTAATACCGTACCTGGCACAAAACTGCTGGTTGCTAAGTATTTGCTGAAGACACTGGAGTCCACAAAACTTAAGTCTTAGGTTTGTGGGTCTTTGCCAAATATTTTCAATGCTCTCCCCATCTAAGCACATGGTGGGACTGCATTACCAAGCCCCCTTATGGCTATGCTGAGCCTCTGGACTTGTTCTGGTCAATGAGGTATAAGAGGAATAATTAATTCCCAGGGCAAGGTCCTCAAGAGTCTCTTTTCCCTCCACAGGAAGTGGTATTCTAGACAGGGGTTGTTCTGGCAGCCAGGGTCCTGGAGTGGGAACAATGCAGAGTGGATCACCCAGCTGACCCAGTGCACATGCAGTAGAAGCTGAAGCAACCCTTTCCTGGCTTAAGGCACTGAGATTTTGCTTGTTAGCATAGTGTAATCTATCTTGTTCTGACTGAATCATCAAATTAAATCATAATTAATGGGTTTTCTCATTTTAATAACCACAGAAATATATAACTGTCATTCAAAGCCTCTATCAAGAATGAACATAGTAGTATGATTCATTAAACTGATAGATCTCTGCCAAAACCAAAGAAAAGAGATAATTTCAGTAGCAATGGTCTCAACAGGACACTTTTAATCCACTTAAGATAAACATAATTTATGTTAGGCTTTTTAAAATTAATTTTTTCATTGTTTGGTTGGTGCATTATAATTGTGCATGATAGTGGGATCCACTGTTTCATATCTGTGCGTGCACACAATAAAACAATACAGTTTGGCCAATATCATCCCCTAGTTATTGCCCTTACCCTGCCTTCCTCCCTTCCCCTGCCCTTTCCTCTACTGGTCTCCCTGCTATATTCATGACACTCCCACTTTTTTTTTTCCTTTTTCCTCTTTAACTTCCACATATGAAAGAAACATATGACCCTTGACTTTCTGAGTTTAGCTTATTTCACTTAAAATATATTCTCAAGATCCACCCATTTTTCCTGCAAATTACATAATTTCATTCTTTTTTACTGCTGAATAAAACTCCATCATATGTATATACCACATTTTCTTTACCCATTAACCCATTGATAGATAACTAAGCTGGTTTCAGAGTTTGGCTCTTGTGGATTGTGCTGCTACAAACATGGGTGTGCATGTACTGCTATAGTAGACTGATTCTAGTTCTTTAGGATAAATCCTGAGGAGTGATAGAGTTGGGGAGCATGGTGGTTCCATTCCTAGTCTTTCGAAAAACCTTCGTACTGCTCTTCATACTTCTGTGCTAGTTTGCAATGGCACCAATAGTGTCAAAGTATTCCTTTTGCTCAACATTTGCCCAGTATTTGTTATTGTTTGCATTCTTGATGGTCGCCATTCTAATTGAAGTGAGATAAAAATCTCAGTATAGTTTTGCTTTGTATTTCTCTAATTGTTAAAGATGTTTAATGTTTTTTAATATATTTGTTGACCATTTGTATTTCTTCTTTTGAGAAATGTCTATTTAGTTCACTTTCCCCTTTACTAATTGGGTTATTCTGGGTGTTTTGGTACATTTTGAGTTCTTTATATTTTCTGAATATTAATAATCTGTCAAAAGAGAAGCTAGTAAAGATTTTCTCCCATTCTGAAGTTTCTCTCTTCACATTCTTAATTGTTTTTCTTGCTGTGCAGAAACTTTTTAATTTGATGCCATCCCATTTATTAATTCTTGATATTATTTCTAAGCTTTAGTCAACTATGTCTTACCTGTCTCCGTGACCCAATCCCACAAGGGCTTGCTATGTAGAAGAGGTTCATTAAATCCTGTTGAGAACAAAGACTTCTGTAAGCACAGGGCAGATGCAACTTGAAATGCAGGCTTCCTCTAATCTGCCATCTTGAATTCCATATGTTAGACTTTTAAACATTGGATATAACTTGAATTCTCATGACTACTTTGCCTCTGTTTTTTATTTTCTGTGCAGAGATCAGACATCACTTTCCAGACCAAAGATGGTCTGGAAAACTGGAAAGAATAAGCTCTTTGGTAGCAGATAGTAACTTCTTTGACCTCTCTGGACCTCAGTTTTCTTACTTGTCAAAGAGGAATGACAAATACCCAACACATTTGTCAGGACCATGAATTGAAATACTGTATCTACTGTACTTCAAGCAGCATTATGGCACATATATAATGGACTTTCTGAGGGTGTTGGGTACCTGTCAGCTTTAATTAAGGTGAGCCCCTGTTTTGGTGGGTCCCTAATGGTCCGTTTGTGCTACTTATATAATTTTCTAAAACACAATGAGCTGATTTAAATTTTTCTAATTTTTATTTTTAATTGACATAATAATATGTATTCATGGGTTACAATATGATGTTTGGCATATGTACAATGTAGAATGATTAACATACCTATCACCTCATATACTTGTCTTTTTGTGGAATAGACTCTTCAAGCAATTTTGAAGTAGGCAATATATTATTACTGACCATAGTCACCCTGTTGTGCAATAAATTTCTAAAACTTCTTCTTCCTGTATAATTGAACTTTGTACTTTTGAACATCTCCCCATTCCCCACATCCACCCACCCCCAGTCTCTGGGAACCACCATTTGACTCTCTACTTTTCTATGAAATCACATCTTTAGATTCCATGTATAGATGAGATCATGTAGTATTTATATTTATGTGCCTGATCCATTTCACTTAGCATGGTATCCTCCAGATTCATCTATATTGTTGCAAATGACTGAATTTCCCTCTTTTTAAAGACTGAATAGTATTTCATTATACATGTATATAAACACACACATACATATATATACATGTGTACATTATACACACACACATATATATGTTTATATATATATGTTTTATCCATACATCTGCAGATGGGCATTTGCATTATTTTGCATAATTAGTAATAGTATTCCCTTTTATTGTCAGATATTCCTGTTTGTCAACAAACTGTGATTGCAGTAGCTCGGCATGTCTGTGCTGCTATGCTCTTGCTATTCAACATGATTTCGCTGCTGTCCTCTTAGAAGTCCTCTTGATCAGTCAAGAACTATTCTTCCTTGCAAGGTGTTCAAGAGAGGACCTTCCTTATACTGTAGTTTTCATTTGGGTGTGAGACTGAGGCCTCCACCTCTGTCAGAGACCTAGAGTTCAGGGCTGGAGAGGACCCAGAGATCCCACAATCCAATGCTTCAGTTTTCCACAGGAAACAGGCCAGAGAAGGAATGTAGCAATGGCCAGCTCTCATGCTCCCTGTTGCCTTTCTTATACTCTAGTCAGTACTTGAGTGTCTTAGCCCTGTGGCCAGGTTAGAGGGTTCAAGTCTCAGCTTGGCTATCGTGTGTACCTTCTGGAGTAGTTGAGAGAATCAATTCTCAGAGCACCTGGGGAGCACAGTGAGTGCTCAGATAACCTTGCCTCCCTTCTGTTGTCTTGACCAACTCACCCATGGTTCCTGCCACCGGCATTGTTATTTTGTTAGATACCAAAGTACATAGTACTTGAATAATCTTTGTCTTTAAGGAGTATCTTGTCTTGTCCTCTGGATCCTAACAAATTCTTTATAATGGGTTCATTTTATTTTAAAAGGTAGGGGAAAAATTCTAAGGAGAATCTGGCCATTCTGGCTCATAATGTATTCTGCAAATCTGTAAGTGAATAACAATATAATGATTGTGGCAATAGACTTCCACACCCAGACTGCCCACGTTCATATCCTAGCTCTGCCATTTGCTAACTATGTCGCTTGAACAAGTTCCTTCACGGTTTTCATGTCCCAGTTTCTCATCTACAAAATGGGGGTGGTCACATGCAAATTAATCCCATGGAGTTGTTGTTAGTCAATGAACTAACATAAATGAAGGACCTAGAACAGTGTGTAGCATGTAGTAAATGCTATGAATTTAAAATAGTTTGTTTTTTTTTGTACCGGGGATTGAACTCATGGGTACTCGACCACTGAACCACATCCCCAGCTCTATTTTATATTTTATTTAGAAATAGAGCGCTTAGTGCCCCACTTTTGCTGAGGCTGGCTTTGAACTCAAGATCCTCCTGGCTCAGCCTCCTGAGTTGCTGGAATTACAGACATGCACCACCATGCTTGTCTAAAACTAGTTTTACATGTGTTGATCACTTTGTCTTTGGTATCTTTCCACCATCTCTATTTAGTGAAACTCTGGTCATTGTTTCATGAACTATGATTCATTTTTGTTTATTATACAATTATTATTATACAGCAATACAAATAATGGGGAATCAATTGCAATCCTAGTATCCCCCATAAACTATCTGTTCTTTAATTCCCAAGTTTTCTGGCAGTTTCTGATAATTCATACTCACAAACCAATCACACTACATTAGCTTATTTTTTCTTTTAACTTAATTTCAAGACTTACAGAAAAGTTTAAAGAATAGTGCAAAGACTTTCTGTGTAAGCTTTTCTCAGATTTCCCACATGTTATCATCTTACTGTATTCTCTGGATTCTTTTCTCTTTCTCTTTCTGGTGTATTCTGAAATATTTGAGAGTAAGCTGCCAACATGGTAGTCCTTTTCCCTGAAGAGTTTCAGTGTATGTTTTCTAAAAACGAGGATATTCTCTTACATAACGATACATATGAAAACTAGGAAATTATCACTGATATAATACTACTATCTCGTCCATACAACTCATTCAAAATTTGCCAGCTTTCCCAATAAGGTCTTTTTTGCTCTGTTGCTTAATTTTTTAAATTTTTTTATTGTATAAATTTAAAAGGTATAGCATGATGTTTTAATATATATATTCATAGTGAAGTACTTACTACAGGTAAGCAATGTAACATACCCATCACTTTCCACAGTTACCTTTAAAAAAAGTGTGTGTGTGTGCTAAGAGCACCTAAAATCAACTCTTAGCCAATTTTTAATATTCAACATATCGTTGAACATAGTCCTGCTCTGTATTAGATCTCTAGACTTATTTATCCTATGTAACTTCAAGCTTGTACTCATTATTGTGCCAATAAAGTCCTTTACAACAAAGAAAAATCGTAATTTACATAATATACTTAGTTGTCACATCTCTTGGGTCTTATTTAATTTGGCACACTTTTGCTCAGTCCTTTTGTCTTTCATGGCATTGACATTTTTCAAGTGTGCCCGTCAGTCATTTTTGTGGAATGTCTCTCAATCTGGCTTTATCTGTTCCCCCATGATTAGGTTTAGATTATGAATTATTTTAGCCAGAATATCACAGAATGACTTTCAGTGCTTCACACGAGAACACAGACGGTACCTAGTTATCCTGTTACTGGTGATTTTAACTTTGACCTCTGAGTTAGGTGGAATCTGCCAATTTACTACAAAGTTCTTATTTCTTCATTATGATTGGTAAGTGACTCTAGGGGAGATATCTTGAAACTGGGCAGATACTTTGTTATTCCTCAAATTCTTATATATCAGGTTTTAAATTTATTTTTACGGGTGCATTCTAATTATACCTAATAGTGGGATTCACTATGCCACACCTGTGCATGCACCTAACACAACTGGATCAATCTCCTTCCCCAGTAGCCTCCCTTTCCTCTCTTTGCTCCACTGATCTACCTCTCTAGTCCACTGATCTCCTTCTCTGCCCACTCATTTTAATGCTCATTAATAATGCTTTCCTGAATCAATTATTATCGTTATAGTGGCTGAGTCTGTTTGTGCTTCTATAACAAGGTACTACAGACTGAGTCATTTATAAACAACAGAAGTTCACTTCTCATTCCTGGATGCAAGTCCAGAATCATGGCTCCAGTAAGTTCTGATCGGGCTTCCTCTGCTTCCAAGATGGCGTCTTGCTATTGTGCCCTCCACAGAGGATGAGCACCGTGTCCTCACGTGGCAGAAAGCAGAAGGGCAAGTGAGCCTGGTTAATTCTCTCCAGCCCTTTTATAAGGCCCTAATCCCACCCATGAAAGAGGGGAGGTGGCCTCATAGCCAAGCATCTCCTAACGAACCAACCACTTAACTCCATTGCTTTGGCAGAAACTTTCAACATATGAATTTGGGAGAATATATTCAGATCACAGCAGTTGCCAAAGGGCAATTTTCTAAATCCAATGTTTTTCCTACTTTCATTAGCTGGTTTTCTACTATAAAAAAGAACCACCCCTCCCACCACCCCTCCCTTTTGCTTTCTCAGATCCACATGGACACATGTATGTATCTATTTTTCTTCAATGGACTTTCATCTTTATATATTTGTTTTGATGCCCAAATTGTACTGCTGGCCACCTCTAGTCATTTTACAAGACTGTTTCAAAAACTCTGCCTTTCAGAAGCATGGCCCACTTAGGCTGTCAGGAGCTTCCTCCTTCAAGCTTCCCAGTTCAGCTGTATACCCTCAATGCTTAGCACTGGGGCGGGTGCACAAGGGCCCTCAGTTCATTCTTGCTAAAACTGTGAATAAATGGAAGAAAGAAAAACCAAAAACTGTGCTTAAATTTCTGTCAGTCTGCCCTCAATTCCTTTTTAGGGCACCAACTTCAACTAGCAGAAGGAAATTATCTATTAACATTCATAGCAGGCCACTGTGAGTCTTGCAATAGCGAGGCGCAGTCCACGTGGATTAAATTGTTGACATGTTTGAACTTAACATAAATGTTTCTCCCATTTCAGAGGCTGCCTGCCAACTCTGATCTCATATCCTTATGGTTTCTTTACCATTTGCTCCATGTGGTGTTTCCTCTATCAGCTCTTCATTCATTAAGGACTTCTCTGCCCAAAGATGAGATAAAGGGATATAGTCAACATTTCCATCAGAGGTGGAGAATCTTGTGGAAAAGATCTGTACCTTTAATCAGGGGACCTAGGTTTTGTTTCTCATCTGTGCAGGGAGAAGTGTGACTTTGGATGAGTTGCTCACCCTTACTGGAGCTTCGTTTCCTTCATTCTGAAATAGAGTCCATAGCATCTTTGATACAAAGATATTCTGGGCTCCAGATGAAGTGACCTATGTGAAATCACCTTGAAACTGAACGGTCTGCTCTCTGGAGCTTCTGCACCTTCACACTTGAAATCTCATTTGTCTTTACTGACGTCTTCTTCCTGATCTCTCAGGACTCTGCTATTTACCACCTTCTTATGTGCCTTCTTAAGTGACACAGTGCTCCACCCCCCCAATCTGTGTTCTCCGTGGTCACAACAGAAAAGGTGCATTGGGAAATACACTTCTTGTTCACAAGCTAAGGGCACATGCCCTCTGCCCCCATGAGCTGTACCTGGTGTTTCTCCTCATGCCCTGGCAGCATTGTGCATTTGTTCTTTTGCATAATCATGATCCTACAATTTAACTTTCACCTTTCTCACTGTGAAAACATCATTTAGCTCCTTTGAATCCCTCCCCTCAGGACAAACTGTACCCCAAATACTTGGCTATAACCTCCCTGTGAGGATCATCCTAACTCAAGAAATCCCCTAGACTTGGGAAGGAGAAAACTTTGTAGTTAACAAAATGAACTCTAAAGACCAGGGAAAAAAGAGCATATTAAAATAAAAGAGTAATAATATTTTAACCAAGATTTGTTTTTAAAAGCCATGAGTCACATCCAAATTTTACTTTGGTTGTTCATTTCTGTCAAATAAATGTTCACTCTTTCATGTGATTCATAAGCATTTGCATCAACTCTATTTTCATTGTCTTGTCTCTTGGCTTTTCTCTAAATGCAACCCAGCTTATAGCTAATCTTCTCCAGCACCTCTTTCCTCACTTCTGTGCTTTGCCTCAAGATGTCCCTTTTGCCTGTCCTATAAAACTTTTGTCCTGTCCTATAAGCCTCAACTCTATCTGGAAAATTCTTGCCTTGATCAATGGTTGTATTCCCTGTAAAGTAATCCCCAACTCTCCCCCAGGGCAAGAGGATGCTCACCTCCTTGAATATTCCTCAGCAATAGCACAGATCAAGGGCTGTGCTACTTTCTGATTTGGAGCCGGGAATATTGCCTGCTGCAGAGTGGACATGCTGTAATATTTCTGAAGGACTGAAAGTGGAACAATGTGGGAGGGAGTTATTAGTTATCAAGTACTTATGTATTCCAGCTTCAACCATGCTATCTCTGTTCATTTTCACACCAACCATTTTTGCAGTAAATCTCATCCTTCATTTTATACTAAAGACACTGGGGATCAGGGATTGAACAACTTTTCTCTGATCACCCATCTATTAAGTAGAGGAAATCAGTTACATCATCCTCTCTCCAACATGGATATTATCACAATTACATCTAGAAAGTGTTTCATCAATAAGATGTAAATGCTGACTTTTTGTTTAATTTTCTTTTTCACTGGGATAGATGTGAGGACACAAAAGTTACCTTCATGATTTTGCTGCTTATTATCTGTCTGACCTTGATTAGCTTTTAAAGGGATCAAACCAGTTATTGTACCCTTTAAAAAGTGTCTCCTGAACTCTGAGCCTGGACAAAATGTATTTCCTTTGTTTTCCTGTTACAATGTATGAAAATCACTGGTATTAATTCAAGTAAGCACCACCTTATTTGTCAATTCAGTCTACTATTTTTCCCTTAAGAACTGGGACTATGTCTTAAATATCTTTTCTTCTTCAAGTCTTGCCCAAGGGCTGGCATGCATCAGATTTCCATTAACTATTAATAAATACATGAAAGGATAAAATTCCTTACACTGTCTAGGCCTTACTTTTCCAATCTGGAGGAAAAAAAAAAGTTAGGACTCGATCAGGAATATATGCTACTGCTTCTTTTCTGTGTTCTTGACAGACATTACAAGTCAATTACCTATTCTATTTTGAGCATAATTGCAACACCCTTTTCATAGGATGCCCCTACTACCAAGGAACCTCATCGCTACTTGTAGTCTAGATGTTTTTTCCATGACATTCTCAGAACCTGGTTCCTCCCATTCAGAAAGAAGTGTAAGATTATCTCTAAAGGTGGGGAATAGGAAGGATGATAGATGACAGTCTTACCACTCTGTCACTCCTAAATTTTCATCCCAGCATTCCTGATTTGACAAGTGATTTAGCATCCCAGTCTGGGGAAGGATGGATGGATGAATTGGGCCTCTGTGCCTGGCTGTTGGGCAGGAAATTAATAAGAATGCTAGCTGACATGATCTATGGCACTGTAAGCTCATTATGCCTGATTAGCTTCCAGCCTTTCACTCCCTCTGACAGCTACAGGGCCTCAGGGTTTCCAATGGCAACCGTTTCCCTTTCTCTAATTGATTGCTAGGTCTCCAACCGTGAAACCAGACCCTCCCACAGACTCCTCGGAGTGGGGGCCTTTCTGCATCATGTTACCTTCTTCTTTTTGGCAGTGGGAAGGTGAGCTCCCAGATTGTCTAAGTGGTGTTGACAGTGAAGCACTTTGAACTCAGGAAACAAAATTTGAAGGGATCGATTCAGTTCAGTTGATTAAGGTTCTTATAGAACTACTATGTGTGGACATCTGTGTTCAGTACAGAGTTGGCAGTAGAAGCAATAG
This sequence comes from Glaucomys volans, assembly GCA_020662805.1. Classification (NCBI taxonomy): domain Eukaryota; kingdom Metazoa; phylum Chordata; class Mammalia; order Rodentia; family Sciuridae; genus Glaucomys; species Glaucomys volans. The sequence goes on along the minus strand of JAJEJO010002931.1, from coordinate 213,198 downwards.
AAGTAGATTATATGATGCTGAAAATAAGGGAGAAGGTTTTAAATTCATTTTAACAAACATTTATGATGTACAATGGCACCAAACAATATACCTTCACCTTCAATTCATATTTACAAAGCATCTACTATACTTATTTATGACCTCAAAATTGGGCTTGACTCCCTCTAGAATCTCCTCTCAGCATCCTGGGCACCTAATCTTGTTTCCCCAAAACATGCACACTTTTTTCTTACTTATTTCAGTCATATTTTAGCTTCCTATGTCTTGCTTTTTGTGAGTTATGAATTAGCCTACACTTGTCACTGTGAAGAGGATTTGTAGGCTGAGATTTCAATTTCAATAGAGGTAGGTGGGGCTGGGGATATAGCTCAGTTGGTAGAGTGCTTGCCCTGCAAGCACAACAACCTGGGTTCAATTCCTAGCACCACACACACACACACTCACACACAAAATAGAAGTAGGTGAGCAAATAAGTAGTGAAGACATAATAGAATGAGCACTCCTGGAAGCCTAATGGCTATTCTTGTGAATATGGGTTCTAAACACATAACACTTTGCGTGCTATTGATGACACTTCTCCCATAAGCAGCCCAGCAGAGACTTTTGGTAATATCTTGATGTTCTTGGAGGGTGGCCAAGCTCCAAACTCACTGCTTCCGAGAATCTTCCTTGACTTCACCACACAAGGTCAGGTTCTCTATTGTATTGATTGATATTGGGCTCTAAAAGCACTCCATAATTTGTAGAATACTGTGCAAAACTGTGCAAATGCTAACAGTTGTTAGCTACTTTGAGAACATGATCAGAAGAAGGTAAAATGGTAAGACGTGCTTCTGCTTTAACCCTTTGAGTTAGCTCTACTCTCATGTGACTTATGGAAAAGGCATTTTTATTCTTCCCACTCTTGATGACCACCCCACTAATAACTCTGTCAGTACTGACCACATCACCAACTCCACCCAAGAAGTGATGGGGCTTGAATATTACCATTGGTTTAGGACAACTCAGATGAGAATTTGATGGCATTTAAAGAACACCAACCAGACAGACGAACTCGGCCTCCACCGAACTGTCTCTCAGTGATCCCACAAGAAAACAATATTTGAAATAGTGGTAAGTGCATTGTTCTTGGGCAGACGTTGTGGATTTTAGTCCTCCAATTAAGAGGAAAGCAGAGGCCCTGCTTACTCACAATCCCCGGTTGGTTTCTTGTCATAAGTAAGACATTCTGGCTCAAGTTTTATTCCATTTTCAAGAAAGTTTTCTAAATACTTTAAGATACCTTTTTTTCTTCTTCTTTCTTTTCCAGGGCTCATGGAGGGTGGAGTGGTTTTCTTGCCATGTGAATTCAAGTGAGTCACTTTGCATCTTTAAAGCTGTTTCCTCATGTATAAAATGAGAACCAAACTCTACTCTGCCTCCTAAAGCTGTTTGTGGCACTGAATGAGTGAAACAAGGGAGATCCCATGACACTCTGTAAACATACAAGGAGTCTTTATCATCAGAGGTCTTTGAAGGAAGAGGAGGATCTGGGCTGTCTTTGCACATCAGCACCACAATTTACAAAATCAAATTGACACGTTCAAATTAATAGTTCCATCTGAACACGCTCACTGGACAAGAACAAGCACAGACATGGGAGCCCCACTGACCCACTTGTCCCGTCCCTGTCCGCTTACTCAATAGATTTCTTTGTGGCTTTGACCAGCTTGCACAGAGAAGTGATCAATGTAAAAAAGTGATCTCTTCTTCTTCTTTTTCATATAGTCGTAGATTAGCCTAAATCTGAAGACTGGAATTTTAATTTCAACATCAATAATGTGAATAAATTAATGTAGAATAGATCTGATTTAGCAAAATAGGACTGGAAGTTTTTGTGAATGTGGGTGTTAATCAAATTTACTGTATAGCTTCATTGATGGTTTTTCTTTTCAATAAAGAGCCGAACAAAGAGTTTCTCTCAGATCTTGGCATAGTTTCAAGCAGTTCTGAGTTCCAATCTTCATCAAAGCACTTATGTTCTATGTGTGTATTATAGGCAGGACATTCACTTTCAACCATTTTCAGATATAGTTTCATGTCCTGTAAACCATGTGGCCTGTGAGCTTTCTCACTCTCACTCTTGGAAGCAGTAATCTTTAGAGCTTTGGGAAGAAGCAAAGCACCTTCTCTAAACAGCAGTCATCACTCAGTTTTGACTTTAAAATTAGATATTTTCTTGAATCCTTAATAAGTCAAAAGGCTTAAAGCTGACTTGTGCTGTGGAAGAATTTATCAGTGATGATGTAGATTTGACTGTTACAGAGACTTGGCTATTAAGAGAAGCTCTAGGGTTTGTTTTCCTCATTATAACAAATCCAGAGGCAGGTGATCCAGAGCTTCTGTGGTGGCAATACACGACTGTGTGGACTCTGAGATAGAGAATTTTATGTGTCAACTTGGCTAGGCTATACCCTCTAGTTATTCAATCAAATGCTGATCTAGGTTGCTGAGAAAGTATCTCATAGATTGATTAAACTCAGTAATAAATTTAAGTAAGGAAACTTCTTCTAGTTTATCTGAATGGGCCTGATTCAATCCATCAAAGGACTGCCAGAGAAGACCTGAGGTTTCCCTAAGAAGCCTCCCTCCACCTGTAGACTACAGCTTCACCCTGTACTCCAGAGTTCCAGCTTGCCCCTCCTAATGGCTGCCCTGTGGGTTCCAAACGTACCAAGTCAGATCCCAAAATCACATGATCCACCCTCTTATAATAAATCCCTATCTATCTATTTATCCATCCATCTATCTATTCATTCATCCATTATCCATCTCCCACATGTTCTGCTTTCTTGATGGAACCACAACTCATACAGTCTCAGACTCCTGCTTCCTTTCTCCACCAACATCCTTAGTGCCTGTGAGTGGCTACTGAATTGCTAAGCATGTGTCTGTATGCCTGTCGGGAACAAGGAGAAACAAAAGAGCACAAACCAAGATACTGATCCCCCCTCCACTTTGTTTCTTTTCAAAGAAGGGAACTCTACCCAACAACTTTCACTCTTATTTCACTGACTGGGGAACTTGGTCACATGAACAGCTCTAGCAAAACTTTGAGTCAAGGAAGGAGAATGCTTTTAGTTGGGCACCATTATGACCCCAAGTAAAACAGGGGGAGCTATAATAAGGAAGAAGGAGGAAATGGATATTGCTTTAGTAATGGTAGAAAAGAGTTTTGAAAGTCCTTTATTATATGAAGAACCAAATCTGAACATCTTAGATCTTAGAATTTCTTTTATAATTCTGGAAAATTTTCTCCTTCTAAATGTGATAACTAGGCCTTGTGTTTTGCCATCTTACAGTAGGAGTTGTTCAGGTTTTTTATTTTTTATTTATTTTTTAGTTGCAGAAACAATAACTTTATCTTATTTATTTATTTTTGATGTGCTACTGAGAGTCAAACCCAGGGCCTCATGCATGTGACGCAAGCGTTGTACTGCTGAGCCCCAGCCCCAGCCCAAGGTAGAAGAGTTCCATGAGTTAAAAATGTGAATCCAAAACACTGTCCCTTCTTGCTTGAGAGATTCTGAGAATGAACATGCAATGCAGACGGGAGAGGCAGGCAGAGTGCACCTTGACCTCTCTGTGTGCCTCAGCACAATGTGGGGAGGGACAGTGGTGTTAGGTGAGTGATGTCAGGGGAGGAGGCACTCTTCTTGGCTTTGTATTTAGTACCCTGAAAGGAGTCAGTTCACAATAGAAAGGCCGAAGGAGTGATCAAAATTTGGCTTTTCCAAGCCGCTCAGATTTTCCATGGCATGATCAGTTATTGCAAATTTTCCACATGACCCTGGAGGGCCTGGAAAATTATTGAAATGAGAAGTAGTAGGCTTTACATAGTATCTTCCATAGCAAGGGTGAGAGCCAAGGACAGGATGGACTAAGGTAACACTGGAAGTGAGGCATCTGCAACTTCTGAGATGTCAGAGAGAAGACTGAGTTCATTAGGAAGCAGCCAGGCCTGGTAAAGTTGAGAGGGTGGAGATTGAAGAACGGTAGATAAAGAACACACACACACAAACACACACACACACACACACACACACACACACGAAAGAGAGGAAGAAGAGAGAGATTGGGTTGCCAGTTGCAGCCTTCAGTAGCAGGGATCAGGGCAACACTCAGGGGCAGTTGCCAATAGCCCAGGAAGCAGCTCCAAATGGCTCCACCACAGAGGAGGGTGCCAACGCTCCAGGCCCAACACCCAGACGCACACCTAGGGAAGAGCAAGAGAAGATGGCCAAAATATGTGAGATTGAGCACACCTTGACCTAAAGAAAGCCAAACAAAACCCACAAGGAATTGTTAAATTATTTCACATTGGCTAGAAGTACAGCTAGCTAGATGACAATAGTCTCCCTCTATCCCCAGCTACCTCCTGGGCAGAGACTTGTTAATAGCTAAACTCCTGAGAGTTAAGGAGAAAATGAACTGCATTTCTTTGTATACAACAATCAAAGTGTTATTTTGCAACCCCTCTACATGCCAAATCAAAACAACAATACTTATCCTGCAACATGGCTGGGAGAATAAAAATGAAATCTTGTCCCCTCTATAAAGAGCAGTTGAGAAGGGCGCATTTGTGTTAGCTTAATTTCAATCACCTGTGTGCACTGTGAGCTGTCCTGGAGTTGGCGAGAGGAGGAAGGTACATGGAGCCCACCCAGCACAGGCAAATCTTCCCCACGCTCTTCACTCATGTTTGCAACCACACCACCTCATCTCTTCTCCTTATCGTGCATCACTGTGTTACGAATTTATGAATTTTCATGTGACTATTGTACATCTCAGGAAGGACAAGAGCCATGTCTGATTTCTTTCAAAAGAAGGTGTGTGATAGGTATGTAATACTTAGAAAATTAATGATATCATTATTTCTCTGGGTCCCTGGAAACTCAGCTTTTATACACTCAACCTAGCCAATCCATAGATGGTTGACCAAAAGGAAAACATTCATAAAGTTTATTTCTTTCTGCAATCATTATCCATTAATATAATTTATTAATTTTATTTTACTTTTCAAGCCCCATGGATTATTAGCATTTTAATAAGCATCAACTTTAAAATATTTATGAGTCAGATTTCAAGCATATGACCTATTTAATCTTCTAGTAGAATACCTATATGTTTTAAGAAATAAAATTTTTAAATTTCCTCTCTGGGATTTGCATATCTCAACCTTACTTTCATTGTAATCTGTTATTCAAGTTCATTCTTTGTTCCTAGTGTTACAGGGAAAGGAGATTTTCTCTACCTGAGAACAACTGTGACTTGTGGGAGAGAAGTTCCAGAATGGCTCTCCAGGTGTTTTCTCCAAAGGACTGTGTGCAAGGGGCTGAATGTTGGCGTGCTGCCAGATTCATAGGTTGGGACCTGATACCCAGGGTGGCAATAATAAGAAGTGGGTTCCTTGAGATATGATTAAGTCATGAGGACTCCAGGGATGAGACTAAAGTGCCTTTATCTATCCCTTTTGCCCTGCTCTCCCATAGGAGGATGCCTCAGGAAAGTGCTGCTTTTGAAGCAGAGGCAAGACCTCCGCAGATGCTGGCTGTGCTGGCATCCTGATCTAGGACTCCCTGCCCTCTATAACTGTGAGCAATAGAGGTGCTATTGCTCCTCTATTGCTCCTCCTCAATATGGTGCTATTGTTTATAAACTACTCAGTCTAAGGTGTTTTGTTATAGAAGCCTGAATGGATTAAGATAATATTTATGTGTGCATGTGTGTTTTATATACAGACACACTCACATATATTTGCAGGTGCGTTTTATATACATATAAATTGACATCTGCTTTTACCACACCCACATATATGTGTGTTTCTGAAGTATAGCACCAAGTGAAGGAAACCGCAGTGATAAAGTCAAAGACAGAAGGTTCCTAATGACTAACAGTCCAACTGCTCTATTTCAGAGTTGAGGAAACTAAAGCCAAGAGAGGTCATGTGACTTTCTGGAGCTCAGATAGTCTGAGCGCTTCTCCCGAATGAAAGCTCTAGCCATTTAGTTGAAAGCCCTTCGCAGGATCCCTAGTGTCTTCCATAAGTGCATCTACTTACCTGGCTGGGAATCGGGTCCACAGGACCAGCCGAGACACACACCACTCTTGAAAGATAATGATAAGACCCATTTCTTGAACCCGATCCTTAAGTGCTCTTTTTGCACCTCCTCCATTCCCAGAAGAATTCTCACCGTTCTCTTCTCTAAGCCTCATTGTTATTACAGCAGGAAATTGGAAAAATTCTCATGCCAAAATTGCTGTGCTGAAATTATAAAGCCACATAGAGCTGCTAATGGATGGTGTCTGTTGGGGAAGGAGGCAAGAAAGAGGAAGAAGGGGGGACGGAGAGGGGCGGACACTTAACGATGGAAAATTGGGAAAGGAAATGAAGAAACAGCCAGCACAAAATTAGACACAGGAGCAGAGAGGGAGATAGACACAGGAAGTCAGACAGAGAGACAGACAGAAAGGAGCAAGGAAAAGTGGGGGGACAGAGAACAAGCTTACTTTTTAAAATTTTTATTTATTTTTTCGTTTTTACAGACTGCATTTTGATTCATTGTATATAAATGGGGTACAATCTTTTCATTTCTATGATTGTGCACAATGTAGATTCATACTTTTAAAACAGCATATTAGTTACTTTTTAAAATAATATGCTCAAATACATTTCCTCAACTTTCAGGTGACTTTTCAGATGTGTGCCGCCATATTTAAAAGATGAGGTCCAATTATTTATCTAAAAATGCCAAATAAACTGTTTACTTGTATTTTTGAGATTTTTTTGTAGGATATTTGCACTTTGGAAAGAGAGACAGAGAGAAGAAAAGAGAGAAGAGGGAAGGTGAGGAGACAGAAGAAAACCCAGTGCTAGCAACAAGATCCAGAGAGGCAGATACAGAAATGGCAGAGAGAGAACTGCAGAGAGCGCCTGCTTGTGTGCGTCGACTGAGGCTTAGACAGTGGAGTTCTGCAACTCGTCCTAAGAAGTGAAGGAGGCAGGAGGCTTGGGAAGGGAAATTCTAGGAAAGCAAAGGCCCAAACCTCCCTAGCTGAAGGGTTTTTGGTGGAGGCGGAGTTAGGACTGGCAGGGGTGTGGAGAGGTTTCCAATGGCTGGTTCTGAAAAAATGATGGCTCTCTTCTTTCCAAATTGCTTATTGGAACTACAATCTCAATAGGTATTAAGGGCTAAATTGCATTCCCTCAAAAGACATATGTGGAAGACCTAATCTCCAATGTGACCATGTGCCTTAAGGAGATAATTGAGGTTGCATGAAGTCATAATGGTGGGGCACTTAACCTGATATCACTGGTGTTCCTGTAAGAACAGACAACAGAGTTCCCTGTCTTTTTCTCTCTGAGTGAAAATGTCATGTGACTTTCACACCCACTTTATAAAAGGGCAAGTATATAATGGTCCCTCCTTAGAGATTCAGGTTCCTGAAGGGGCACATCAGGATGTGGCACAGGTTGAACCCATGTCTCCTGACTCCCTCCAGGGCTGTCTTCAGCCAGAAATTCTTCTTCTCCAGGAATAAGTTAGAACTCACTTAGAGTTACCACTTGTTTAAATTTATCTGAAAAATAAAATGTGTTTCTTCAATGCTTAATGTGATCAAAGCCAGGAAGTTTTGGCAATGATTTTTATCGTCACAATACATTCTGGTGTGCTAATGGGTTGAAGGGGATGGTGGAGCGTGACACCCATCCGTAATGCGTGGGGGTGGGTAGTGGAGAGAAAGAGGAGGGTAAGAGAAGCCCCTTTGGAAATAGAGACACCACATGAACCATTGGAAGTTACATAAAACAGAGAGGAGGACTGTCAAAGTCCTGGAACTGAAAAGAAATCCAATACTGTAGCTTCAAGGCAGAATGACTTAGAAGTCAGGGCAAGAAAAATAGAAAATGACATTTGATACAGGAAAATGTCTTTGACCTGGACAATAAAATAAAATTAGCCTGCACTGCATGTTGAGAATGCAGGGTTTTAAAAGAAGAGAATTTTGGCAATGGTAGTGACTTAGCTTTATGCAATGGAAAAACTTAACCATACATTGGTACAAATACCTTTTGCCTTGACTCTGGGGGGTGACAGTTTCAATATACATTTTGCCCCATCCTCCCAGATGTGGAAAACCTATAAAAACTTAAATGGAGCAACAAATTTACCACTTGTGGTAACTGAAACAATCATCAGGTGTTTAGAGATCTACTCTTTTGAGAAAAGTAATAGTGATGGAGCAGAACTCTATTGTCTGTGCTTGAAAGTGAGAGGTATTAGAGCCTTTGAAAATATGTATGCTTTCATATGTACAACATGAAAAAATTAAAGGATACGATTTCCAAACTTTTTTAATGCACTTTTGTCAATTTTGTTGACATATTCACAAAACTGAAAACTTGGGACTCAGTGGGTTAAGTACCCAATTATCACAGCAGAAGCTAAATCACCCTGTTGACTTTTTCACTTTCTTTGTTTCCCTCCTATCCCTCATCCCTCCTTTCCAGAATCACTTCCCAAATAAACTACCTGCTCACAACACTGTGCCTCAGGTCCTGATTTGGGGAAACCCAGGTTAAGACAGTAAATTACAGGAAAGGTCTTAGATTATAGACAGACCTTCAAGATGCAAGTTTTGGGAGTTGATGTGAAGACTCTGTTGCTTAGCTCCCAACCTGGGCATGCTTCCACCAGGACACACAGTTATGTTTCCACTAACTTCAAACTATTTCCCTCTGGTCATTTGAACTCTTAACAGTCAAAGAACAGCTCCTTAGGAGTTGCTATGCTGGTAGAGATAATAGACCCTGGCTAGGAGGAGGCACCAGCATAATTGCCATAGAATTAATTCAGGAGATTAATTAAAGTGCTTCTTAATACTTCCATGCATGGTCATCAGAGTGGACGGGCAATCAAAGCAACCAAGCATAACGAGAGCCACCAAAGCCTCTTATCCCAAAGGGATGAAGTTCTGGGAAGTTACCAGGAAGCAACCTGGACCAGCTGAAGTACTTGGCTAGGAGTGAGGGAAATTCATAGAAGGTGCTGGAGGACAAAGGTGGTGAATACTAAATAAGGCTTGGGACAGCCTTGGCCATGAGGATCCAGCTTGCTTCACTTGCAGAGTAGTGGCTAGCCACTTCCTTGAAGGATATGAAGTTACTGGAAGGCATGAGCAAATCTAAGTGACTCTAAGGATGGACTATATTAGTCACTTCTCATGAGCTGCTCAAGCCATCTTAGCACTACTTCTTACTTCAGCTGCTGTTGTGACCAACCATTCAGTCTATAGGGTTCAGTGTTATTTTAACCAACAAAGCAAACGAAGATCCATGTTTGAATGCGTTATTTCCCATGGGTTATGTTTGAGCGTGGGATTGAGAGCCAAAGAAAGGTTTGTTCCTCCTTTCACCTGGGAGAGCATTTCTCAAATGCAGTTAAGAAGGCCCTCTCCCAAGGTGATGACCAGCTTCGTCCTGCATTCCTCACCATCAGTTGGTTTTCTCTGTGTGTTTCATTCTTCCTACTTCTCACCCTTGCTTCCATGAACCACTTCCCAAATGAACTCTCTACACATAAACCATTGTCTTAGTGTCTGCTTTTGGGGGAATCCAGACTAAGAGAATGCGATTTGGCTTTGTCCTCTCAATGCACTGGGTAGTCTTAGCAACACCATTTTAAGTAAATACTATACTATTAGATTCTTATTATTTGTTTTGGAGACTGTTTGCCTTTTTATTATGGAACTTTGAATTCACATTTCTTATTACACTTGTAGTTTACAAGCTGGTTTTGTTTTTTTCCTGCTGCCTATTCTTTTTTATTGGGAGCGGGGCAGTGTACTGAAGACTGAACTCAGGGGCACTCGACCACTAAGCTACATCCCCAGACCTGTTTTGCATTTATTTCGAGACAGGGTCTCACTGAGTTGCTTAGTGCCTCGCTTTTGCTGAGGCTGGCTTTGAACTTGGGATCCTCCTGCCTCAGCCTCCCAAGCTGCTGGGATTATAGGTATGCACTACTATTAACTGACTCCTATTGCCTATTGTTATCATTAGACTTTTTCTTTTTCCTTCCTATGTCAAGTTCTCAGAATAATGATAATTGGGGGTCTCATAAAGGCTTACAATGCTGAGTAGATGACTAATGCCACAGTGGGTGGTAATCTGTCATATTTATTGTGAACTTTTTTCCTACTCTGTTGTGTACTTTCTAAATTAGTGGGTTTTAAGAAAAATTATTGTTCTCATACTTAAAATTAAATAACAGGGAATAGTTAAGGATATAGAACTATACGTACTAAAATAGATGATATTAGCTTTTAAAACTATAATCAGCAAAATTTATTTATAGTATAATATTGAATGAAAAAAGAATAAAAACCATATTATATTATATATAAAATATATTGATAATTATTAATTCAAGATGGAAACAGCTTTAATATCCTAGTATTGGGCCCAAGGACAACAATATACTTAAAATCTTGTCTAATACTGTGAGATTCTTAAAAATTAATTTTAAACATAAATGAGTGAAACACAATTTTTGGCACTGAATAACCTGGAGTAATTCAAATTTTATTGTGCTTGTCTTTTCCATGAAGTTGGTAACATGCAGGGCTTTGTTCTTTCATTTGGAGAAAGTCACACTTTATTAATAATAACAACCCAATCTCAGGAGAGATCTCTGAGCAAAGGCACAGGGCTTTGGAATGCTGGGCCCTGCCCTTGCCTTCAGGATATTCAAGGAATATTTCCCTGGAAGCTAAAGAACACTGGGCTTGCCTTCTTTCATGGCCTCTTCGAACACATGTAACTTGCTGGAGCTTAAAGACATACATTTGTAAAAGCCATTAGTGTCGATTAATGCAGACAAATGATTGAGATTGGGACATTGGGAGGTGCAACTCCACACCTTGTACCATTTATGGGCAGGAAATGAGGAACAATTAGTTTGGTGAGGCTGGAAAACACCCCCTACACACACACCCCAGCCCTGCCTGCATGGGGTCAGCTTCAGGAGAGCTCCATGGGAGTGTAATGGGAGAAGGGGCCCAGCCAGGACTGCCACAGGGCAACAGTGATGGCCAAAGCAGACTCCTCTGCCCAGCCTCCACATATTCAAGGTCATTGCTAACTAATAATGATGACGGCGTGAATTTGTATAACACTCTACATGTGATTGTGGTTTCTTGTGAACATTTTGATAATATACTCACTCAGTTGTGGATTTTCTTCCCCTGATAAAGTGTCTGTTTGAGGGACTCTGTGGTGAATGGGGCATAAACTTTGCCTTCATGGAAGTTACAGTCCAAGCAAGTTCAGGGTCGTGTGGCAGTTACAATGCAGCCTATAGGAAGGAGCCCATCAGAGGGCACTTAAATCCAGTCTCAGGTTCTGGAAGGCTTCTCATAGAGGGTGAGGCCCAAGACCTGCCATAATGGATACATACAAATGTCCATTTTTAAAAAAGGAAAAAATTTATTTTGACTTTAGCAACCTCCCAAGCCACCCAGAAACAGAGTGGGAGCCAACCTTCATGACTCTGAGTGCAAACTGTTACACCTGAATTTTCCTAAAGGGAACTGGTCCACTTATGTGCCCAACACTTTTAAGTTTTTATTGAAATATTTGTAAAAAAAAAAACTACGTTCTATAACTTTTGCTTAAGTAGGCTGTGAAATAGGTGGATTTAAATTCTCTTTAAAAATTCACTCAACTAGACAGATATGAAATAACTCCAAGGCATGCTGCTTAGCCCTAAAGGGCACACCCGAAAATTCTACAGCGTCCATATACACCAGGGACTCAATCTAGTGGAGAAGATTAAAACAAGGACAAGGATAGAATTTCTCAGATTCTGCCTTCTGTGATATCGGGATAAGAAATTTCTTCTGCCGGGGACAGTGGGGCATGCCTGTAATCCCCGCAACTTATGAAGCTGGGGCAGGAGGATAGCAAGTTCAAGATTCATCTCAGCAACTAGCCGGACTTTAACCAACTTAGTGAGACCCTGTCTCAAAGTAAAAAATACAAAAGGGAACTGGGGATGTAGCTCATTGGTACACAGCCTCTGGGTTCAATCCGCAGTACCAAAAAGAAAGAAATAGTTTCTGATCTCGTGTAGAATATAACCAAGATACTTGAATAGAGCTGATAAGGAGATGCAATATTTGAGTGAAGCCTTGAAGTAGGAGTCAGGGGACAGGATCATGGCAAGCATTCAAGTAACATGGTGTTACATTGCGATGCTACATTTTGAATTTGATTTTGAATGTGATGCTTTATTGTGAGGGACAGCTATGCCCTATCTGCTACTGGTTTGTTTTTCCTCCTGCTCACCAGCCATATCTATTCCAACACCCATTTTCCATCAACTCCCTAGTTTACTACTTAAAATTATATTTGAACTGGAAAATTTGACAACTCACTGAAGCATGTGGTAGATAAGATAACAGTTCAAAACATCCTTAGCAAGGGTGTAACATAGAGATCAAGAGCATGAAACAGATGAGAGAAGTGGGTGAGCATAAGGCAACGGGGAATCTCAGCACTGAGGAGTTTGTGCCCCTTTCAAGTTGGCTGTTACTCAGCACCAGTGGACTATGACCAGGTAGGAGTAGGTGTGGGATGCTTTGATTCTCCCCAGGAAGTTGGGAACCTGGAATTTTTTTGTGTGTAATCTATAAAACTTTAGATGTTGGCAATGAGTCACTGCTTGAAAATACCCTATGTGAAATAATTATAGCTAATCTTCCTTACAAGCCAACAGTTTGTAACTGCAGGCCCCATAACACTAAACTAAACTTCTTGAGCACATTCCTAAGTGCCCTGCTCATATAACTGGTTTGATTCCTACAACAAACCTTTGAAAACAGGGATGATGTTGTGGTTTGGATGTGAGGTGTCCCCCAAAAGCTCACATGTGAGACAATGCAGGAAGGTTCAGAGGAGAGATGATTGGATTATAAGAGTCTCGACCCAATCAATGAATTAATGCCTGATGGGATTAATTGAAGTGGTAGGGTGTGGCTGGAGGAGAATTGGTATTGGGGCATGGCTTTGGGGTATACATTTTATATCTGGGGAGTGGAGATACTCTCTCTCTCTCTCTCTCTTTTTCTCTCTGCTTCCTGATGATGCAAATTGCTTCCCTCTGCCACACTCTTCCCCCTTGGTGTTCTGCCTCACCTCCATCCCCAAGGAATGGAGCTGGCCTTCTACGGACTGAGACCTCTGAAAACAGGAGCCCTAAAATAAACCCTTCCTCCTCTATAGTTGTGCTGTGCAGATCATTTAGTCACAGCAGCAAAAAAACTGACCAAAACAGATGGTAATAATGTCCATTTTAGAAATGAAGAAGTGATATCCAGAGAAGTTAAGTAATTGTGCAAGAACACCCAGGTAACAAGTGCCAGAGACAGCCTTCAATGCAAGGCAAACTGACTTCAACTTTTGTATTCATAAATGTTTTACCACAAATGTTCCTCACCCAATAAACTCATGTAAGAAGAAAATATAAGGAAAAAATGGATTTAATACAACTATCCAACCAAACACCCAGGATTAGAAACATAGTACACTGAAGAATATTGGCTGTTTACCCTCATGATGCGGCTTGCTGGAAGATGGGGCACAAGAGAGTAGCAGACTAGATATCACTAACGTGAGAAAAGGTCAAAATTCTAGATTTAAAGTGTATTAGTTAGTTTTTCATTGCTGTGACCAAAATGCCCAACCAGAACAACTTAAAGGAATACATTTATTTTGACTCACAGTTTCAGAGATTCCATCCATGGTTGGCCAGCAACATTGCTCTGGGCCTGAGGTGAGGCACAACATCATGGTGGAAGGGTGTAGTGGAGGACACCTGCCTCACTCATGGCAGCCAGGAAGCAGAAAGATACAGGGAGGAGCCAGATGGACAAAATATAATCCCCAAGGGCTCATCCCTAGAGACTACTGCCTCCAGTCATGCCCCACCTGCCTACAGTTACCAGCCAGTATAGTTGTTCTTTGAAATTATTAATGCATGTAATGGCTTAATTCACTGATTAGGTTGCAGCTTTCATGATCTAATCATTCCGCCTCTGAACATTGTTAAATTGTCTCCTGAGCTTTTGGGAGACACCTCATATTCAAACCATAACACAAAGTATAATTTATATTGAGTGCATGTCACTTGTATATTTTTGTAAAGTGAAAAAATTTAAGTTTGTATCACTATTACAAACTTAAATTTCACTATTATGTTAGTGACCATCTGTAAAAGGCATCAACAAGAGGTACAACTGAAAATAATATACAAGGGAATGATTAATATGTGCTAGAGGAGATCAGTGAGGACTACTGGGAGGAAATGGCATTTGAGTTGGGGTTTAAAAGTGAGAAGACTTTGAGCAAGATAACTTGAAATTAGGGAGTCACAGATGAACAGGGCGGGGGGAGGACATGAACAGAGGCACCAAGAGAAGAGATAATGGTGTGTTGAATGTAGAAATACTTCTTAGTTTACTGGAACCAGAGAGCAGGATGCGTGGAAGAGAATTCTGTAGGACTGGCATTCAGGTTCAATCAACAGGTAGTGATGCTGTTTATCATTGACTAGGCCAGAGAAAGTCTGCGTTTACATGTTCTCCAGGCTGAAGGAGAAATACAGGGGACAGCTGGCAAACATGCAAACGAGAGGGAAAGAACTTAATTTCCTGTCCCATCAAGGTTCACTGACTTGTAGAAAAGGAATTCCAGTTGGAAAGCCAGATGTCCTCATATAAAAGCAGGAGAGAGATGTGTGGAATCAGAAGATGTCTATAAAACAAGTTGAAAATTGGGAATGGTGGAGGAATCTACTCAAAAGAACCATTTGAAATCAATTGGCTCAACCTAAGCCTGCAAGACTCACCTATGAGTAGAATGGAATGCTCATCAGGAAGGTTCTCTTCTCATAGCAAACTGTGCAGATCAGAAAGGCAGTGTGACTTGGGGAAAGGGCTTTTTGTGGTGTTATTCACTCTGGAGCTCAAAGTCTCTGTCTTTTCCTGACTCTGTTAGAACTCAAGCCACCTCTCGCCCTCAGCCTCCACATCTATACAATCAAGATAATGTATATCATTTTAATAACATTATAATTAGCATATAGTTTGATGATGAGCTGTTTATATGAGATTGGCTGTACAACATGAATGTTGTACTGTGTGCAGCAACATGAACCCCTCACTCATTCTCATGGGTTAGTAATCTTAACTTGGTGTCTCTGACATCTGTCCATGACCTTTTTTCACTTTTCTTCAGGCTACATCTGTACCTCTGCATCCTCTCAATATGAACTTTCAAATCCTACCCAATTATGACCAGGATAGACAAGTGCAGACAAACAGTGGTCAGAGAAAATCTCTTTGGAGAAAAACAAGCAATTCCTGACTACCAGAGGGTGGAGCACAGGCTGTCTTGGGGTAACAGAAGGTGATGGGAGTGGCAAAGAAAGGTTCACCAGTCCTTAAAGAGCAGATGAGGCCCATCTTGTGCTACCTTGCTGACAAAGTAGAAGACCTGTTCCCCCTCCACCCCCACCCGACCTACCTGCCTGTGCGTCTGAGCCAGCCAAGGGCTCCCAGATAGAGAACAGAACGCTTAATCATTCTCCAACCACCTCTTGTATTTTTCAAATCTGTACCTTTGTCTACCTGAAATTATTTTCTTCTATATTTGACAGCCCTGTCCTACTAGACCACTGGGGCTGAAAGATAAGTCTTACTTTTTATTCTATATTCTCCCATATCAGCGGACCCAATGCCATGCATGTGATAAATTCTCAATTTTTTCTCCCATTAATAAATGAATAAGAATACAGATATTAAGGGTTAGAAGAGAACCAAGAGCCTCTTCCTAATCCAGGGCTATCATTTCTAAAACTGAGATCCACACACTATTGTTGGGCTTCTATGAATCACTTGAAAATAGAAGTAAAATGTTGTGCATAAATTTGAATTTTTTTCTGCTTAGTAGGGATTTTTCTCTTATTTTCAGAGTAGAACAAGATCCACAAAATGATAAGAACAGATCATTTTATGAAAGGAATGCAAACAAAACACATATTTTGGCTAAAGTAAAATAGTCATAGTCACCAAGATACTGATACATCCAAGAGGAGAAACAAGCTTACTCCTTCTCCTCTGAGAAGACCTGTTGATTGTATTTACTGTTCATCCATCCATTCATTCATGCATTCTGCTTTCTTCATGTGCCCACTCTGTTTCCTTCACTGTTGTAGCTGCTGAGCTTAGAGCATCAAGCCCTCATGAACTTACATTCTAGAAGGGAGAGGCAGACAGTAAACCAACCAACAAGCAATATCCATACTAAGGAGGAAGGTGACCAGTCCCATAGAGTGAAACACCAACAAAGGGGATGGGTGTTGCCTTTGGAAAAGGGTCATGCTCCTTTTAAAACAGAGGTCAGAGAAAATCTCTTTGGAATGGAGACTTCCGAGCTGATGGTGCATTACCTTCAATTCTTGGCATTTGCAGTGATATGTTCTATAAAGTTGCTGTGAACACCAAATGAGCAAATACTTCCATATTCCCAGGGGAAATACAGGGTTAGATTCCCATGAGCCTCTGGTCACAACACCTTCATCAACCAATTAATTCATGGCTTTGCTCTCTGCCTAACGACACTTTTCTTGTACAGTATTGATTTGTTAATAAGTGAACCAAGACCAGTGGCACTCTGACCAACCACTGAATGGAGCTTATCTTACTCAAATTTTCTCCATTGGGCACATCAACAGCTTCCTTTCATGTAGGAACACAAGAAAAATATTATTTGGGGACAATTTAAAAAGCAAAATCACTAATGGAAAGCACAGACACATGAAAAACATGGCACTAATATGCTCTGAATAGATGGCTTGTCCACAGTATGGAGGTAAAACGAGAAGTCAGAGCTTCTCCTTGCTCCACTTCAGCTGGGTTTGGACAAGTTGGATCTCTCAAATTTTTGCTGCCCTGCACATGTCTTTTGAGTTTTCATGAACACACCGCATGTGTTCACTTTGGAGTTACAAACACATTTTAGTGAGTAGGCAAATTTGCAAATACAGAATCTGTGCATAATGAGACTCAAGAATAGCTGGCTTGCTGGGTACAGGAGGACTTCCTAGAAGACAGATTGATACCCACAGCTTTCCTGACTCCCTGCTCAGTGCTCTTTGGTAATTTAAATTCTGTGCTTATTCTAAACATTTGTCCCTGACATATTTTGGTGTAAGACTTTCCTCTAAATTCACTCAAATGCTACTGAGTGGAAAAAAGAAAAGAGTGAGAAAAACCAGACGCAGAAGGAAAGAAACTTTTCCATCCAGGAGTTTTGTTCCGGCAGACAGCCTGCTTATGTTTCCTGCAGACCTCTAAATTTTGGAACCCAATCCTAGCCACTGTGCAGGGATAATTTGTGACTCATTTCCAGTATAATTAATCTCTCCTCTCCATCTCACCTCTAACTCTCTAACTTCCCCACCCTTGAACACAGTCCAAAATAATTAACAGAGTTTGTTTTCTGATTGGTTACTTTTCCCAAAGAGCCCTATGCTCTTAACTGGGTGATTTCAATCAGAAAGTTAAGAGCAATTATATGTTGTCTTAAAACCAAAATTTTTCCCCTCGGGCACTGCAATTCCATTTTTTTTTTTTAAATAATGAAAATCACTGGAAACAGGAATTTTGTGTGAAAGGTAGCTTGAGAAGGCAGTGGCATAAAGCAAGGCTCAGCCATGCTGCATGGCCCGGCTAAGGGAAGTTCTCCAGTGGAGTGACAGACTGTGCCAGCCAGTAAATACAGTATGCTCTGTGTCATCACACAAAGACAAACCCACCCAAAGATGCATTCCTCAGAATAGGTCTCCATCATCGAGTGACATACAAGTGTATTCTGGGACCCCAGAAAGACAAAATACAATTTTCCTTTTTATATGCATCCATTAATTTATCAAGAAATGTTTTGAAATACATTTTGATGACTATTTCATATCTACAAAAATATTCCTGAGGTTAAAATGTTTTAGAGGTTTTGGAGTTACCATTATTAGGCACCGAAAGTCTGTACTTTTAAGAATACCAGCTATCCCACTCCTCAGTGTATACTGAAGACTTTAAGTCAGCATACTACAGAGACGCTACCAAATCTATGTTTATAACAGCTCACTCAAATAGCTAAATGATGGAAGCATCCTAGGTGTCCTTCAATTGATGAATGGATTAAGAAAATGTGGTGCAATGGAATATCACTCAGCTTTAAAGAAGAATGAAATTATGGCACTTGCGGGTAAATGGGTGGAGTTGGAGAATATCATGCTAAGCAAAATAAGCCAAACCCAAAAGACCAAAGTCCAAATGTTTTATCTGATATGTGGATGCTAATTCACAATAAGTGGGGTGGGGCACTAGGGAAGAATAGAGTTACTTTATATTAGGTAGAGGGGAGTGAATGAAGGGGAAGGGGGACGGGAGTAGGAAGGATAATAAAGTGAAACAGACATTATTACCTTATATACTAATATGACTGCATGACTGATGAATCCTACAATATGTACAAATCAGACAAATGAGAAATTATACTCCATTTATGTTGATTTATCAAAAGGCATAAATGCATTCTATTGTTGTGTATAACTAATTAGAATAAATTTTAAAAATTAAAAAAAGAACACCTGGTATTCTTTGGAAGAAAGCACACATTCCTTATGATGACATCTGATTTCTTCAGCGATCTAACCCTTGCCTGCCAATCTGGTGTCACTTCTCCTTGTTCCCCTGCACCTATAATTATTTGCTCTTTGTCAACCTAGGTGGAATTTCTCCACTTCCTTCTACATGAAAGGTCACCATTCACCATTGTTCACTCTTTGGAAAACCTATTCTCCCATTTATCCTTTTGAGAGGGGCTTTGGAATTCAATTTTTACAAATCTGCTCACATCTCACAAGTTTTGTGAAGCTTTCCAAGGACTTTGCCAGGCTCATCTGACTTCTCCTACCCGCAACAAGTGGGGAGTTCTGGCCAGCTCTGGTAAACTTATTTATTTATGAGCTCACCTTCTTCATGATGCAGGGGACTCGTGATACATCTATGCAATGCCTAGGAAAGAATTTGACACAAGATAGATATGCAGGAATTTCTGCTGCAAGAAGAATGAAAGAAGGAATCTGAAATAAAGAACATGTGCAGGAAACAAGTATGCTTACTCCATATGAGAGGGTTCTTATGGTTAGGATGTGAGATGTCTGCCGAAAGTTCACATGTGAGACAATGCAAGAAGGTTTGGAGGAGAAATGATTGGGTTATAGCCTTAACCTAATTAGTGAATTAATCACTGACAGGATTGTCTGAGTGGCATAAGGAAGCAGGTGGGGTGTGGCTGGAGGAAATGGTTCATTGGGGTTGTGCCTTCAGGGTATAGATTTTGTATCTGTCAAGTGGAATATCTCTCTCTTCTCTCTGATTATCATGTGAGCTGCTTCCCTCTGCCACACTTTTCCTCCATGACATTCAACCTCACCTTGAGCCCCAAGGAATGGAGCCAGCTGCCTATGGATTGGACCTCTGAAACCATGAGTCCTCAAATAAATTTTTCCTCCTCTAATGTGGTTCTGGTCAGGTCCTTTAGTCACAGCAGTGAAAAAGCTGATTAAAACAGGGGTCAACCTCTCCTTAGCCCTAGCCATGGATGCTGTAACGAATGTGGGCTCAGTATTGCTAAATCTCTTCAAGTTTTTCAAGATATGCCAAAAAATTCTGATATCAAATGTAAAGTATCACAATTTTTAAGATCTGGCTTGGTAAAGGTAATATAGGCTTCTAGATATGTGGCCTTTGGTCTACAATACACTCTGCCTTCCTTTGCATATAAACCATACCTTTCCAAACAGGTACCCACCTGCCTACATTTTTTACTTTATTTTTACCCACTCTTGGCCACCACTTTCCGTTCCTTTCATATTTTGACAACAACTCATGCTTATACTCTGCCAGAGCACTATAGCTGCTTTTCTTATGGGCTTCTTTTTCCCCATTCTTCAACAGGAAAAATGCTCTCCCATTTTCACACTGTATTCACCTGTCTTACATATTCCTATGAGCACCTCTACTCCTCAGGCTGACTTTTTCTTCTAGGATCTAACTCTTTTCCTCTAGGATCTAATAGAGCTCAGAGTGAACTTCTCGCCACTATTTATTACAGTCAGTTGTCTGTGAGTTATCCTAAAGCATTATTTTACTTATCTATTTTTTACAATTATATTGAATTTCTCCACTGTGCTGGGTTGCTACAAAGGATTCTGATGTGAAATCTACATTACCTCTGTGTCCAAGGAGCACTCTATTTAAAAAGGACAACATTTTATTTATTTCATAACCTCTAGCACCTTGCACCTGATAAGGGCTCAAAATTTTCATTAAGTGAGTCAAGTGTCCAGTGATAATTTTCTGAGCATTTATGGTGAACCATGAACTTTGGGGGAATAACAATGTACTATGGTGCCTTGCACATAGCAAACATTAAATAAATATTTGGAAGTGTGTTGTAAGACATGAAGCCCTCTAGGATTTTTACAGTTTGGTAGGGAATACTACATCTTTCTATCTTTCTATGTCTGTATATATTAATGGAAAACAATGATTGCACTGTATCCTTGCACCAATGCTGTATCTTACACACAGTAGGCCTTCACAAATATTTGCTGATGATGGAATGGATGACTCTACAAACCAGAAATTATTGTTCTTATTTTATAAATAAGGAAATAAAAGCTCAAAAATGAACAGTAACTTGTCCAATAGCCAAGTCACCAGGTCTCTCAAATTGTGGTCCTTTGATTGCCACCATTAGCATTTGGGAACCTGGCTGGAAGGAAAGTTCTTCAGGCCTATTGAATCAGAAATCCAGGGGTTCTGACTCATACCAAAATTGTGAGACCTCCCTACCCAGGGTGTTAGGTGACAGCAAAATGTCCATCTGGCTTAAAATCCTAAACCAAGCTCTGTCTATAGCCAAGGGAGCATTTAAGACTACATTGTCCAAAGTTTATTTTGTGGAACATTTTCTGCTCAATGTTAATAAATATTACTTGACAAAAAGAATTTCCATGTCCAATACATTTGGGAAATGCCATGTGAGGCAAAGTCAAACAAGGTTCTCTACTGTAGGGTTTCTCTGAGATTATAAAGTGCTCTGTATCATCCGCCTATAAGGTTTTCTTGAGGCAGTACTGAGTGTGGGCTTGGTGTTGGGCCAGACATATTCAAATTCTGTCTTCATTCTTTACCATCATTGTGCCCTTGAGCAAATTGACTAACTGCTCTATCTCTTCATTTCTTAATCTATAAAATAGATAATAATGAGAATGCCTACTTCATTGGTTTTGTGTGTATATTAAATAGATAATTGAGGCCAAAAAGTTGATCTCCTAGAAGTTGCGAGTAGAATGATGGGTACCAGAGAATGGGGTGGGAGGATGGGGAAAGACTGTTCAGCAGGTACTAAATGACAGATAAGAATAAGAAGTTCTGGTGTGCTATTGGTTCAATAGGGGAATATAGATAATCGTTATATACTGGATATCTCAATAAACCAAAAAGATGGATTTCAAACATTTTTCTCATAAAAAATGATAAATATTTGAGATAGAAATGTTCAAACCAATTTAAACCTTATGTAATATAAAAATTTATCAAAACATCGCAATACCCCATTAATATGTATAATTTTATGTTTTATGTATCAGTTAAAATAAATTTAGTTAATAAAAAAGTAATTTATCATAATGAATGGTATATAGTCAGCTTTCAAGGATGTTAGCCATTGTAAGTTTTTCTTAATGTTATCTGTATTGTTCTGTAGATTGGATCATTCAATAGCTACAGCATCCCCTTTGCAGGGTGCCTTCTTACACTTGCTAGCAATCTAAAACCCATGTTTCTTAGATGTTCTTGGACTAAGGAGCAGTGTGTGACTTACTTGGATCAAGAAAACATATTTAAACAGATTTTTGGAAGGAAAAAGAAGCAATGGGAAAAGGAAGTCCAATAGGATGATTGAATCCTTTGGATGGGAAAAATGGAGAACTGTTTGGTTCTTCACAGGAAGTTGAAGAAGTTCTGGAGTCCAGTCTTAGTATCTTGGGTACCCTTTGGCCGGTGGCAGCAGTGGCAATGAGAATTCTCAATCTGTGGTTCAGGGACCAGCAGCACTGGCATCAGGCTAGAGCTTATTAGAAATGAAGATGTTCAGGCATACCCTACGCCAGTAGAATCAGAATCAGGATCACCCAGATCCCAGATCTGTGTGCAGTTTAAACTTTGGGAATCAGTGCACTTGAAGTCCTCTGGGCAATACTTATGGTATGGCAGGAAATCTGCAGTGACTGCATTTGAGCATTGAACATTCACATATGTATTATGATTTATATAAAATAAAAATGGGAGATAACACTCTACTTATGTATGACCTATCAAAATGTATAAATGCATTCTACTGTCATGTACAACTAATTAGAACAAATAAAATTAAAAAAATAAAAAAAAAATTTGCTGGAATTAGCTAATGTGGATTCTATTATTTACAACTAAAAGTTCTGACCGTAGAAGTCTTTTTTTTGGGAGGAAGGAGGGGACTTAGCAAGGGACACTTAGGAACACAATTTTGGTAAAAACAATAGGGAATAAAAGGCCACTTACATAATATGAGACTGGATTTTGGAGGGAAGTCCACTTTCATTCCCTTGAATCTGTTGCTCATAAAGGCAATACGAGCTTTGCATTAACAAGTGTAAAAATCCTGAGCAGACAGAGCTGGATCATGTTTAAAATTATCTGGAAATTTTTCAGTGGGAGGGGCACAAATTTGCTCTCATGCCTTTTGGATAAACATTTATTTCTCCTTACAGAAACCTTACTTCATGTGTGTAAATTGTCTTGGTTAGTTACAGCAAGATGCTGAGATCATGTGTTAGAAACTGACCTAATCCAGTTGGGTCAGACACAAAATTTGTAATGTCTTTGGTAAAAACAAACAAAACAACAACAACAAAACCCTAGATTTGAAGTGTTTGGGTGGTAGAGCACTGGCTGCTCCCTTATAACCTTGCCACCAGGCCGTACTGAAAGCTGATCTCAGCCAAATTCTTTCATACACATAAACACTTCCTAAAAGACAAATCCAGTGCATCATTAGCAAGCTGACAGTGAAGAATTCACACATGTGCTTTCTAAAGTTGATAAAGTTCCAGCTATTTGTCTTTCCAGGTGCTATAAATACCATTTTTTAATAAAAAGGTGCCCCCAAGATTGACGTAGAAACTTTGCAGAGGTAGGGTTTAGTGACCCTTAGAGTCTCCATGGTCACTCAGAGTCCCTCTTAACAATGGTTTGAAACATTTAGGAGTAAAGTCTATGGCATCATTCTTAACAGGCTGTGGCCCTCACTAAAATCTTACATCATGTTATGCCAGTGTAGGGAGAGTGTAAAATAAGAATGTGGGAAAATCTGCAAAATATTTCAGCCAGTTATTAGGCATTTCATCAAGAAGACACTCTAACATTCATCACGATAATAAACCTACCATCAATTTCACCAATTAAACACACTTAAGGAATTTGCTTAACTAAAAACAACACAGCCTTGGAACTAATTCAAACTTTGGCTCCAGTAGCTGACTCTGGGTTAGTCTTTTGGTTATAATGCTAACTGATCACCTTTCTTTTTTTATTTATTTTTTTAACTTTCATAGACTTCATTTTGATTCATCGTACACAAAGGGGGTACAAATTTTCATTTCTATGGTTGTGCATAAGGTTCATTCATACCATTCATGTAATCATACATGTACATAGGATAATGATGTCTATCTCATTCCACCATTTTTCATACCCCTGCCCCCTCCCCCTCTCATTTCCCTCTATATAATTTAAAGTTCCTTCATTCTCCTCTCACCCTCCATTCCCCAACCCAATTCTACATCATCATCCACTTATTGGGCCTTTGTTTTTTTGGGATTGGCTTATTTCACTTAGCATAATATTCTCCAATCCATCCATTTATCTGCAAATGTCATAATATTATTCTTCTTTATAGCTGAGTAGTATTCCATTGTGTATATATACCACAACTTCTTTATCCATTCATTTGTTGAAGGGCATCAACTTTCTGGTACATAATCTTGATCAACATGGAAACTAGGCTTGAGTCCTAATAAAGAATGTACTAGTTCAGCCCTTCACCCATTGTTTGTGAGCCACAGCTGGGAACTGAGAGAAGAAAAAGTGAAGGCAGTCCCTGCCTCAAGGAAACCAGTGTCTACACAACATGATGAATACTATGGTCTGTGAGTCCCAGGTTACATGGCCACATTGATAATGGGTGGATATAGAAGGGGTGCTATTGAATGGATGATTTGCTCTGGAGAGGTGATTTCTCTGAGAAAATGACCTCTAAATTGACTTTTAAGGATGAGCAAAAGGTGGCCAGTCCTTGTATTGAGATGAGTTGGACCATCATGTTTAAATAACAGCTTGAGCTTTAAACTCCATTTGAGTGATGGCAAGATCAATAAAGTTCCCTTCTCTCATGCTCTGCTCCTTTATTGGTAAAATGGAATGAAAGTAATTGAGATTGCCATGAACTGGAGCTAATTGCTTTCAGTTCAGAAAATCAGAGAATCTTAGAGTTATTACTGATATGCAGAAGACTCTGAATCTGGTAGAAACCCTTAATGTGTATCATCACTGAATGGACTTTTCTCTTTGCGAGAAGAAGGAAGCAAAGCTTTTCACAGTTTCTCGTTACCGTTGTTTGGTGGGAACTCAGTTTCTCATATCCACAGCTTCATGCAACGTGCTTCTCAGAACTCTCCAAAGAGATCCTCTTACTATTTGTTAAGTAATGGGACCAAGGGCTCCAACTTTCTACACCTCTGAAGGGACGGAGATATTGATTTTATTTATTATGAGAGTTAAGTAGTTTTATACAAAGTGCCTTCTCCAGTGCCTATCATGTAGTGGGAGCCAATCCATGATATTCACAGTAATATTCTATTATTAATGATGTTAATAAGGACATTTTAAAAATCAGATTTTGGGGGTTGTTCTCTGTCATACTGCTCAGGTTAGCAAAATAGATTCATTTGGCATTTGGCATGGGAGGATTTGACTTCTAGGCCAGAAGTCATTGAGACATTGATTCATCTTGGTAATTGAATTTCCCTTTAGTTTGGGAACTGAGTTCACAGGCTTTCCTTGTGATTGGTGGCCTCTTTTGGCAGTCCTGGGCAAGGATGCTGCTTGGCATCCTTGAGTGCCCTCTATTTCAACTTGCCCATCAGTTTCCCCACAGCCAATGCTCAACTTCCTCCCTGCTTCCTATGCTCAGGCTCTGGACTTCCACATCCTGCCCTCCTCACTGGCTTCCTAACCCACTGCCCACCCATAGGTAGCTAATCAGCATCCCACCTTCCTCCATCAGTGGGAAGAGCACATGCTTTGAAGTCTAAAAAGCCTGGTGCGTAGTCCTGACTTTGAAAGAACAGTGTGACCTGGGACAATTGACTTCACCCCTCTGCATTTCTATTTCCTCAAGTGTATGACAAGGATAAAATATATAGCTTAAGAATTATTGTGACAATTGTGGAAGCTGAAGCAGGAGCAGAATTTGATACCATGTTGGTACACAGTAGACACTCAGGAAATGAGTGGGGGGTTGCTATGTCTTGAGTATGTCCCCCAAACTGCATGCATGGGAAATAAGCTCCAGATTCATATGCTGATGGCTCTTGGCATTGGACCTGTTGGGAGGTAATTAGGGTCAGATGAGGCCTGTGTTGGGGTCTTGGGATGATATTAGTGACTTCATAAGAAAGGGAACAGAAACCTGAGCTCACTTGTTTTCACCCCATGATACCCTCTGCCATGTTAGGATATAGCAAGAAGACCCTCACCAGATACTGGCATCTTGATGTTGGATTTCCTGGCCTTAAAAACTGTGAGCAATAAATGAATTTTCTTTATAAATCTGTTGTATTTATTCTGTTATGGCAGCAGAAAGTGGACTAAGATAATGATATTATTTTTATTGTTTTTATTATCATTTTTATTGTAATATCTCCTGGATTAATAAAAATGCCTATCAGTTTGTTCTTTTGGAGTTGTAAAGAGAAAACTGTAATCTGTGGATGTTTCTGGTTTTTCTTTAGCTCATCTGCTAGTTTCCTGTGATCCTTTGCACCCCTACAGAAGTCAGAAAGCTGGGGGTCTACTAAGCAGGGTTTTAGATGTGTGAGGCCTAGCACTCAGGCAAGCATGGCTCATAATACATTTTAAAGAAGGGAACACCAAGCCATAGACTATATGCATATTCATGTGACCTAGAACTTGAGCAGGAGTGGCCCTTGAAAGGCAATCAGGATGAGAGTTTGGAATGTTTTAAAGAGTGAGCTTTAATCTCAGCTCACTTAATCTGTCAGGACCAAAAGCAGCAGCAGCATCACCACCATGAGGTTCTTCCATCCTCCTTCCCACTCTCAGGGGATGGGGTAGTGTGGGTAGGATTAAATATTAAGATGAGAATAGATTCTGGCCCAGTCCTTGGAAGAGACTTGGAGGAGACTAATTCCTTCTTTCCAGCTGACCCAAAGACCTTGAAAGAAGCAGGAACAGAAGGTAACCCTGGAAACTACTAGAAAGATACCTGGCCATGAGAACCCACTGAAGACATGGGGCAAGACTGAGGATGAGTGGCGAAGAACAATTTAGAAAAAACCCTGGGAGGAACTCACCCTGACCATACACCAAAGAGAAAATGGAGATTTCCCTCTTTCTTTGTTTTCCCTACCACCGGATGTAACACACTTGTGTACGTATTATTTTCAGGCATATAGTAATTTTATAGCACACATTACAATTATTTTTTCAGGTTGATGACTGCTCACAAAACCTGGAATTGGAGGATGGGAAGAAGGAAGAACTGATGAAGTACATTCACAGAAGCCTAAGATGAGATGACTCCACCAGAAGCCCATTCTCCACTGGCAGTGGGGTTAGGTGCCTAATGCTGCAGAAACGAGACTAGAAGACCAGGCACCACTGTGTTCCAGGCATGCTTTTGGGACCTTCATACGTTATAACAAAATTCAGAATACCTGTTATCAGAATTATCATTCCCATCTGCAAAATGGAGCTCCAGAGGTAACGGATGCCCACAAGGTAGCACAAGCAGCAGAAGTTCCAGCTGGTCTGATTCCAAACTACTCCTCTTTTCCCTTTATCATGCCGTATTCAGAGTCCAACCTTTGGGCACCTAGGTGCCGGTTAGCTATCAGATGCCCCTCATGGAGCAGTCATTTCAGAAAATGATGCCCAGTTTCTTAGTTCAATGAATCTCTCTCTTCCCCATTCTCTTTTCTCTCTCTCCTCACCCTAGCCCATGTGAATTTCAATGAAAATGAAATCCGTATGGTTTTTATTCATTTGTACTTAACTCATCAAAATATGATTTTGCAGAGAAGTGAATTTTTAAAGAGTCCTTTCTTTTTGGAAAACAGGATATCTACTCTCGCCAAAATCATAAAAATTTCAAACTTTAAGTGTTAGGGTTCAGCCTAATACATAGAAATAATGTGATTTGAGGGAGCTGTAATTTTAGTCTAACACTTTGCTGCAAGCCAAGTACCAGAGGATATGAGCCCACATTAGTGCTCTCAAATGAAGGCTTTTAGGTGCCCGGTTAAGTGAATTTCTTCTATTACCATTCTCATCATAAAAGATTGACATTGTAGGCAAAATAGTTCATGTATTTCAGGATTGAAATGGATGTCAGGAGTCTCATCACTTAATGTTCTCGGCTAATGGTTGAAGAAACTGAGACCTGGCAATGGTCTGGGTGTGCACAAGGTTACAGAGCTGGACCTAAACGCTCCGTTCCTGCACTCCAGGTTCATTGCTCTCTCTAAACCCGAGTGTACCATAAAAAACACACATGATGTAAAATTACTTCTACTAAAAGTCTCTCCAAAATACACACCATCTTTGCATCAGATGCTGCATTAGAAATAAAAAGAAAATAAATAAAATGCATTCTCAGTCTTTAGGGTAAAAATAAAATCCTACTTTGTGTATCACTATGAAAATAACCCTAATTCTCCTGAGCTCTTCAACCTCTCCTACAGGGTAGCACATCAGATATGGCAGTACATGTTTCTTTACATGTTTCTTATAAAAGACAGGAAACTAATAGACAAAAATAACCAAGGTTCCAGATACCTTATATGTTTTAAGAGTAATAGCAGACCTATGGATAACAAGTAATACAAAGGTAATAAGTGTATTATTTTTGATGAAGGCTTTTGTAGTCAACTAGATTTGACTAGTGTTATCCTAGGCAAGTTATGCCTCCGGATAAATATCTTTAAGGGAGTTAATAGCAATGTTTGCCCTGAGGATTAAAGAATGCAGGTAAGCACACTTCTCAAATGTGCAAACAGGGCAAACTGATTTGATGGTGTCGAGAGCTAACAAGGTCGCTGGTGCCTTGCTGAGCAATTTGCAACAATTATTTATTTTAGTCTTAAGAACAACACTATCAGGTAGATATTATTATCTTCAGTTTTCAAGTAAGGACACTATAGTTCAGATAATAAGGTATATAGAACAGAGGCTCCACCTGGAAACTGACTTTGTAGTATTCCTCTTTTACCACAATACTTTGTTTTTTTGTTAATAGATTAGATATTTTTATTCTGATGTCATAATTTCCATCTGATATAAGTACTATTATCTTTGTCTTATGAGTTAAAAATCCCTATAGCTTAAAGGGTTTAATTATTTTCTGCAGCACTGGGAATTTGTAAGTGCTCTACCAGAGAGTCATAGCCCCAAACCAGAATTCAATATTTTAACCAAGTACACAGGTCATTAAGCAGCAAGGTGAAAACCAATATACCGTTTTCACATTCCGAGTTTTGCATTTATTGCAGTGCATCCCATATTTCTTAAGGAGAATTTGATCAAAACTTGGAAAAGTGGATTTAAGATAGATAGATTGACGGGGAGATAGATGATTGATAGATAGAAAAATAATAGCAGAAATCAGCTGAGGCTGAGGAGCTGGAAATCACCTTGGAAAGCAGGAATCCTCGCTGCTGTCCTGGGTCTGCCTGACCTCCTGCTGAGCCTCATGTAACCATTCCCTGCTATCCATCTCCTCACATGAACCACAGGCTTTCAGAATGCCAGGACTTTATCTGAACTTGATCTTCCCCAGAAAATTGGAGTGGCTTCAGTGCTGTAATGGATTCTAGCCGCCTCGTCTGGACCAAGTCTTATGGGAAGGTCGTTTCTCCCCAGTCCCAGCATGTGCGGCAGCCCCTGACACATGAGTCTGTCTCACTGTGATACTTTCACTTTTACGGATTTTCAAAGCATTTCCTTATATTTGCTATTGCTTTCATCCTTGTTACATGGATCTGTTATTACTAGGAGTTGGAAAAGAAAAGGAAAAGAATGTTTGTTTTGTTCCATAGCTTAATTAAATGAGCAGTTGTTGGTGTATGCTCTGTCAGGCCAATAGTGAGTAGCAGGGATGCTGAGATAAATAAATGCAGGCTGTAGAGCTTATAGGGTCAACTCTTCACTACAATATCCAGCAAGTTGGGGAATGGATGGCATGATCCTCAGATATCTCTTTTTTCCCTCCATCCATGTCACCTCCTATCTATCTTCAAAGCATAGTATATTGAAAGAGCATAAAAGTAAGTAAGTTTGTCCCAGCTGTGATCCTCCATCTTTCAGTTTCCTTTAAGTTCAAACCTGAATGTCTTACCGCACACCCACAGCCCTGTCTGATCTTGATCCTTCTCACTGCTTCTATCTCACCTTTTGCCATTTTCCTACTACTAACTGACTCCTATAAAAGCAGCTTACAGACATTGTCCTCCTTCCTGCTTCCTTGTCTTTAGTTGGTACATTCTCTGAATGCTAGGATTTTCCTCTCTTCACACAATGTTTATTTAAGAGTCCTCAGATTCTATGATGTTGGCAGGAACTATTTTAAAAAATTGAGAGGAAGGACATGATCCTTGCTCTGAAAGGGGTTCTGTTCTCTTCTCTTGTGGAGCACTAGATCTGGTGAGATAGGGTATTTACAAAAGGCAGCCCAAACAAAAGGGGCAGAAAGGGAAAACAAGGAGTCTTAGGATGATTTGAAGACTAAATCATGGAATCAGGGTCAACTATCAATTTCAAAAGGTAAGCACACATCAGAAATTAGAGCTAGGTATTGTTTTGATGTAGGGTATCCCCAAAAAGCCCTTGTGTGAAACAATACAAGAATGATCAGAGGTGAAATGATTACATTATTCGACCTTTAGAATGATGTAAGTGGAGCTTAGTGGGTGTAGTTCTGGTGGGAACTCAGAAGACCAGAATGTCCATATGACTGTGGATAATAAAGACTGGATTCATGAAGTTTCAGAGGAGGAGGATGCTACTGGAAATTTGAGGCCATTCATATTACACTCTGACCAAAAAAAGAATTGTTTGATTTTTCCCATGTCCTGAGACTTTCTGTGAGGCTGAATTTAAAGGTGATGGACTAATTAATCTGGCAGAGGAAATTTCAAGGCAGCACAACATTGAATCAGTGGCATGGATATTGTTGGCAGCATTTAGCCAACTTTGCTATGATAATCAGGGGAAGGAAACAAAGCAAAAAGATTTGGAAATTTTGCAATTTGGCCAGAACAGTGCAAGCAAAACTGGGACTAAAGTAATCATTGTTGTTGAAGAGATTACAACCATTAAAGAGATGCTAAGTATTGTGCAGAGAGACAATAAGAAAGATGACTGGAGGCTATCTCAGGACATGGCAAGACCATATCTATCTCAGGCTCAACAGCGTAAAAGTAAAAATCCCTTTGATAAAAGACCATGGTGGAGGAACTCTGTTTGCATAGGGTGGCCTAAGAAGTTGTTTCACTGTGCTCAGTCATAGAGGCACTCAGAGGCTGCTGCAGCTATGATCCCAGAAAATTTGGCTACTACTTGAGATGGAAGCAGACCTTATCATAAAACACATCATGCTGCCTCAGCAGAAACACAGGACCTGGTGTTAGGAGGTCATGGAAGACTCTAGCAAGATTTCAAAGGAGGACTTGGGAGACTAAGCAAAGTTTAGCAGGCCTGAAATCTCTGCAGATGTGGCCCTGTAGGGCAATACATAAGATGTGAGAAGGAAGCTGAAGCTGCTTTGGAGACCCCCCCAGATTAAGATATGCAGGAATTCAGCAGAGACAAGCCAAGAGAGAGGCTATGTGGGCTGCAATCAGCAAGGACATAGGGGTGGATCCAGGCAAATCCATTGGAGAGACCATTGTGATGCCATGTGCCCCAGAAATTGGGTGTGAAACTGTAGAACTTATTTACCCAGCTGGATTTCTTGCATTGATCCTATCCATTCTTTCTATGCCCCTATTTGTCCCTTGTGAAATGGAAATTCTTTCTCTGTATCATTATATATTGGATATATGTAATTTGCTTTTGATCTTTACTCTCACAGCTTAAAGTTTGTCTTGAGTCTCAGATGAGATGTTGGACTTGTACTGTTGGGCAGTGCTGGAGTGGTTAAGACTATGGGAACTCTTAGAAATGGACTAGATGTATTTTGCATTATGAGATGGGCATGAGCCTCTGGGGAGCAGGGATGGAATGTTATTGTTTAGAGATGAAATGTTCCCCAAAAGCTCATATGTGAGACGGTACAAGAATGTTCAGAGGTGAACTGATTAAACTATGAGAGCTTTAACATAATTAGTGGGTTAATTCACTGATATGGATTAACTGGGTGGTAACTATAAACAGATAGAACGGAACTGAAAGAAGTAAATCCCTTTTGCAAGCCTTTGGAATTTGTATTTTGTCTCTGGTGAGTGAAGCTCTCCGTTTCCTGGTTACCATGTCCAGAGTTGCTTTTTTCTGCCATACCTTGTCACCATGATATTCTGCCTCATCTGGGGCCCAGAACTATGGAGAGAGCTGATTATGGACTGAATCTCAGAAAACATGAGCCAAAAATAAACTTTTCCTCCTATGAGTTGTTTATATCAGATCTTTTGGTCACAGGGATACAAAAGTTAACTAAAACAGCCATAACTGGAGGAAAGAAGATATGCCATAATTAGATGGGACTAAAACAAGGGACTTGAAGGCACTATAATGAGTAGGCTGGCAAGAGTAGGGGCTCATCTAATTGACCTCCACTACTTGATGGGTTGTTCTGACTAAAAGGCATAGGTTGACCTTATCATTTAAAGAATGGTAGAGATCATCTGAGCATGCATATTCCTTTAAGCCAGGGGTTAGTCAACTTTTTGTATAAAAGCTAGATAGTGAATGCTTTAGGCTTTGCTGGAAACTTGATCTCTGATGCAACTACTCAACTCTGCTATTGTGGTACAAAAATAGTCACAGATGATATGCAAGCAAATGGGTATGGCTGGGTTACATTAAAATCATTTACCAAAACAGGCACTGGCTTTTGGGCCAACTTCTGTGAGGACATCAGACTCGTCTCCATGCCTTGTAGCTGTCACTGTAGAGGTGAGCCCTCAAGCATCTTTAGACTTAAATTCTGAGGCCTTCTTAACTCATTTTGTGCTATGCTTCTCAACCTTTTCCTGGACTTCACTTCTCACCTTATCATCAACTTTTATAATTGTTATTACTTTGGTTAAAGGTTTTGCTACACTCCTTGGAGATGAAGTTCAATGCTACCTTTCCATCATTAACATCCTTCTTCCTATTTTGGAAAACTCCTCTTCCATTTATTTTGCTGTATTTACTGAACATGTTCTAAACATCGTGAATTAAACTACATGTTTTATTTATGTTTAACCTACGTTGAATAATGGGATGTTTACATTAACTCTGTGAAATTGCTATTGCTATTACTATTTTAATTCAACCAATGATGTACTTGAAGTTGATTAGATAAAATATATTTTCCAATGACTCAGTTAGTGGTGGTTTTGCTGGAAATTTAAATCATGCATATTTAAATGCAAGGCACATTTTTTTCTTAGTATACCATCAAATTATATCATAATTTTTTATGGGAGGACAAAAATTTGGGAGTGGGATTCACATGGCTCCTTGACAAGAATCAACACTATTGTATGGAGAGAGACAATTTAGTGTAAATAACATAGCAATGAGTTGGGAGCCATGTCCTCTGGACTTGGTCCTGACCAGTTACAAACAAGCCTTATGATATTGGCTTCACCAGGCCTCCTTTTTGGGCCCTTGAGTCTTATGATATTTCTATTTACTTTTTTGCCTTCTATTGTAATAATATTAGTCTTCATATTCATATTATCCAATAATGTACTTAGAAACTTTATAAAACTATTGTTTTAAGTTATCCTTAAATTTTTAACAAATCTACTGAGATTTCGAATTTCTGAATACTCACTAAAGTTAATAAATCTCTATATACTACCTTCAAAAGAATGTGTACCACAGCACATTTTAATATCTCTCTGCCAATACCTATTCCAAACACCATGATATTGCTGTCTAATTTTATAGCTCTAGCTTATTTAAAAGAATCATAAGAATATTGTTATTTTTATGATCCTTATAATATATTCAATACTTATTTATATTTATCTATGTTTGTCATTTTATTTTTCTCACATTTACTTCCTAAATCTGCTCCTATCTAATAGATTCATTTCCTTTTATTCTTTTTTAGTGAAGCTACATGAATAAAAAAATGTGTGTGATGTGGTATTTTAGTGGTTTTTTAGTTTTGAAAATATCTAGTTCAAAAAAATCTCCCTTTTTCATTGTTTCTATTCTTTAATTCTTTGAATATTTTAAGTATGTTTATATTAACTTCCCTTTTGGATCATGATATTAACTCTGATTCTTTATACACAAACTTTCACATTTTGGGAGATTTCTAATCCTTTTTAGAGGCATTGACTTATGTTTTGGAATTTTTCTTTATAGGCTTATCTCCTGTATAAGTTTCCTTATATAGGTTTTTCTCCCATGTTCACTCTAGGTTGTGGTCTTTTCACACCTTATTTTCACCTCTTATAATCCCTGCCCCTTCTGAATTCTACTCCTCTGGGAGTGATGTATGAGAATTCATTGCCCAGAATACCTTGGGTAGATTTTGACAATGAGACTCACTTATGTAAGATTTGCAAAGTGGAAAAGAAAAAAAAAGTTTTAAGTGTCCAGCCACAACCACTGCAGGAAGACATAAGAACATCAACAGACAGTAGAGGCAGGGTTTTCCCAGTGCCTTCCAACTATCTTTCTGAGCAGGGATTAAACATTTTCTGAAAAGGGCCAGTTAACAAACACTTTAACCTTTGCAAGTCATGTTATGTCTCCGTTGCATAGTTCTTTTTTCTTTACTTTTCTTTATAAATATAAGAAACTTCTTAGTACTTACTGCTTTCAGTATAATAACAGCCTATGGATCGTGGATTGCTGTCTCCTGCTCCTCAGTACCACTCACCCTAGCACTTCAGGCAGCCTAGCTCCCTGGTGGCAATCTGCATGCTATTCCTACACTTCCAGCTATACTGAGATTCTACAGGGATCTCTTTGACCCTGTTCCTCAAGTCTTTACAAAGGCTGCTTAGGATTCCAAGTTTCCTAGTGCAGTGTCTGAGTCCCATTTGAAGCCTACAGTGTACTGTAGTGGTTGCTTTTGACCAGATGATACAGAGTCCATTTCCTCTAAATTGGTCTCCATGTTTCTGTACTTTTGATTTTCCAACATTGATAAGCAAAGTCTTTTATGTCTGGTAAGACCCAATTTTAGAATTCCCATTTCATGCTGTGTTTCCATCCTTACCCATGGTATATAGGCTTGCTCTGACTATGGCCTAGTGAAAGTTTTCGGAGACTTTCAGCCTCTTTGTCAAGAATGGAAATTCTACTTAAACTGGTAAGTCTGTTCAGAGGTCCTCACTTCCACTTCCTGTAGTGATCTGAATCTTGGAACTCAATCTTCTACCCAACATGAGCACTGAAACTTCAGTGCCTGTAACTTATATTGGTTTTAATCCCCTCAGGAGCAATTCATCTTCAGTTTCCACTGTATTTTCTCTAAAATTCTGGCATAGGAGATATCTTGTCCTTGCTTTGTGGTTGGGTGATAAAATGTTTAAAAACATTTTATCTAGAATGTCTATGAGTTTGAACTATGGAAGCAGTAATGTTAGCATGTTCTTAATCTACCCTCTTGACCTCAAAGGCTAGTGTTCACATCTGTGAAGTAGGAGGGTTGCATTTAATGATTCCCAGAGTCCCTTCAAGAATTCTGCTTGTTCTAAGTCGCTACATCTAGGCACACTGTGTTTATATATAAATATTGCTGCCAACACTCAGACACATGTGTTGGCCTGGTGGTTATTTATCATTGAAGGAGGACCATTAGTAAGAAGTTAAGCCAGCACACATTTAGTATTTGGCAATGGAAAGGAATAAATGTGGCCAATATGTTGCATGCAATGATTAGATTCATCATATTAACCAATGCTAATGAATCCCAAAACCCACTCCCCATCATCTATTGTTTACAATGGTACTATTCATTTGGGGAAGGCAGAAAAGTATTAAATAACATAAAACAAATGACACTTCATACCTGGATTCTCTGCTTCCCAAGTGTAGTGGCCTGAAAGGAAGTGGATTAGAGTCTGGCTGTAGCAGAAGTCTCAGCTTCCACACACTGCTCATATTCTCAGTTGAGCATTAACCCTTTAATTCATTCATTGATTCACTATTTCTTAATCGTGTGCGCACCATGTGCCAGGCATTGGACTTCGTGCTGGGAAGATCAGAGTTCTTGAGTTACATCCCACTGCTCACAGAGCATACGGTCTACAAGGACATGGAAAATGAAGTCAGACAAAGGTTAAGTAAAGGGTCCCAGGGGACTGGGTTCAAGGGAGGGTGCAACTGATTTAGAAGGTTCCAGAAGGAGGTGAACCTGCACAGGTAGAATCCAGATTAGAATCTGAAGTCTGAGTGTTGGCCAGGCAAAATATCTCTAAGCACATAGCAAGACTGGTAGCCTAGAGAATACAGGGGGAAAGTGTGACCTAAGAGGGTCATAGGGACACCAGCTATCAGAGAGTTTCATGAACACTCATTTGGGGTTTTATCTCAAAGATGATGGGGAAGACATTGGTGAGTCTAAGTCAAGGTGTGATATTAGATCCAAAGGTCATTCAAGCTCCAGGGTAGGGAGTGGGAATAGGAAGGTCAATTCCAGCACCTCTGTGCTGGTTCAGAGGGTAAATGGTTATGTCATGACTGAGGGTAGGGACAGTAAAGTGGGTAGTTTTTTAGGTGGTAGAATGTACACAACTTGGAGCTTGATTAAATGTGAGTTTTGAAAGAGAAGGGGGACTTGAACCTCTGTTTTGAGTCACTGTGTCAATGGTGGTTCCATTTACCAGGAAAGGGATGCTGCAGACACAGAGAATAAAAAAGGAGGAAAGGGAGAGAAAGGGAGGGGATGGGAGGAGAAGGGAGAGGAGAGGAGGAGATGGAGATGTCTGGTTTTAAGTGCAGATTCTGCTACATCCTTGCTGTGTGCACAGAGACAAATGACACAGAGACTTTCTGAGCCTTGATTTTTCTCATCTATAAAATGAAAATATCTGCCTTTAATGTGGTGTTCATGCTCAATAAGTTTTAGATGCATGATCATTTCATGAAGTAGGTGCTCAGTAAATGAGATTTCTCACTTATCCTTATCTAGTTGGTCTAGATTGTCAAATTGTTGGTTCATGGAGTGTTATTGAGTGACAGGAGTTCAAGCCGGCAGGTCAGAGAGCTGGAGCTAGGTTTATCAACAGGCTGCTGTATGACACTGGGTGAGTGACAGCCCCGTTCAGTGCCTCAGTGTCTATGCGGTGAGGAATCAGTCTGGATGAATTCTCTAAAGCCTCTCCCAGTTCAAAGAGCAAATGATATCGCAGCCAGAAAGTCTACGGGTCCCAGAGTGTGTCCTGATGTTGCAGCAACCCTCTGGAGAAATATCTTGTGGGCACAGGATGGCAAGGAGTGGTAAAGGCACAGAGACATCTCTCGTTTCAGCTTCACTCAGGGCAACATGAGTTCCCAACTCAGAAGCAGCCTTCCTTTATGACAGAAGCCACAGCCAATTACTTTGCTGTACTCACATTTCACCCTCCTTGTTAGAGCTCAATGGTGAGAGATATGTATACTGGTTTCTTAAAGCCAGCATCTTCATGGAATAGGAGTGTCTGCGAGAGAAACACACATGAAAACGGAGAATGCCACAAAGCTATATTTTCAGGACAGTACAGAGAAGAAAGAATCTGTTTTCCATTACCGACAAGAATGTTTTCCTAGATGGTAGGCAGACCCAAGTGTAGTATTCAGAAATGAGGGAGTTCATGTCTCCAGTGTCCGCTGTCCTGGTCAGACCACAAACAAGGGATCATGTTTGAGAGCTGTCATGTGTAAAACCTCAGGCTCTGGAATCAGACAGTCATGAGTTCAAAATATGATGCTATTATTTTTTCACTATGTAACTCTGCAAAAGTAATTTAACTAGTAACCTTCAGTTTCTTTTCTTTGAAACAGAGATAGTAATCACTTGTAAGAACCAGAGAGGAGGGTGTGGGCAAAAGAATTGATACAGTGTTTGTCAAATAATTCTGCTGCTATTGATGACTGAGATTTGAGCCACATGATTCAAGACCATGTCCCATGTGGAACTATTGTATTAACTGAAGTTATTTGATTGATAGAAGAGAATGTGCATATGGTCATAGGTTTTAAAGGAAAAAGGAGCTACATTATAGAGGAAAGTGGACTTGGAGATGGGGTTCAACTACCAGATGGGGAATGGGATTAGTTAGCTTTGAATGTCCTTTGGGAGTGAGATTGAGTGCTAGAATCCAAAAATAAGTTGCTTTCTTTGTCTTCCATGCAGTTAGTATTTGCAGAACACAAGCTATTTTTGTTAAGAGTATACAGAAAGAAAGAAAGAAAGAAAGAAAGAAAGAAAGAAAGAAAGAAAGAAAGAAAGAAAGAAAGGAGGGAGGGAGGGAGGGAGGAAGGAAGGAAGGAAGGAAGGAAGGAAGGAAGGAAAGAAAATATGATATCTGCCTTGAAAGAGCTCCTAGATGAACCTGGTATCACACAATAGCACTAGGAGGAGAACCAGGAGACCTGGTTTCTGTCTTCAAATCCACATTTAGTATTCATGTTTTGTGCAAGTCACTTATCTTTCTTAAGCCTCAGTTTTCCCCTTTATAGGCTGAAGCTCATAAAACTTAGTTATTTTAAAAATCAGGTGAAATGGTAAATGTGAGGAGCCCATCAAAATTTGATTTAACGATCAAGGGAGAGGTCCTGAGTGAGACTTTTCTTGGTTTTTAGTGTTACTACTGAGACATAAAGATGAGAACAAAATGCTTGCATCTCATACCCACACTTAAAATAGTGCCAAATTTGGAAGCCAAAAGCCTTCCAAGAGGTCTTACTGAGGACATCATCAGCTCCTTCACAATTCCAAAGTAGAGGAGGACCAAGGGATAGAATAGGCACCATGCTTCAGGGAAATGCTAACCTCTCCCTCTGCCTCAAGGAGGTGTTTCCCCTTCCTGAGGTACAGGACAAAGGACCCAGTAAAGTGCCCATAAGGGTTGGATATGCTTCACTCTTGCCCCTTCCACTAAGCTGGGAGCTGCTCCCCCGGAAGTTGCTTACATAATGAATCAGCAGAGAGCCCACCACTGCCAGGTGTGGAGAAGGGGGAGAGCGGTGTGAAGCAGGGTGCCAGAGAGGTGAAGGACAGGTGAATTCCCCATTCTTGGGGAGGAGCTAAACTTCAGATGTCTTGAAGACAGCACTGCAGCAGGATAATTGATAAGTAGGGGTACCCTAGAAGCAAGAGACCATGACCAGAACACCCTCAGTGTAGCTTTGATGGGAAAAGAAGTAATCAAATGTGAGCTAGGATTTCAAGTCGGGATGCTTCTTGGAGAAGTCTCTGTAAGAATCCTTTGGAGAACCAAGAAAAGCACCCCGTGAGAAACCACAACTTGGAAATGATTTCTGCCTACTCAAAGGGAAACAGTGGCCAGACAGTGTTAGAGAAGCACCACAGTCCAGCTGAGAGAAGCGGCAACCTCACCTCACGTAGGACAGGCACCTAAGAGTGAGAGCACATTCTTTCTTTCTACCTCTACGCCCCTGCCAATCTCAGAGGTGAAGCCATTCCCATATTTCAAAAAGGGACAGCCCTTGCATTTTCTCTTTTTTCATCATTCAATGCCCTGCCTCTGGAAGAATTCCTGGATTTTCCCGAGGTCATGAAGCACCTAACATAATGGTTTGGATAAAATAGGTACTGGGTAATCATTTGTTGAATAGCAGAATGGGAAGTAGCAAAGCCTGATCCGTCTGGATCCGAAGTTGCCCCCCTGTTTTCCCTACAGGATGTTGTATCTGAGGTAATTTTCTGTAGGCTTGTCAGAGGTCACCAGAAACAGTCCCTGCACAAGAGTAAAGGGCTAGTCTGCATCCTGGGTCAGACCTGCCTGAGCCTTTGGGACTTGCACAAGGTAGTCTGTATAAGCAAAGTTTATCTAAGGCCATACAAGCAGGGTAGAACTCAGCACCTGGGAGAGTTCCAAGGCAGCGCTTCAAAAGTCCTTGTGGTCCTTGATTTATGTTGATGGTATTCCTACAAGCTGCAATGGGCATGTTAAAATTGCAGAGTCTCCAAATTCTGCCAAGGATCCTGCAATTTAAATAACCAGACTGATTCTTATTGGACAGGTAAGAAAAGTGAGGCTCAGAGAGCCAAAATAACTTGGTTAATTAGTGTCAGAGCTGGAATTCTGAATCTTGTCTATCTACTCTGAAAGCCCAGTCTCTTTATACTTAGGTTTCACTAAGTTGTGACTTACCCAATCACCACACCCTGGGCTGGAATTTCTTAAGGATTCGTAAGAATTCTTGACAGTCCTACTGTATGTGTTTCCTTAAGGCGTGTTTATGACTATCGTTGCTGCTGCTGCTGTCTGAAAGGAAGCATTTTCATCCATTTAAGGACCTGAATCTCTCTCAGAAAGGAATAGGCTTCTTCTAGATGCTATGGGTCTCACCAGTGGACATGATGATCTTGAAATAACAGAAGACTCTCACTTCTACTGTAAGAATTAAGCTGCAGTCCTTTAGACACTCGGGCTGGAAACATAAAGGTGTTCTTGGTGTCCTTCCCATATACTTTGTACCTCCTGGCTGCCAGTTCCGCATCTCTTTTCTTTCTGGAACCACAAACAAATACACTGTCTAGTGGGTCCACCTCTAAATAACAGACATTAAACTACCGTTGCCTGTTGGGATAGCTGACTTATTAACAACCTTCCTCCCTCTTTCTCTTCCATTTACTTACATTGTTGTTTGCATGACCCAAATCATCCATTTGTATTTAAAAGTTTTCCTCAGGGTCTGCTGCTGGGAGAACAGACTAAGTAAGAATCACCGGTTTGTCTTTGATACTTGTCAAAGGGGGACATGTCTAAATTTCACTCGAGGTACAACAACTGCTTCACATAGCATGGAAAATAACAGCATAACTATCTTATAGTATTTCTGCCTAGAGAATATACAAAAAAATGTGGGGTAGGTTCTTTTGACCCCCACTTGGCTTTGAAAAATCCAGTCTCCTAAGTCTTAAGGCCATTTTGCCCTTGGTGAGACTATTGCTCAGACTCTAATACCTCACTCTCTGTCTTTACGTAGGGAATGTTCTGATGACGTGTGTGTGTGGGGGGGGGGGAGGTCCTGGGAGATAAAAACCTCAAAAGTATCTGGTTTCTATTGAAAGCAAGTCCATAGGATTAGAAGTTTCTTAATGCAGAATTATGAAACGCACAGCACCAGATGTAGCTGCTCATATCTCCTTTCATATTCCTTCTTTCCTGTTACTGTTCAGCTTCATGTTTTTATAGGGAAGAAAAACCTCTGTCAGCTGATGTTCCTGAAGTGTAGTCATGATACCATCCCCACGTCCACATCTCTTTGGAGGTTACCTAGTGTCTTTGAATCTGGTTCTACGTGACCTCTTTAACTACAAAGAGCATGGGAAAAGTTGAAAGGGACCCTACGTGGCAGGGAGAACATGGTATCCATAAGACTTGGGAACAGCTAGCATGTCCCTTCAAGCTGGTGGGATGCTCCAGAAGTCACTAACGTGGATAAACCAACCATGTAGAACTGGGAATCTTCCTAAGGGTTCTTAACATCACAGAATAGCAGGTGCTCTGAGGGACCCAGGGTTAGATGTTAGACTTGAGTCCTAGCAGCAGCTCGACAGAAGCAATGGTTCCTCACCTGCTTCTATGAAAGAAAAGTTAGGTCCACGAAGGTTCTATAATATTTACAGAGAGGGAATTAGCCCCAAACTATCCCTATTAACAGGTTAACTTCCTCACCTATATTTTGAATATGTGGCAGCTCGTC
This sequence comes from Glaucomys volans, assembly GCA_020662805.1. Lineage (NCBI taxonomy): Eukaryota > Metazoa > Chordata > Mammalia > Rodentia > Sciuridae > Glaucomys > Glaucomys volans. The sequence continues at coordinate 171,579 of JAJEJO010002931.1, read as the reverse complement.
ATGCTCATGTGCTCAGCAGAAACACTGAATGGTATGCATGTCATTTTTATTAGTGTGATAACAAACGATGAACACAAATGTGATTTCCATATTATTTGTTCATCCTTGTATCCCTCACTAGACATATGTTTCTCAAGATCAAGTTTCTATCTTAATTTTGCATTCTCAGCACCCAGTGGAGGAATCATTAGTAGTAGACACTGCAGTATTTGTTGATGAATGTTGAATAAGGAGTCATTTGTGACCTCAGCATTTAACACAATGTTCTAGCATGCAAACATTTGTTGAACAGCTGAATTAAGTACACAAAACATTTCACAACGCAGGAACCTTGTTAGGCAATATATTAAAAATGGGTTCATATGTATGTTCTTCCATTATATAAGCAGGAATGAAATTAACTATAGAGATGGAAAGAAAAGTGGAGTTTTAATGCAGGAAAGAATCTGCTAGAGCATAGCACAATTCTAACTATTAAATAGAAGAACCAGAGACAGAATATTTTCTTCTTCCCCTACCCCCCCAAGTACCATTCACACCCCTGTCATTGATTTCAAATATTTCACAGAAACCACTAAATAGAAACAGATAATCACAAATACTCCTTATTTTGCAACAATGGAAATAGAGAAGGAAAGCAAACTGGCCCCGTTGCTCTGTGAGGCTGGGAATTTGGATTAAGTCCCATCATTTCAAATTCCTCTTCAGAGCACTTAGTTTCTTGTTCATGTATTATATTTCCCTGAAGGGTACACACTTAAGAACACTTTCCTAGGAGTAGCTTCAAGAAGATCCCCAACACTAACGCAGGCTTTATCATGTGGGCTAAGAATAATATGGGCAATGAAAGAGAATTAATTTCTGAGAGAAAGACGTGAGTCAAGGTTGCTGGAAGAAGCAGGAGACAGGGTTTTATCCCCACTTCTGTCACTAATCAGCAGTGCAACTTGGAAATACTTCTAAAACGTTTCAAACCTCAGTTTCTTTATCTCAAAAATCAGAAGGTTGTGGAAGTTAATGTCTGAGGGATGACACTTTGTGTCCCTTTAAGAGTCTCCAAGCATGGACAATCAGAAAAATGAGAAATGATATTCCATTTATGTATGATTTATCAAAATGTGTAAGTGCATTCTACTGTCATGTATAACTAATTAGAACAAATTAAAAAATTAAAAAAATATTTTTAAAAGATGCTCCAAGTAAATTGGGGCATATGAAAATATGAAGTCTTGGGAATGCTATCCAAGAACCATCCAGAGAGAAGGTAAGCCAAGTTCATAAGGCATTTAATCCTTAGAAGCAAGACTCAGCCAATAGCCAGACAGGCTGCGATTCCCTGTGCTATGTTTTCCTACTTTTGTGCCAAGCCCAAAATGCTAAGTCATTGCTTTTGCTAGAAGGATATTTTCTTATTGCATTCTGAGGATTTGAACAAATATTTTCATTTTGAGGAAAGCTTTGAGAACATTTTCAAATTGAAGGTTAGGCTTTCAGGACAAGAGGAGCCTCTAGTTTGCAACATGAAGATCCCAGGTTTGGACAGAACCTGTGCTTGGAGAAGGGAAATAAGCATCTGCTGTGCTCAACTTGGTTTGATGCAGCTTTTTGCTGAAACTGACATGGATCTTGTCTACGGCTGTGGGTGCTGTGGCTACTGCAGCAGTTCTCTCAGGCAGACACTGACAGCATTGAGCTTCAGCCTCATGGCTGGTGACATGCTGAATCCCACGAGTTGGCTACCAACGTGGAAAACTAGGAGACCTGCTTCCTCCCTCAGCTGCCTTTTGCACAGATGCCTGCCTGAAATTCCATTTCTGAGTCCATATCCCTGTTTTTTTTTTAATTGCAGAGAAAGGACAACACACACAAACTCCATGTCCCCAATTTAGAATATCACTTATTGACTATCTTAGAAGCCAACAAACAAGAACTAGTCTCCAGTTACTTTTCTATTTTTAACATGTTTAAGCACTTTCAAATTCTTTCTTTCTCTCATTACCAGTTATTAGATGAGAAAGATTGAAACTCTAGGTGGAAAATGACTAGGGTTTTTTTCACCCTGCTGAGCAAAAGTGTCACGTTTAAAGCAACTCCTTGTTAAACCATGATCCAAAAGTTGTTATTCATCTGGTTGTCACTTCATCATTTAGGCAGCATTTTGTCAGGAATGGAAAAAGTTCCACATGCTTAAATCTTGATCCTCCAAGGTAATGGAAGGGGATGGAACCTTTGGGAAATGAGAGATCTTAGGCCTTGGGGGGTATGCTCTTGAATGGGATTGTGGGGCCCTAGTCTCTTCCTTTTCCTCTCTGGCTTTTCCTCCTAACTCATGAGGTAAGAGCTTCACTCCATCAGGCATAGTTGCCTTGAGGTACCACCCTTGCCAAAGGCCCAAAGCAATGGGGCCACTCAATCATGGACTGGAACCTCCAAAATCATGAGCCAAAATAAACTTTTCCCTTCACAAGTTAATTGCCTCAGGGAACATAACATACCATGGCAGGTTGAACTTTGTTTTGTCACCGACCATGATAGATGAAAATCACATCTGTCTCTGGTGGAGAATGAGCATGTGTGTCTCATTCAGGTTTGTGCCTCTAAATTCATTACAGACTTTGCTCCGATTACACTTTCTCAATGAAACCATGTTATTTATAGTATATATACACAATGGAATATTATTCAGCCATAATGAATAATAAAATTATGACATTTGCAGGTAAATGGGTGGAGTTGGAGAGTATCATGTTAAGTGAGATAAGCCAATCCCCAAAAACCAAAGGCCAAATGATTTCTTTGATAAGTAGTTGATGGCACGTAACGGGGGTGGGGGGTGGGAGGGAGGTAGGGGAAGAATGGAGGAAGGATGGATTGCATAGAGGAAAGAAAGGGGAGGGGGGTGGGGAAAGAAGGATAATAGAATGTGACAAACATCATTATACTATGTATATGTATGAATATGCAAATGGTGTGATTCTACTTTGTACACAACCAGAAAAACGATAGTTGTACTCCATTTGTGTACATTGAACCAAAAACAAATAAATGAATTAAAATAAAATAAAATAAAGTTTCTGCCTACTTTCACCCCTTACTTTCTGTTTTATGTCCATGACACATATAAGTTCTGACATATTTAATTATTTACTTGCTGATTCAGTAAACATTATTTTTATTACAAATAAAATATTAAATAGTAATATTTTTATTATCTCAAATGCAGATTTTATAATTATCTACAAAGGTAGTCCTTGTTCATTAACTTATCTCAGAACCCTAAAATAATGTCTGGCATATAGTAGACTTTCAGGGAATATTTGCTGAATAAGTGAATAGGGCAGAACATCCTTAAAATCCTTCAGATAAAATTCTAGAAACTCATTATCCTGTTGTGTTTAAGGCTGGAAGAGTAGATCAAGAGAATGTTAGGAAACACATTTATGAAGTAGAGCAATAATGGCTACTGTGTTGTTTTTAATCATATTATTTGTTCCCATTCATTAGATCTTGAATCTGGTATAGAGATTTGACCCAGATAATGTGTAGGAAAAACTATGAGAGCAGTGTCTTTGGTTACGGTGTAATGAGTACAAGGATCACTTATTGCATACATAGGACAACTGGTCAAAGGAGATATTGCATGATTTCTTCCAGGAGGAACTAATTGATCTTTTTCAAGATTTCCCCAGCAGACACCCAGAAGTTGTCATGAGCAGGATGAACACACAGAGCAGTGATTTCCATTAATCCCTTTAGATTCTTCAAGGGAAAATAAAAAATGCTTTTATGGCCAAGTCATGTTAGGAAACCTTGTATATTTCACAATTCAAAGTACCATGATAAAGGATTTGAGATGTCCTGAAATAATTTATTAAAGTTTGTTTAAACTCAGTGTTTCATTTGACCCCAGAAGCTTGTTTTCTTTCCTTTTCTTTCTTTCTTTTCTTTAACATCTTGTACAAATATGCTTCTTTGGCTTCTGAGATTTTCCTTAAAATCCTCCTTCCTTCCCATCCACTCACATATGGCCTCAATCCCCCTAAATCAGTCCTAACTTCAGAGCTGAGCTATCAATGAATTCTAGGAAAATAATATCTCTAGGAAGACACCAAATCGGAGACGTCAAAATCCAGTAATTATTTATTGAAACACTGCTTTATGACTGACCTTATTAGTCCAAGAGCCCGTCATAACAAAGAACTTCCTATTGAACACTGGGATGCAATTCATATAGAAGCACCCTTATTCAGTAGAGGGTGGTAAAGAGCAAAAAGAGATGCAATAAAAATAAACCCAGCTTAAAGATACTAGAATCTCAGCACCATGTGATCAGTCAAAAGAAGAAAGAAGGTGCTACTGACTACGAAAGGGACTAGTGAATTTTGGAAAACTGAGTTGGCTCTAGAGCTGGAGAAGGTGATCAGGAAATTGATGTTCAGGGGAGCAGGGAGCTTGCCTTGTTCTGACAGGCATCAGTAGCCATGAAACATCTTAACAATAAGGTGAAAGTAGCATTTTCTTATTCAGCTAATATTTACTGATGTATATTAGCCATTTTTCTAGGAACACAGAAAAGGCTAATTATGGCCTTTATTCCAGAAGTCACATTTTAGTAGGGAGGAAAAAAATAAATCCAAGGTAAATGATAAGTTCTTTTTTTCAGCAAATTCTCAGGGCTCCTGGTGGGATTTTAGGGAAAAGGTGGTACTGAAGATCAGAAGGAATTTCACCTTGTCAGTTACCCCATTATTTCACAGTAGGACCTTATTTTCTGGGATTCAAAGAAGCAGTCATTTTTTAGGGAGTGATTTAGCAAGAGGGCAATCAGTGAGGCACAGATAGGCATCACAATTAGAGCATAAGAGCTTATTTAATCCTCACAATGATCCTTTGATAGATATGCATGCTCATACAAAGATAAGGAAAGACATGGTAGAGATGAAATGTGCTATTTGTTATTCCATTTAATCATTGACTTCATGATGAAATAACAATGCTGTTAACCAGTGTTTCAAAACGGCTCTTCTATACATGGATCAAAACATCACCCTGCACCTTATAAATATGTGCAAATATTATGTGTCAATCAGGAAAAAATGCTGTCCTTTCAGTTTTGTAAAATATAGCCAGATGAACTTGAGGAAAGAATCAGGTGCTGACTGTATTTCTCTTTCAATTAAACTTTAGATCATTGCTTTCCAAATTGTTTTCCATTTCCAAATTTATTCTCAGACAGTAGTGGTTATCACGGGATGAGAGGGGATCCTTGCCAATTCTTGAGGGTGTGAATTCTGGTTGAAATCCCCTACTTAAGTTGCAACATAAATAGTCATGAGTTGGGGTAAGAGGGTAACTTGAGCCAAGATCTAGTTTTCCTTACCCGCCACCATTAAAATAGTCAAAGGAATTTTAAAATGTGTGTCTAAGCCAAAATAAAGAAGGATGCCATTCATATTCTAGATACCTCAAAGAGTTCCTAGAGTTGGACTTAAGCTATGGCTCAAATCTATCTTTCCTGATAAAGATGCTCAGCATTATAGCAGTAAGTGAAAGAGATTCTGGCAAAATCCATTGGTAATCCTAACAGAGGTGAGAACTTAAAGGTGAGAAGACACATTCTTGGGGATGGAGTGTGCCATTTGTTATCCCTTTTGAAACTTCAGATCTACAGCAGACATCAGTGAACATTTTCTATCAAGGGTCAGATAGTAAATATTTTGGGCTCTGCTGACCTTGTGGTCTCTGTTGCAACCACTTACCTCTGACATTCTAGCATTAGAGCATCTTAGACAATAAGTAAATGAATTAGCATGACTATGTTTTCCTAAAGCTTTATTCATGAATACTGAGATTTGAATTTTCTATAATTTTCAGTATACCTGATATACTCTTTTTGATTTTTCAACAAGTTTAAACATGTTCTTAGCTTGCAGGTCATACAATAGTAAGTTGGAAGGCAAGACTGGCCCATCTGCAGTGATTTGCCGATCTCTAACCTACAGTGTTAGAAAAGAGTCTCTGCTTGGTCACCCCAGGGCATATGGAGGCACTGAGGAGACAAGGTGAGCAGACCAGTGACAGCTACCTGGTTTGCTCAGCATGAAAACCTAGCCAAATGCAATCCTGGAGAAAGTCTGTTGCACAATTACTTTAGTAAATGTGTCTGTGTGCTCACACACACCCACACATACACAGACACAGATTTTTACAATTTGTTTTTGAAAAGCAGTATAACAGAAGAAAATTAAGCAAGTTAACTGCACGTCATGTATAAGAATAAATAGAAATATTCATCCATATATGACAGTTTTCAATCTCATTACAAATAAAGGAAAGTACATTAAAAGAACCTGATGTCATGTCTAAAGCTTTAGGTGTAGGAAGATGCATTATTACAATACCACTTATTGTGGGAAAACATTCCAATTAATTCAAACGTTCAACAGTAGAGGATTGGATAAGTATGGTATAACCATATGATAGAATTCTATGTGGCCAATAAAACCATTATAGATTTTATTTTGATATGAAAAGCTCTTTATCATTGATTCTAAATAAAACATTCAGGTCATAAAATGACTTATATAGTATGATATCAAGCTTTAAGAATTTTTGTGGGCATGTAGCATGGAGTGAGTATGAGTATCTGTTTATGGAAGTACAGAACAAAGATGGAGTGAACAAGCAGTAGTAAGTTAGTGATGGTATTCTCTGTGTATGGAGTCATCAAATATATAGACACCATAAATACTATTCTTTTGCATTTTATAACATGGAACCATTTGGCAGGTTTTTTTGGATTTGTTTTTTAAAAATTTTTTCAAGGTTAATCAATGTTGATGCACTGAGTTTATTACTGTGTGTGTGTTTTTTTATGAATATACCACAAAAACACATTATCAGAAACAGCACTCCTATGAATCCAATTGCACACGTCTCCTAATGTATACATGCAGAGATTTACCTAAGGCATATTCCCTTGAAGTGGAATTGGTCAATTCTGAAGAATACACACATTTAACTTCATTAGATAATGTCAAGGTATATGCCAAAATTCATGCTCCTACCAGCAGCACCAGGTTTGCTTTGTATGGTTCTGAAAAATCCTCAACCATTATATGATTGGATACTGCTTCTTGTCTTTCCATTGCTTCTCTACTTTTCTTTCTTGTGTTTCTGTAGAACTGTGATTATTTATATGTGGGACCTTCACATTTTATCCTCTTTCACAATTTTCCTCCCCTACTGTCTGGGTCACATTTTGACCCTCTGATAGTCTCCTAATAATTTCCTCAGTTGCATGTGATCTAACTTTTAACCTTGTGTTGAAGTTCTAATTTTAGTAATTACATTTTCCATTTATATAAGTTACTTTTGTGTACTTCTCTGAACATGCTCGCAAATATCTCAGTTTTCCTATCACTTGCTCAGATATAGGTCTCTTGATTTTTGAAAAATATTAGACATTGTTATAACATACAATACTGAATATTTCTAATAGATGAAGCCTGTATAGCTCTGATTCTTAGATCCACTTTTTGTGCTGACTTGTATTCTTGGAATTTTGTTTCCTTTTTGGCTTTGTCATCTTTTACTTTGAGTCCATTTTCCTTGGAACTCTTCCTGTGGGTGTATTTAGTGGAACATACTGAGTTTTCTGAGAAGATTGCAAATAGTTCTCGTAATTGTAGTTCATTGTAACTCAGGACCACTTTGAATGAAATCATCTTTGTGAGGTGTTTTATATGACAAATTAGCAAAAAATGGGACTGAAAAATCCATGTGCTAGGCTTGTGTTGACACTCCCTGGAGTTTCTTTTTTTCCTTTGGTTTTTAGATCAAATCAACACAGGCAGGTTTTCTTCCTCTTCTAGGAATTTTATTCATCCTTCATTTACCCTTCCACTGAAGGTATAATTATTTGAGGATAAAATTGTAGCATTGGACTAACTATTAAATTTAGAAATTTGCCTGCACTCTGCATTAGTCTGCTTGGGACAACACAACAAAATACCATAGACTTGGTGGCTTAAAAAACAAATATTTATTTTCCCGTAATTTTGGAGGCTGAAGTCTCTGACCAGGGTAGTTTCTGGTGAGAGTTCTCTTCTGGCTTGCAGATGACTGCCACCTTATTGTACCCTCACATAGTAGAATAAAGGAGAGAGAGATAATGGGAGGGAGCAGGGAGGGAAGCAGATAGAGGGAGAGGGATCTTCCTCTTTTCATAGCCACCAATTCTCTTATTGTTAGGGGTTAGGACGTCAACTTGAATTTTGGGAGGATGTAATTTACTTCACATCACACTTTAATCTCCTGGTTCCTCTATATTACACAGCTATCAGAAGGGAAACTTAAAATCATCAGAATGTTCTAGACAACTTTTCTATCATGAAAGCTGTGTTCAATGAAAATTATTCCCCAGTTTCTGCTTTCCATTCAAGTTCAGTCACTTCAAATTTCTTACTTTATGATAGTTCCCATATCCATTTACATATAGTGCCTGATTATGGAAGAAATGTTCATTGTATCTTCCATTTCACCTGTATTTTTCTATAGTTTTTGGAACTACTGATTATAGTTAATGTCCTTGCCTAATTAACTTCAGTAACTGAATTACCTCTGCATCTGTTTTGCCTTTTTCCTTTTTATGACCTGATTTTCAAGCACACAGTCTATTTGACAGCATGCAAGTGCTACTGGAATGTCAGGCATTGTGTACAATAAACGGGAAGTATAAAAACTATCCATATTTTGTTACCACATCTTCATTTATTCAGTGATTTTTCTGATACCTTTTCAAGAGATAATTTTTGCACTTGTTTTGCTTTTCAAAAAAATTCTTTGTAAGAATTCAGGGTCTTGGTATGTTTCCCAGGCTGGCTTCACATTCCTGGCCTTAAGTGATCTTCCTGCCTCAACCTCCTGAGTAGCTGGAAATGTAGGCACAAGGAACTATGCCCAGACTATTACCTTTTATAATTGTTCTTTGTGGAATCATCTGTCTGCTACAAGTAATTGAATTCTACACATAGAAACATTAATAATATATTTAAAATATATTTATGAATATTTAATTCACCTTTGTGAGTTGTTTTTATCTGAAAGTCTTTTCTAGATAACCAGACCAACACGCTATCAGGGACCAATTTATATAGGAGTTTCTCTGAAGAGAATTATTTTGTGTCCTATGATATAGTCTAGAAGAATGGAGATTAGCAGTAAACAGACTCAATTAGATAGAAATAAAGGATACTGGTGATCAATAACAAGCTGAAAAAGAAACCATGAAACCAATAATAGCATTTACAATAGCTACAAAAAATTACCTGGGAGCCGGGCGCAATGGCACGCCCAGCTATAATTCCAGCGACTCCGGAGGCTAAGGCAGGAGGATCGCGGGTTCAAAGCCAGCCTCAGCATGGGCAAGGCACTAAGCAACTCCGTGAGACCCTGTCTCTAAATAAAATACAAAATAGGGCTGGGGATGTGGCTCAGTGGCTGAGTGCCCCTGAGTTCAATCCCCAGTATAAAAAAAAAAACAAAAAAAATTACCTGGGAACAAATTTAATCAAGGCAGTGAAAGAACTATAAGACACTGATGAAAGAAATTGAAGAGAATAAAAAGAAATGGAAAGACATCCCATGTTCATGGATCAGAAGAGGTAAAATTGTTAAAATATCCCAAATACCCAAAACAATCTGCATTGCAATTCAATTCCTATGAAAATACCAATGACATTCTTCACAGAAATAGAAAAAAACTTTCCTAAGTTTTATATGAAATCACAAAAGACACTATATGGCTGATGTATTGCTGAGAAAAAATAATAATGTTGGAGGAATACATATTACAAGATATAGTAAACAAACAAAACAATATTGGCATAAAAATAGACATGGCAACTAGCAGAACAGAATATTGAGCCCAGAAATAAATTTGTAGATCTCAAGATAACTGGCTTTTCAACAATAGTACCAAGAACATCCACTGGAGAAATGGTGCTGTTAAAACTGAATGCACTATCTGAAGTGTGTGTGGCAAAGATTTTCTCCCACTCTGAAGGCTCTCTCTTCACATTGCTGATTGTTTCCTTTGCTGAGAAAAAGCTTTTTAGTTTGACTCTATCCCAATTATTGATTCGTGCTTTTATTTCTTGCGCTTTGGGAGTCATGTTAAGGAAATCTGGTCCTAGGCCAACATAATGAAGATTTGGACCTATTTTCTCTTCTATTAGGTGCAGAGTCTCTGGTTTGATTTCTAGGTCCTTGATCCACTTTGAGTTGAGTTTTGTACAGGGTGAGAGATATGGGTTTAGTTTCATTTTGCTGCATACGGATTTCCAGTTTTCCCAGCATCATTTGTTGAATAGGCTGTCTTTTCTCCATTGCATGCTTTTGCCTCCTTTGTCAAGTATGAGATACCTGTATTTATGCGGGTTTATCTCTGTGTCCTCTATTCTGTACCATTGATCTACCTGTCTATTTTGGTACCAATACCATGCTGTTTTTGTTACTATTGCTCTGTAGTATAGTTGAAGGTCTGGTATTGTGAAACCTCCTGCTTCGCTCTTCTTGCTAAGGATTGCTTTAGCAATTCTGGGTCTCTTATTCCTCCAAATGAATTTCATGATTGCTTGCTCTATTTCTGTGAGGTCCGTCATTGGGATTTTAATTGGAATTGCATTGAATTTGTATAGCAGAGTGGGAGAAAATCTTTGCCACACACACTTCAGATAGAGCACTAATCTCCAAAATCTACCAAGTACTCAAAAATCTTTACACCAAGAACACTAATAACCCAATCAATAAATGGGCCAAGGAAATGAACAGACACTTTACAGAGGAAGATCTACAAGCAATCAACAGATTTATGAAAAAATGTTCAACATCCCTC
>JAJEJO010002931.1:146344-160282 GCA_020662805.1 Glaucomys volans | reverse complement strand
TCAATAAATGGGCCAAGGAAATGAACAGACACTTTACAGAGGAAGATCTACAAGCAATCAACAGATTTATGAAAAAATGTTCAACATCCCTCATTATAAGAGAAATGCAAATCAAAACCACCTTAAGATTTCATCTTACCCCAATTAGAATGTCTTTTATTAAGAACACAGGCAACAACAGGTGTTGGCGAGGATGTGGGGATAAGGGTACACTCATACATTGCTGGTGGGAGTGCAAGTTGGTGCAGCCACTCTGGAAAGCAGTGTGGAGATTCCTTAGAAAACTTGGAATGGATCCACCATTTGACCCTGCTATCCCACTCCTTGGCCTATACCCAAGGGACTTAAAATCAGATTACTACAATGATGCAGCCACATCAATGTTCATAGCTGCTCAATTCACAATAGCTAGATTATGGAATCAACCTAGATGCCCTTCAGTAGATGAATGGATAAAGAAACTGTGGTATATATACACAATGGAATATTACTCAACCATAAGGAAGAATAAAATTATGGCATTTGTAGGTAAATGGATGATGTTGGAGACTGTTATGCTAAGTGAGATCAGCCAATCCCCAAAATCCAAAGGCCGGATGGTCTCACGGATAAATGAATGATGATGCATAATGGGGGGGGGGAAGGGTGGCAAGAATGGAGGAAGGATAGATAGCATAGAGGGAAGGGAGGGGTGGGGGCGGGGTGGGGGGTAAAAATAATAACAGAATGTGTGACAGATACCATTGCCCTGTGTACATGTATGAATGCACAGATGGTGTGACTCTACTTTGTGTACAACCAGTGAAACAATAGCTGTACTCCATTTGTGTTCAATGAATCAATAAGTAAATAAAAAAATAAAAAAAAATAAAAAAAAACTGAATGCAGAAGAATGACTCTATTACCACATACAAAGTTATACACCTTAGCTCTCACCATACACAAAAATCAACTCAAAATGGATCAAAAACCTAAATATAAGATCCAAGCCAGGTGCAGTGGTGCATACCTGTAATCCCAGCACTTGGGAGGCTGAGTCAGGAGGATCATGAGTTCAAAGGCAGCCTCAGCAACTTAGAGAGGCCCTAAGCAACTCAGTGAGACCCTGTCTCTAAATAAAATACAAAAACAAAATAGGGCTGGGGATGTGGCTCAGTGGCCGAGTGCCCCTGAGTTCAATCCCCAGTACCAAAAAAAAAAAAAAAAAAAAAAAAAAATCCAAAACAACTATGAAACTATTAGGAATAAACAAAGGAAATACTTGATTACATTGGTCTGACAAATATTTTGGGGGGTATGACCCTGAAAGTATAGGTAACTAAACCAACTATTGACAAATGAGATTATGTCAAACTAAAAGGTTTCTGCACAGAAAAGGAAAAAAGAGAGTCAAAGGAAAACCTAAAGAATGGGAGAAAATATTGTCAAACTATTCATTTGATAAGGGATTCATATCCAGAGTATGTGAGGAACTCAAACTACTCAACAACAGCAACGATAACAATTAAAATCCAATTAAAAAGTAGGAACAATAATCTGAGCAGACATTTCTCGAAAGATATACAAATGCCCAATAAGTATATAATAAAATGTTCAATATCACTTAGTCATCAGGGAAATGCAAGCCAAAACCACAAAGAAATAAATATTCCCTCACCCCAGTTATAATGGCTATTTTTTTATAAAGGCAAAAAATAACAAAGGCTGGCAAGGATGTAGGAAAAGAACAGCTGGTGGGAATGCAAATTAGCACAGACACATGGAAAACAGTATGAACCGTGCCTCAAAAAACTCAAAATACAGCTACAATATGATCTAGCAGGTCCACTACCAGATGTATATCCAAAGGAAATTGGTATATCCACACTCATGTTTATCGTGGCACTATTCACAAAATCCAACATATGGAATCAAACTATTTGTCAATTGGTGGATGAATGAAAATATGTAGTGTATCTAATAGAACGCTGCTCATCTGTAAAAAGGAATGATATCCTGTCATTTTCAGCAGCACGAATGAGCCTGGTGGTTCCGATGTTAAGTAAAATAAGTGAGGCACAGACAGATAAGTACCACGTATTTCCTCTTATATGTGCAAGCAAACAAAAGCAGATCTCATAGAAGTAGAGAATAGAGTGCAGTTGTTAGTCTGAGAAGCAGAGAAGGAAAGGGGATTAGAGAGGGTTGTTAACAGGTACAGAGCTGTAGCTGGATGGGAAGATAATTTCCACTATTCTGCACAGCAGGGCAACTGTGGTTGATAACAATTAATTCCATATTAGAAAACAGCTAGTGAAGAGAAATTTGAATGTTCCCAGAACAAAGAAACAATAAATGTTTGAGCTGCTATACATGCTGACTGTCCTGATCTGATCATTACACATTGTATATATGGATTGAAATATCATTCTATACCCCATAAATCTGTGCAAGTATTATGTATCATTAAAATTTTTAAAGCATATCAAGCAAAAACCAGCAACCCAAAACCAGCAAAAAATTAAAAGATATTAGTGCTGATCTGACATCCTTTAATCTAAAAATTTTATGAGCATATTTTATGAATATGAGTATATAAAATACAAATAAAGAAGTTGTATAACCAAGTATATCACTCAATTAATCAACATCAACTAAAAATGTATATTATATTTATTGTATATTATAAATACATATTAGTACAACTCAGGTTAAGAAATAGAACATTCCCTAGATTCCAGAATCTTCCTCATGCCCTCTTGAATTACAATGCTGGTATGTTATACCACTGTTACACAAAATATTTAAGTATATGGATAAACCGTAATTTATTTCATAATACAGTTTATGAGCCCTTGGTTATTCTGTTTAGGGCAACTGTGAACAATGACTCTGTAGGTATTTTACAGATTTTGTGATACACCTACGCATTTTGGATTTCTATATGATTAAGAATGGAATTGAGGGCTGGGGATATAGCTCAGTTGGTAGAGTGCTTGCCTCGTAAGCACAAGGCCCTGGGTTCAAACCCCAGCACTGCAAAAAAAAAAAAAAAAAAAAAGAATCAATGGGTCACAGAATATATTCATGTTCAATTTGAGTGGGTAATGCTGGTTTTCAAATAGTTAATATAAACCTGCAGACCAGATATGAGATATCCAGTTACTTCACAATTTCGCAAATGTTACTTGGCAATTAATTTTAGTCATACTGATGGGAATGCAATGTAATCTCATGGAGGTACTAGTTAGCATTTCCATGATTACTTACCTACGTTTAAAATTTTAAGAGTTAGCTGGATGTTGTGGTGCACATCCATAATCCCAGCAGCTCAGGAGGCTGAGGCAGGGATTTGAACAGAATCACAAGTTCAAAGCCAGCACCAGCAATTTAGCAAGGCCCTCAGCGGCTTAGTGAGATACTATCTCTAAATGAAATACAAAAAAGAGCTGGGGTTGTGGCTCAGTGGTAAAGTACCCCCGGGGTTCAATACCTGGTATGAAAAATATAAGTAAATAGATACAAATATAAAAATTTAAGATTTAATTTTTTAATCATAAAATAATTCTATATATTCTCTTTTGTTAACAATTATAGAGGTTTTATTTTTTTAAAAAATGATGTTTAATGTCTATTCGTCAATTAGATTTTTTATGTGTATAATGTCTTTGTTTTCTTTCTAATATAACTTCTAATATAATTGGATTTTAGTCTGAAAGCATTGTAGGTGATACAAATGTTTGTTATTTGTAGACAATTGCTGTGAAATGATGTAACCTTTTCATTGCTGTATTTCTTAGGTGCTTCCATGGACAGAATGTGAATTTTTTAAACTGTTGGATCCACTACATATAAAATCATCTTTTTAAGTTTGTTCATGTCTTCTCTATTTGTTTTTTTGGGCCACAGGGTACTGGGGATTGAACTCAGGGACACTCAACCACTGAGCCACATCCCCAGCCCTATTTTCTATTTTATTTAGAGACAGGGTCTCACTGAGTTGCTTAGTGCCTCGCTTTTGCTGAGGCTAGCTTTGAACTCCCCATCCTCCTGCCTCAGCCTCCCCACCAGGGCACCTGGCTGTATCATCTCTATTGCTATTAATTTTTGTTAGCTTTATTTATCTAATAATACTGATACAGTGTGTTAAAATATCTTACTAAGTTAGCCAAATTGTGACTTTCGTCAGTAATTATCAACAGTATCACCAAGGATACGGGAGACGAGCGTTAGTAATTAGGTTGTTTTTGTGCTAGGTGTGCCCGCCCTGCGTGTGAGCACAGCATACAGACTGAAAGGAGCCGGGGCAGACTGGGCAGAGTCCTGGTTCTGCTGCTGAGTACTGCGGGGGAGGGAGGGCCTAGGTTTCTTTGATGAGGTTGCCTGAACAGAGGGAGCACCATGGATGAAAGCCCCAGGAATTAGGCAAACAAAGCAGCAAAAATACCTTTGCAATAGGTGCCCAAAGCTAAAACGAATGTGGTGGGATTCCTAGAAGCTTCCAGAACAGGGCTAGACAACCATTAATCATGAATGAAAAATAGGTTGGACTTATAACTAGTTATAACTTATAGCTAATGTGGAGCCCACCAGAATGGTGACCTGACAACTCCCCAGTCGGCATGCCACCTTCAGTATGAATGGCATCTCCAGACACTAACCACAGAGTGCAAACCCACTAGCCCTGCCATCTGCTCCCAACTCCTATGCACTGCTCAAATGTGCAGTTCTGGCTATGTGTGACCCTGTTCCCTTTTCTTCTGCCTCAGCACAGAGAGCTGAAAGAGACAAGTCCAAGGTCAGTCCTGGACCAGAAGCCAGAGGGCCAGATGATATACCCAATACGTAGGCCTGCGGCTGTGGACAGCAGGACTCTGAAGGCAAATTCCAGGCAGAGACTACGACAATGAGTGTTGCAATACATTAGTCACTTATTCTTTTAACAAATATTTCTTGAATTCTTTCCTTTGGCAAGACACCAGGGGAGGATGTGATGCCCCAAGATAATTTAAACAATCCCCTGAGTGCTGAATTCCAAGTTTCAGTAAAATTTTCACAGAGAACTAATAGCAGCAGGGCTTTCTCTGATGAATAAAAACAGAGTATTATCTTTGCTATTTTAAAAACAGACTAAAAAAAAAAAAAAAACACACCTGAGTAATTTCTGGCCCCTCAGATGTAGCCTCAAGATTATATGGCAAACAGTTACTGTACGGAATGAGAAAAATCCAATGGTCTCATTCAACCTAAGCTGCTGTTCTCAGAAGAGGACAATAAACAATGAGGATTGTGAAATTTGAGGGAACAAAATGAATGAGACTCTAAGAAACCTTCTCAATCTTCATTTATTACTCTTGCAACAGCCATTCGTAAGAGCCAGCCAATTTGTACCAGATCTAATGCCTGTTGACAAAATTAGACAGTTGTTTCCTACTTCTGCTTGAGTGGTTTGTCTGCAGCTCATCTCCCTACTTCTGTTCTCACTTCATCCTCTGGATTCTTCTCAAACCATGCTTCCCATCATGCCACCCCCTTGTCTGACCCATCAGTAAATGATCATTGCCTTGAAATATGATTCTCAACATCACCTGCACCTACCTTGATGGCTCAGCCCATCTTGGCTCATGTCCTGTAACCTGACCACACACCACTGACATGATCTTCCTGCTCTACTTCTTCCACACATCCCCTACTACTCCTCCTCCAGTCCTTTATCCATTGCCATAACCTGTGTAGGATGTCCCATCACCTATCTCTTCACTTTGGATCTCTACGTAATCAACAGGCTCGTGGTGAAGTTTGATCTGAATTCAGGCCAACAGGTATTTAAGGACAGTGTGGTTTGTATTTTACAGTAGAGTGAGTCCTGTGGATATAAAGATGAAGGAATGCAATCAGGTCCTTCTCGAGAGGAGTCACAATCTAGATGGATAGGCATGGGCAGAGCATGCCCACATGGCAGAGAAGTGCCATCCTGACCCATCTCCATACGGTGCTGTGATGGCAGGATGCTGGTGTGGCTCAGCAGAGGTGTGCCTTGCTCAGCCTGGGTGGACGTGTTGCTGGAAGGACAAATCAGAGGTTGATGTCAGATTTAAAGTTATTCCTGTACAGAAAACGGGAGAGGATGTTGGTGTGGCAGAGGAACATGAATAAAGATTGGAACCTTCTATAATATTTCTCTAACCTCCTCTCATTTCACAGCTGGATTTTTCCTCCTTGGTTCTATAATTCCATTTTTGTTGTTCCTTTTATATTTTCTCAATGCTAATTATAGTCAACCTTGCATTCTAATTACTTGATACTGGTTATAGTTATTTTTTGCCAAATAGCCAACAAGTTCTGGGCATTGTGGTAAGTCTTCTAAAAAGCTATCCCCTCAGCCTCACTGGACACATACTACTGTTGTACATATAATGTAGATGAGGAAACCGAGGCTCAGAGAAGAAGATTTTTGAGGTTGTGCTGCTATTTTAGCTGTCTAGGGTCCTGAAGGCAGAAATTCCAATTTAGTAGGTTTTAACTGAGACTTGCATATGCATTTTGTTAAATCTCCAACATGATTAGGAGCCATACCTGAAGGAGCACTGTACCCAGGAAGACAGATTTGAGATGCTGACTCAGAGTTGTCATTTCGAGAACCTAATTTGAGATTTGTCCTTAGAGGGGAGGAACACCTTAATTAATGTTGTAACTTACAAAGTCTCTGACAATAGGGACTTGCATTTATAAATGTTCAGAGTTTCTTATTTGTCTGATTTCTGGGATTAAAGTGGGGATTCCCTACTTTTTTGAAAGAAAGCAGCTTTACCTCTGTGAATTTCACTTTTGCTTATTAAGTCTTACCTTAATGGCAATGTTAGAAGGCCTTAGGATCCCATATTTCCTCCAAGGAGTCCCATAAAATTACTATTCCCATTTTTGCTGTCAATAACTTTCTATAAACATTTCCAGTGCAATTGGCCTACTGGTGATTTTCCCAAAAGTCACACTGGCCATGTCCCTCCACCTCTTGAGCTCTCTTCTGTGATATGAATCCTCATCACTAACAGGAAAATGGTCCCCATGCCTCACCTGAGATCCACCGCCTTCGGATGGTGCCCCATGTCTCTCTCCCAGCCTCCTGGCCCACTGTTTTCACTTCTGAACCCTCTGTACCAGACATTCAGGACCACTTTTGTTTCTCAAGTTCATGAAAGTGCCTTTGGCCTCTTTGCCTTTCCCTTGTCCTGAGATGCCTTCCAAAGCTTCAACTGACAAATGCTCATTTCTCCTGTCAAACCTAACTGAAATGCCTCTTCCTCTGTGCTTGAATCCCTCAATCTCCTAGACAGAAATGATCATTCTATCTTTAGTTCCCTATGTTTATTATAGCACATTTTGTTTAGAAAACCATATTTTCCATTACTGTAAACTCCTTGAGTGTTGAGATGGAGTCTGTATCACCCCAGCACTGTCAGTGTCTATTCAATGCTTGTTCAAAAGAATTCAGTTGCTTTTGTTGAGTAGATTAATAGGTGAGTGAAGGAACAAGTCAAGGAATAAAGAACAGCTAAATTAATGAAGGTGTCTTTATTCCCCATCTCACATCTAATCCATTAGAGTATCTATTGGCTCAACCTTCAAAATATTTCCAGAATCTGAGTATGTCTCCCCATCTTCACTACTATATCCTAGTACAAGTCACCCTATCTTAGCCAAGAGTTCTCCAACAATGTCCTAAAATTTTCTACACTTTGTTGGTAGTCTGTTTTAGTCAGCTTTTTCACCAATGTGACTAAATGACCTGACCAGTGCAACCATAGAGAAGGAAGTTTATTTGAGGGCTCATGGGTTCAGAGGTCTTAGTTCTAGAAGCCCAGCTCCATTCCTTGGAACTTGAGGTGAAGCTGAACATCATGGCCAGAGAGGGTGGTGGAGGGAAACAGCTCACATTGTGATCAGGAAGCAGAGAGAGACTCCATTCTCCAGATACAAAATATATGCCCTATAACCATGTCCCCAATTAACCACTTCCTTTAGCCACACCCCACCTCCAATTTAATCAGGGATTAAATCACTGATTGGGTTAACCCAATCATTTCTGCTCTGGACCTTCTTGCACTGTCTCACACGTGAGCTTTTGGGGGACACCTCACATCCAAATCATAACATAGTCCCTACTCTGTCTGTGTCCAATATGGATGCTAGATTTAGTTTTTAAAAATAAAAACCAGTCAGTGGTATATGCCTATAAATCCCTGAAGCTCAGGGTGGGGAAGGATGAGGCAGGAGGATCACAAGTTCAAAGCCAGCCTCAGCAACTTAGTGAGGCCCTGAACAACTAAGCAAGACTTGGTCTCAAAATTTTAAAGATAAAATAAAGAGGACTAGGAATGTGGCTCAGTGGTTAAGTGTCCCTGAGTTCAATCCCTAGTATCAAAACATTAAAAAAAAAATATAAAACAAAAAATAAAAATTAGATCAAAGCGCTTCTCTGGTTTCCATTTTGCAAAGAACAAAAGCCCTAATCCTTTCACTGGATTACAAGACTTTATATGAAACACCTCCTCCCCTTTTGATCTCTGACTCTGCCCCTCTCACTTCCTAATGTCATCTCCCACCCCAGCACTCCCTCTGGCCACTCTGGCCTGCGGGCTCTTCCCCAGATGCATCCGATATGCTGTCCTCAGGAGGCCTTTGCCTGGCGGCTGTGGATGGCTGGCATGCAATTTCTCATTGTCAGCAATGCCAACTCCCTCACCTCTTTCACTCTTTGTTCAAAGGGCATCTTCTCAAGGAACTAAACCTTGATTCCTTTAACATGGTTCTCCTCACTGCCATTTTCCTTGATCACTGCCATCTTCTAACACATTACATAGATTAGTCATTCATTACAACTATTGTTTATTGTCTCATTCTTCCTGCTAGAATGCAGACTTTACAAAGAGCTGGTCTATCTTATTCATTGACATTTTCTCTTTGGTTGGGCAGTGCCTGGCACATAGGGAACACTCAGTAGATATGCTTCAAATGAATACATGACTCCTTTAGCATGTAAGTGCCCTGAACTCATCAGACTTCATCACTGACTCTCCACTCCCATATATAGTACCTGCAACTTAATAGGTGATCAGTTAATGCCTTTTGATGGATGGATGTGAATTGAATTCCAATGGCTCATACTTAAGGAAGAAAAAATATTTCAGCTAATAATTAGTGGAGTTTACTTAAAACCCCTTGGTGTTTATTTTAACAAAAGTCTTCTTGGAATTATAATACAAAAATTGGGTGTCATCGAGGCCTCTGTGATTTTAGTGGCTGTGACCTTTACCATTGTTTTCAGAATGGGAGGGGAAGTGTGCAAGGATGCCTTAATTAATCCAGTCCTGAGGTTGGAATGATGTGCTGACAAATAAAAAAAAAATTCAGGAAAACTTACAGACCAGTTTCCCCAAAATAACGTTGCAATTGTTCCTAAGTATACCAGAAACTCTAATTTGGGCAGAGCTTGGGCTCATTTCAATTGACTCAGCGTGCTTTTAGCAAACATCAAATGCTTAACAAATCTGAAAGTTCCCACGAGAACCTTCCATTAAGTTTGCCTTCTGCCAAGCTACAGAAAGGAAGGACTATATTTTTCATACAGAAAATAGTTTTAACTGTATTCCATTTTTGCAGACTCATGGGTAAATTTTCCAATCAAGAACAGTCTATGTGATCTGATTTTTGATCAAAATATAATGTCTAACAGGTGGGCTATTTGGACTCAATCTTTGCCAGGTGGCGTGAAATAATGACAAATGATCATAGTACCTATGTATAAATGATCATAGGTCACCTTGCTTGACCTGTGGTTCAGTCTTCCCTTCATAGAAACCCATTTCCAAACTACACCCACTGCTGTGATTGAAGGTGGGTATTTTCTAAATTGCTTGGTTCAACAAACCTGCTGCTCTGGAATTACTTTGAATTGTAGCTTGACTGACAAGCTTCTTAGATATATTTGATATCTGAGTAAATAATGTAGCAGGATCATGCATAGTTCTTACACTTGGCAATTTTTTCAGTACAAGTAGTATGTAATGAGCATACTGATACAAGATGTGATAGATTTAGCCTCTGAAATGTAGGCTTAAAAACTATTCATCCTTGTGTCCATACTGGCAAAGTTGTTTATAGCACAGGTCCAATATTTACAAATATTTAATAATGAATAAATGAATTACAAATTTCTTTCAGATCATGGAAGAAAATGGAACACTTTTTGAAATAGATATGAATTTTTTCAAGATAGTATAGTGATGATGATGATGATAATAATACTTTTCCCATTTCTTTGGTTTGCAGAAAACTCAGTGATGTCCTTAATTGTGGTAATTATCCATTAAACTAAGTAGTTAATATATTTGTTTACCCCTTTCCTTTATGATTTTTAATATTCTACTTATGTTTTAATACCTTGTTGCATTTCCCAGAACCAAAATCTTTCAGTTTCAAACCTATTTTTGTATATATGTTGGGTATACAGTACAATAATAAAAATTGATAGGTCAGGTATACTACATTTCTTCAGTTTAATTTCCCTACTAGGAGAACTACAGCAAAACACACCTTTCAGAACTAAAATTGTATTTGTGCAAATATTCAATATGATGAGTTAAAAAGAAAAAATACTTGCATTTTGATAATCATTTTTTCCATACATTCACTCGTGAGGCCCTGTGCTTAGTGATGGGTTAAGAAATGATACAGGCAAGTCAAGATTGGGAGAGAGACACTCCCATTTGGAGCTGTGAAATGATGTGGTGATGATTCCATTTGTAAGAAACATCCAGTCAGCAAATCCATTGAGACAGAAAGCAGATTTATGGTTGCCAGGGGTAGTAGGGAATAGAGAGTGACTGATTAATGGGTACAGAGTTTCCTTTTGAGGTGATGAAAATCTTCTGGAAGTAGAGAGTGGTGATGGTTGCACAACACTGTGAACATACTAATGTCACTAATGGTGATTTTTACATTATGTGCATTTTCTAGAGTCATTTTTAAATTAAAACTGAAAAAAAAAAAACCCAAGTGGGTGAGGGCAAATGCTTCTTTCATTCAGCCATTCAGTTAGTGTTTGCTGAGGGTTTGCTGTGGGTCCTGTGCTGGGTTAAACACAGACACCCAGTGTTGCAGACATGGTCATTCTCTCATGGACTGTTGTCTAGTAAAGCTTGACCACAGATAAATGCTATGAAGGAAAGGAAATGTATAATCAAGAAACTTGGCCCAAATGAAGGTTTTGGACAAGGGTCAGAGAGGATTATCCAGAGGAAAGAATCACTGATCTGAGTTTTGAACGATGACTAGAGACTAGAAGGGGGAACCAGAGCAGAGGTGGAGGACAGACTTAATTACAAGGGAGGAGAAACTGTGTATGAGGATGAAGAGAAAAGAAGCAGTGAAAGCAATCTGTCATAGGCTTGCAGAGAAGGTGGGTAACAAACCATATGGGTCATCAGAAGGGTTTAAGGCCCTGGAGGGCCCCTGGGTGGAGGGACCAAATGGACAGATCATGGGGCCTAAGGAGAACCTCTAAGGGATCAGGGTCATGGGCTAGATGGATGCAGGAGAATATGGCGGACATGAAGGCAGCGTAAGGATAGGAGGAAGTTAACAATGTAGGGCTTGATGACGGATGTCAGCCAGGATTGCTGAGGAGGCAGTTGGGGAGCACCTTTTGGGGATAATGGCATGTTGCTCAAGGAAGCACGTAAGAGTAGAGAGGATCACACTGACTCAGTCAGGAAACCTTACTTCACACAGTCTTTTCCTCAACCACTCTCACGGAACAGATTACCCTTTGCTCCTGGGAGTTGTAATTGGTCGTCAAGAGGTCTACATTGCAACGACAGTGACACCTTTTTGTAACTCCTTAGAACATATTTTAACGATCTAGAAAAGGGCACATAGCTCTCTTATCTTTAGCAAATAATTTGTTTTTTGTTTTAATTATAGGAGTGAAATCCATAATCAAAAGGCTAAGAAAGCAACAGTTACTGAGTGTATACTCTGCTTCAGGTACTACACCAAACACTTCTTATACATATAATATATTGCATTACTTTTAAATTATCCTATAGAGTAGATCTTCCCCCTATTTTTTTCCCTATGGTCTAAAGATATATTTTTATTCATAATATATAGAATATACATTTTATTCTCAAATTCTTCTGAAATAACTTTTACATAATAATGTGGTAGAAGTATTCTATCCTATTGTTGAATAATAAATTCAAGTGTTTTAAAATAAGTGTTTGAAAAATTTTAAAATTGATTTAGCGATGGTTTTTTTTAAGTTTTCTTTTTTATTTTGATTCATTGTACATAGATGGATTACAGCTGCTGTTTTTCTGGTTGTACATGAAATAGAGTCACACCATTTGTGTAATCATACACGTACATAGGGTAATGATGTTTGTCTCAGTCTGTTATTAGTCTTACCCCCCTCCCTGATCCCATCCCCCTTTTTTTCCTATGCAATTCATCCTTCCTCCATTCTTGCCTCCCTCCCACCCCACATTATGTATTATCATCCACTTATCAGAGAAATCATTCAGCCTTTGGTTTTTTGGGATTGACTAATCTCACTTAGCATAACAGTCTCCAACATCATCCATTTACCTGCAAATGCCATAATTTTATTCTTCTTTATGGCTGAGTAATATTCCATTGTGTATATATACCACAGTTCCTTTATCCATTCATCTATTGAAGGTCATATAGGTTGGTTCCACATTCTAGCTATTATGAATTGAGCAGCTATGAACGTTGATGTGGCTGCATCACTGTAGTATGCTGACTTTAAGTCCTTTGGGTAGAGGCCAAGGAGTGGGATAGCTGGGTCAAATGGTGGTTCCATTCCAAGTTTTCTAAGGAATCTCCACACCACTTTCCAGAGTGACTTCCCTAATTTGCAACCTCATCAGCAATGTATGAGTGTACCTTTTTCCCCACATCCTCACCAACACCTATTGTTGCTTATATTCTTGATAATAGACATTCTAATTGGGGTGAGATGGAATCTTAAGGTGGTTTTGATTTGCATTTCTCTTATTACTAGGGATGCTGAACATTTTTTCATATATCTGTTGATTGCTTGTAGGTCTTCTTCTGTAAAGTGTCTGCCCATTTCTTTAGACGATTGATTGATTGGGTTATTTGTATTCTTGGTGTAAAGTTTTTTGAGTTCTTTATAGATTCTGGAGATTAGTGCTCTATCTGAAGTGTGCATGGCGAAGATTTTCTCCCACTCTGTAGGCTCTCTCTTCACATTGCTGATTGTTTCCTTTGCTGAGAAAAAGCTTTTTAGTTTGAATCTATCCCAATTATTGATTCCTGCCTTTATTTCTTGTGCTTTGGGAGTCCTGTTTAGGAAATCTGGTCCTAAGCCAAAATGATGAAGATGGATCTACTTTTTCTTCTATTAGGTGCAGGGTCTCTGGTCTAATTCCTAGGTCCTTGATCCATTTTGAGTTGAGTTTTGTACAGGGTGAAAGATAGGGGTTTAGTTTCATTTTGCTGCATATGGATTTCCAGTTTTCCCAGCACCATTTGTTGAAGAGGCTGTCTTTTCTCCATTGTATGTTTTTGGCGCCTTTGTCTAGTATGAGGTAATTGTATTTATGTGGGTTTGTCTCTGTGTCCTCTATTCTGTACCATTGATCTACCTGCCTATTTTGATGCCAATACCATGCTGTCTTTGTTACTATTGCTCTGTAGTTCAGTTGAAAATCTGGTATTGTGATACTCCCTGCTTCTCTCTTCTGGCTAAGTATTGCTTTAGCTATTCTGGGTCTCTTATTCCTCCAAAGAATTTCATGATTGCTTGCTCTAATTCTATGAGGTCCGTCATTGGGATTTTAATTGGAATTGCATTGAATTTGTATAGCGCTTTTGGTAGTATGGCCATTTTGACAATATTAATTCTGCCTT
>JAJEJO010002931.1:111626-146244 GCA_020662805.1 Glaucomys volans | reverse complement strand
TGGGATTTTAATTGGAATTGCATTGAATTTGTATAGCGCTTTTGGTAGTATGGCCATTTTGACAATATTAATTCTGCCTATCCAAGAACATGGGAGATCTTTCCATCTTCTCAGACTTTCTTTAATTTCCTTCTTTAGTGTTCTCTAGTTCTCGTTGTAGAGGTCTTTCACCTCTTTTGTTAGATTGATTCCCAAGTATTTTATTTTTTTAGAGGCTATTGTAAAAGGGGTAGTTTTCCTAACTTCCCCCTATTTTAAAGAAGAGGGAACTAAGGCTCAGGGTAAAATAATTAAGTCACTTACAGATTCTCAGGTAACAGGAAGGAGAAGTAGGATTCAACAATCAGGCCCCTTGTCACCTACCAAGAGTCATACTCTTTCAACTATGATGAAATTTTCCCGACTACAATCACTTTCATGATCTTTACTATGTAGATATATACCAGTTATATCAGTATTTTCTTAACATATTTCCTTGAACTACCTCACCTTTTTTTGACTCTCATAAATATATTTTATAAGGATAGTTTATATCACCACCATGAACACAAAGTCAGCACAACCATATAGAACACCACAAATGGCAGGGGACAAACACACACAGTTTTTCACTGTGCATTTCAGTATAATTTCCTGCTGTGAAGAGCCTCACGCCACTTGCCACGCTCCTGGTAAATGAGCGTGGTCAAATGTCCCGTGGTCAAAATACATTCTATTGTCATGAATAACAAAAAGGAATGACAACAACAACAAAAATGTCCCATGGCTGGGAAGCCATTGAACAACATATCAAGATGCTTCTGTTAACTGATAAACCTCATACCTTGCAATTTCTCTACATATTGATCTGATAAGCTATGTACTCAAAATCATGATATCCAGAGAGTGTGGAACAATTAAAGCTGCTTCTTTTGAAGGAACCCCTCTGCATGAGATCCAGCATGGCTCTCATGCTTTCAGCGGGCCACTGGGTGAGGGAGAAAGGACTAGGCAACTGGAATCTGAATTCTCATAGCATTTTGTGAAATTCCCTGAAGAAGCCATACTTTCAAGATTGATTTTAAAATGTCAGTTTTGATCATTTGGAAGGCCACCACATAACCCTAACCAAAATTGTAAGAGTTCAGAGATGCGGAGAGAATCAGGAGACCACTAAGAGGAGTTCACAAAGACAGGTCAAAGCCACAAGCAGAGGAGGCCATCAGCCCTGCTGAAAGGAGGAAGAAACAAACCTACCGAACTTGGCTCTCCATGAAAAGGGAAGGAGAAGTGACAAGTGCATTTTTGAGGAAAGAACAGTTGGAAGGAGAGTTAAGCACAGTTAAAAAACATTGTGGCGGCCTGTTCCACAAGAACCAGCAGAGCTGTGGTTTCTCTGGAGCCAGAGATTTGAAAGGTAAGAAAAACAGAGCTCGTATTGCATGGTCCCCAAGGGTTTAATGTGCAAAGCAATGATCCTAATGATGGCCTGGCTAATTCCCTCTGTCTCAACGATGAGCAGAAGGGGACTGAGAAGTAAGTACCTAAGCCTACAAAAGCACGTATTAACCCGGTCTGAATGATTTACTGTGACCACATTTGGGCTGGGTGAATGCAGGGAGTTGCGGGGAAGAAAAGAAGAAAAACAAGCTCACCCATAAAAAAAAATCATAGAACTTCATGTCCCAACAAGTGGGTAAAATGTTAACATTGTTTTTTTATGGCCTAATAAATGTCTTTCATAAAAATTGCTTAAAATACACTCTCTAGATCTTTTTATTAGATTGAGAGATTATTGATCAGAAGGAGTTGATCAAGAATGAGGGTTCAAAGGAAACCAGATCCTAAGTTAAATGAAAATATTGTTTGTTTTTTTAAACTTTATAATCCAGCAAAATAAATATTTTATACATGTGATATAAATAAGTCTACAGATGTTAGCTTGCCCACCTGAATTCAAAACCTTAACTCTTTCAACCAAATCCCAAGCCTTCTCTAAATGCCTACAGGTGACTGTTTATCAGGTCAATGGAAATGGCCTGAATGCTTCAAATGCTACTGATATTACATTTAAGATTTCATGAATTCACTATACAACTGGGTGAAAAAGACATGATGATGATTTTGACTCTCATTTTTAAGACATTGCAAAACTCTGCGGGCAACATAATGGTCCTACCTCCTCTGCAAATGATGATATGAAGGCTCAGGTGACAAATAACATAATAAATGATACGAAGGCTCAGGTGTCTTCAAATAATATCACTCGAAGGTGGTAGGACTGGGCATCCATGCTCATTCTCACATGCTATCCTTCAATCACAGTCATTTTTTATAATGTGTGGTCAAAACATAGCTTAAATGATCATTATCAAATGTTTTCTTGGTGCTCATCTGCAAAATTGGAATAATCCCTCTTCAATAATTCTTTCATCCAACAATCAGAAAGAAATGAAGAAAATATGTGGTGTGGATCCTCGAGGTGGTCACAGTGTCACAGAAGGTCTCAGATAGGCAAGCTATTTACATAACTTTAGGTGGCTGCAGAACTGGTGGACCCATGTGTAGGAGGACCATCTGTCACGCGGTAAGCAGCAGGTACCCTTTTCATTGCACTTTGAATGTTTATATCTTAGTGTTTAACAAATGTTTCAGGATTGAAAAATCCTGATTAAATTTTCACTCCTCCATTTCCACTGCCACTGCTTTCTGATTCATTTTTTTCATTATTTTCTCCTCTTGGGTTTGCCACAACCTCCCACATCTGCCTATGGTTACCCATCTTCCATACATATACACTGAGGTTGATTTTTTTTTTTAAGAGCTGATCCTGTAACTTCTCAACTAAAACACTTCCATGGCTCCCTCTTGTTTAAAGGATAAATTTTAAACTTTATAATATGCCACAAAAAGCTCTGCTTGATCAGATCTCATTCTCTCTCTTCCATTTTCCATCAAAACCTACATGCTAGCATACTAAAATAGCCACCATTCCTCAACAAGTCTCTTGATACCTCTTGCATGTGTGTTTGTCTACACCCTTCGACTTTTTGGAAAGGTCTTATTTGTACCTCAGTTCCTCTCCTACGAAGTCGCTCACGATGGCCTCAAACTGAGTTGTCATAATTTTAAGAAATATGCATTTCCATGTCTGAGTTACTAATTTTCTCAGTGTTTACAGCATCATCTATTTATCTTTATCATAATACTTAACACATTGTATTCGTTAGAGTACATTAAGTCCACATAATAAGTGATTACCTTCATTTATCTGGGTGCTGAGCTTCTTACATACAGGTATTATGTCTTAAATCCTCTGTGTTTTCACTGGCTACCTGTTTTCACTGGCTACCTATGCTATGCCTAGAATACAGATAGACCAAAGAAAGTACCCGAGACAGCCTGGGAAACATACATTGTTTTAAGGAAAACACACAAGAGATCAGTGGCCTCCAAGAATTTCGGGGTGACAGGCTGACAATAGCACCTCCATCCCTCACGGTGCTTTGCCAAGCAGTGCCTCCTCTTCCTCAGGTGTTTTGTCCGGCGGTGGCTGGCAGGATGAGGGACATGCTTTCAGTTCTACACCAGTCCCCACTCACAGAAGAGTTTCATGTCTAGTTAGCTTGCTTGTATGACCAGCATCCCAAGGAGCAACAGTCTCAGTGTATACACAGGAAAGTAGCTTTCTGCAGATATTAACTTGCCCTAGTTTCCAGTGTGCATAAGAGGGAGCCAGTGTCCTTTAAGATAATGGATATCCAGACTTTCTGACCTAGCTTTCCCCTCATTTTCCCCTTACTGGCTTGGCTTTGAGAATAGAAAGGAGGCATTCAGGGACACAGTGTCTTATCAAGTCCCCCTTTATTTTAGGGAGGATACACTGCCATCATGCTTAGATCTAAGTAGATTTTCATATCAATTGATTGCACATGCTTAGGTTTGAATGCAAAAAGAACAGATTCCAAAGGATAGCTATGAATCTTTGAAAGGCTGAGCTCCGACTCTCCTTCATCCCTAGCATCTGTTTCTCCTCCAGCTTTTCTCTACTACAGTGAATGATCCAACCACCCTTACTGCTTAGGCTGGAAATGTAGGATTCATCCTTGATTCCTCAATTACTCCTCTCCAGTTCATTGCTGAAGTCCATAAAATTGACATTCCAGACCTCTCTTGCTTACATTTCAATTTGTCTACTTTTCTCCATCTCCATAGCCACAGTAGTTCAGTCCACCATTATATTTCCCCCAAACACTCAATCTGTAACTATAACCCCCAAACCCTAGAAATCCTCTTAGAGAACTTTGATCTTATTTTATTCATTTCTTTATTTGGTGTAGCATTTTTCTGTATAGACAGACAAGCATTTCTTTTTTAAATTTTTTTATTTTTATTTTTACAAACTGCATTTTGATTCACTTCTTTGAGCGCTAATTGGATGGCAAACTTCATGCAAACAGGAAACCATATTTATTCCATATATCACTCTAAACCCTCACAGTATCTTAACACCAAACATGCATTAATGAAATTGGTGAACACTGACGCCCTTATTCATGTAAGATGCAAACAGTCAAATATATCTTGTAAATCTTTGTGATTAGATGATTAAAGGTACTTGATGGCTTTATACAACTTAAGTTGCTCTCATATGTAACTTATTCTAATGCAAAAAAGTAGTCTGTTGCACCTTTGGAAATAAACCATGGTTTGATTAAGTAGCTCTCTATGATGTCACTTCAAGGTCAGAAACAGGATAGAGGGATGGAAGCTCTTGGCAAACAGTCTTCTCTTCCTATAAACAAAGAACTATTGAAGCCTTAAATTTGCTCCAATAACAGAATACACAGTTGACAAAGTTTAAGTTCTCTAACACTAAAGGATGCTGCTTACGTATTAGATAAAGCCTGATCTAAACAACTCTGATGCTCCTGGCAAACTCAGGAATTCCCTCATTATAGAGGGTGACGACAGGACAGAAGCATCCCCAGGTTTGCACACACAGTGCAGAAGAGGTAGCTCCCTGAGGTTTGCTATGCAGGGCAACAGTGAGGGGAGTATTTTGTGTTAAAATTTCCCAAGGTAAATCTAATGTCACTCATCCTGCCAGTCACCGCCGGACAAAACACCATGAGGAAGAGGAGGCATTGCTTGTCAAAGCACTGTGAGGGACGGAGGTGCTATTTTCAGTCTGTCACGCTGAAATTCTTGGAGGCCACAGATCTCTTGTGTGCTTTCCCTAAAACAACGAATGTCTCCCAGACTGTCTCAGGTACTTTCTTTGGCCTTTCTGTATCCTACCCTCCTGCCTTGGCACAGGATAGGTAGCAGGTTTTAGTTAGCAGGTTATCAAAGTATTAGCTCTAATGAAACACACATCCTGAATATTACTATATACATATCCCTTTCTTTGATAAACGTGTGAAAGGCCTTTAAATCTCATAGTAGGGAGCCTGTGACCAAGGAAACTTGTTCAGATAAAATTCTGTACCACCCTTATGATTGTTCCCATGGAGAACACGAAAAAATATGAGAAAAGTAGTTTTTCGAAAGTGCTCTAGAGAATTTAATTGAGAAAGATGAGAAAAAGGAGAAAACATATTTTAACCTTTCAGAAGGCCATGCAAACTTAGAAAAAAAGTAAGAACTGCTGCAGATGGATCCCACCTAAAGTTTGGGAACTCACAACACACTGGCATAATTTGGTCAATGCAAAGCGAACCACATTTGCTCCTGATCCTCTTGTACATAAGATTGCAAATAATTTACTTTTTAAAAGTAACCTTATTAGAAGAGCAACCACTAATCTCCCACCCTAGGGTGTTTGTTGAGTATCAAGATTTTAGATCTCCCTGAACCTCCTAGGCAGCCCTGCCTGAGACTTGAACTAATCCCGGAAGTATAAAAACTTTGCACCAGAAAGCAGAGGTCATTACAGGAGAGACCACTGTGTAATTGCTGGACTTCTTCAGGACTTACTAAGCATCTGCTGGGGGCAGTGTGGGGACACTGTGGGTTTTGTTGTTATTGGTGCCCAGTGTCCTTCTTCACCTACTTGGTGACACCAGGACTCTGAATTTCCTTCTGAGGACTGCCCTGTCACATCTTATCTGTGGATGTCAAGCACACCTTCAGCCTCAGCTCTCTGCAAAGTTCAACCCACTATGGCTGGTTCATGGAAGGATATGAGCCTAAACACTTGCCAGGAAAGTGAAGCAAAATGATTCCTGGAGACTGCTGGGCGAGAAGCATCTTTGGTGTCCTGAAAGAATCTGTGAGTCTCCATTCCTGCTGAAGAGACTGAGAAATATGCAGCCACCAGAATTGCTGACAGTCCTTTTGTCAACACAAGAAATGTTGTTTTCAGATGACACTGACACAATGGGAAGCAGATGTGGAAGATAGAATGATTCCTCCCCACACCACACACAAGGATGTCTACCTTCTGAGGCTCAGAACCCGCCAGTGCTAGCTTGCATGACAGGAGGGACTCTGAAGGTGTGATGAAGTTGAGGTCTTTTCGATGGATATAGCATCTTGGCTTATTGGGGTGGGCTCAATGTCACCTCAGGTCCTTATAAAGAGGGTGGGTATCCAAGAAAGAAAAGGTGAATTGACGATGGAAGCAGACACAGAGAGATTGGAAACTACCATGCTTCTCACTTTAAAGACTTTAGAAGCTAGAAAAAGCAAAGAAGATGATTTACTAGGGTCTCCAGAACTTACCTCTGCCCAGGTCCTGATTTAGGACTTCAGATCTCCAAAACTGTAAGATAATAAACTGCTGTGGTTCTAAGCCACTAAATGTGTGGCAATCTTTCCTTTTACAGCAGCCACAGGAAACACAGCAGAAAAGAGAGGGATAGAAATAGTTCCCTCGTTCTTTGGTAGCATAATTTTTTTTGGATTCATTGTACACAAATGGGGTAAACTTTCATTTCTCTGGTTGTACGTGAAGTAAAGTCACACCGTTTGTGTAATCATACATGAACATAGGGTAATGATGTTTGTCTCATTTCATTGTCTTTCCTTCCCTCTGCCTCCTCCCCACCCCTCATTTCCCTCTCCACAATCCATCCTTCCTCTATTCTTCCCTTAACCCCTTCTCACTGTTACTTATCAACCATCATCTATTTATCAGAGAAAGCATTCGGCTTTTGGTTTTTGAGGATTGGCTTATTTCACTTAGCATGGTATTCTCCAACTCCATCCATTTACTTGCAAATGCCTTAATTTTATTATTCTTTATGGCTGAATAATATTCCATTATGTATATATACCACAGTTTCTTTATCCATTCTCCTATAGAAGGACATCTAGGTTGGTTCCACAGTCTAGCTATTGTGAATTAAGCTGCTATAAACATTGATGTGGCTGCATCACTGTAGTATGCTGATTTTAAGTCCTTAGGGTATAGGCCAAGGAGTGAGATAGTATAATTGATACACTATATCAGACTCCATTGTTATATCCTATACCTTTTGAGCATGGGTTATAGAAACTTCCTTCATTGTTTATGATTATTGGATGTGTGTCTTCTCTTACTTGAACCAAATCACCCTGATAGCAGCACTGACCTAGGATAATGCACATGGTTCTGCTTTGTTGTAGCTTTTGTGCCATTAGGAAAGTGTTCCCCTTCAATATGGATGTTGAGTGTTGTATTTATGAGCATTAACCTGTCATAGGAAGTGTGAGTGTGTGTGTGAGTGTGTGTGAGTGTGTGTGTGTGTGTGTGTGTGTGTGTGTTCCCCAGCATCCTCACCTGTATTGGGAAGTGGTGGTGCCCTATGTGGAGACTGGCTTGGACGTCAATACTGGCCCTACAGAAGGACAGTCCTACCCTGTGCTCTCTTGATGAGGCCAAACATGGTGAATAACCTGGTAATTATTTGCTGAAGAAGTGATGCAGCCACCTCAATGTTTATA
Organism: Glaucomys volans; assembly: GCA_020662805.1. Lineage (NCBI taxonomy): Eukaryota > Metazoa > Chordata > Mammalia > Rodentia > Sciuridae > Glaucomys > Glaucomys volans. The sequence continues at coordinate 138,336 of JAJEJO010002931.1, read as the reverse complement.
GCAGCTCAACTCACAATAGCTAAACTATTGGGAACCAACATAGGTGCCCTTCAACAGATAAATGGATAAGGAAAATGTGGTATATATACACAATGGAATATTACGCAGCCTTATAGAAGAAAGAAATTATGGCATTTGTAGGTGAATGGATGGAGCTGGAGAATATCATGTTAAGCAGAGATGTTGTTACAACTATGGTGAGTGTGAAAGGCTGGAAAGGGGAATCAGGCACAGCCCACAGCCCTTCCTCTGTGTGTGCAGGGGAGAAGGCCAGACTGTGAGCCTGATCCACTATGCAAGTCTCAGAAGGGAAAAAAATCAACCTGTAAACATTGGGCAGAGAGCAATTATTATACGGTAGGTACTACAAAAAAATATGAGTTTTGGATTCAGAATGACCTGGGTCCTGTCTTGAACTCAAAATTATACTAGTTCCATACTTGAGTGAGGTACCATAATCAGACTCAGTGTTACATCTGTAAAAAGACACATTGCTTTCAGAAATTGAGAATCATCATATAAAGAATGAAAGCAATTAGCCAGGGCTCAAAATTAGTGTCCATCCTTTTTATTATCATTAGTATCTAATACTTCTAGCAAAATTCTTCAAGTGAAATGAATTCTTAATATGAAATAACAATTACATTCTGTGCACTATTTTAAGCATTTTACTTGTCTTTATTAATATCGTCTTCATAGTAACTTATGAAGTATCTGACATTTTTTTTTCATTATATGAATAAGGAAACTGAGGCCAGAGATATGAAGTAACTTGTCCAAGGTCACACAGCTAGTAAATGTCAGGGCCAAGAATAGAACTGAACACAAGTTCTAAAGCCACAGAGTCCATTCTCTGAACCAAGAGGTTTTAAATGTTACTTCCCATCTGTCTCCCCTTACCTTGGTGATAGACACTGTGAGTGGTTATGCAAACAGCATAGGGCACATCACTGGCCTCGAAGCCTCTGGGGATCACAGCTCAGTGGCATGAGGCCACTGGAACAAATCTAAAACCATATGGACCCAATAGTGTATCACGCCTTTTAAACTAAGTGCAGCCAGAGCCAGAGACTTCAGAGTGAACAGCAAGGATCTGAGAAGTCTTAGAAAAGGAAATATGCCAGGAGCTGGCTCCAGCAGTTAGCAGGGAAGTATCTGACTCACCTTCTCCCCTCTCGTCTCTGGAGCACCCAGAACCCTGGAAAAGAAGGAGAAATCCCTTGCAGCGATTTTAAACTCACTGGACTTAACTAACTCTGAAGGTTCATTGAATCTCCTCATTTCACAATGGAGGAATTTGAATCCCAGGGAGGACAGTGATCTCTGGGGCTCACTGAGGCAGACCCTGTGAGGTGTCCAGAAGAAGTGAAAGCAGCTCGTGGCAGTTGTGATGAGGGCAGTGACAGAAGTGGGCACAGAGGGGCCTGGAAGGCTCCCACCCAGCACATTCATGGCAGCCCTTCAACAACAATAGCCACTATCTACATAAGTATTATTTATTAATTATTATTATTAGAATATGGAAGATTGTCTTTGAGGTGGAAAGGTCATCTAGGAGACTATTTCATCATCTAGGAGTAATAATGAATGAGAGTTCAGATGAGGTCAGGAGCCACGGGTGATATAGAACAGGGAGCATATCAAACATTCAAAGATAAAATAGATGGGTCTTGTGAACCACTAAGACCTGGAGATTTGGCAAAAATGTGATCCGCTTTCTAAGTGGATGGCTGTGTTCAATGTGGGAACAGTAAGGGGGCAGAGGCCAGAGAGGGGGCAGATAAGAGCATCCGTGGGTCTGTTTGTCAATTTGGCCCTCTTCGCTGTGGAGAGTTTGGATTCCATTGAGCACAGAGGAGGCCTTTCCTCTCTCCAGCTGTGCACATCTGGTTTTTGAGAGGAAAGGATCTGAGGTGTCAGGTTTAAATGCTTTGACCGACCAGCTAGAGTGGAGAAAGGATAGGAAGCGTGTCAGGTCAACACTGTGACCTCCCTGGGGCTGAAAGTGATCTTCCCAAATAAACATGGAGCCAGGGCCAGCAGAGGCCGTGGTGGCCCTTGATTCTTTGTCTAGAATTTTATAGCCACACAAGATGGAAAAGTTGGTCAGAAATTTTAACCATGTGTTTCATAAGGTCCTACAAGTGTTTAGGCTCTTTTCTAATATTATCCCACTAAGAAACGTATTAGAAAATACACGAGCCAGACAACTGTTATGATCTTTTGTGGAGAGTTTCATTAATATTTGGGCAAGTATAATGAAGAAACACCACACAGGCATGCAGCATCAGAGTTGGCAGTTATCAAAAAGGGGGCAACCAATAGAGTCAGCGCCATCACCTCCACACTGCCGATTTGGTAAGGTTCATGCTATGTTGACTTCCTGGATCCTAAAGTGCTCCAACTTGATTTCAGGAACATACTCAAAATTAATTCACAGTAAGGTGTTAAATGTTGATAGAAGCTTAAAGACTAGCTTTTCCCTGGGTATTTTCAGGAAAAGGATGAGCCAGAGAGGAAGCAGTAGGGCTATGCTGTGCTGGGTTGCAGAAACTGGCCTAGTGGTATGGAACTCACCCCAATGGCTCCATTTGAGTACACTAGAAGGCCTTCCAGGTCTTCAGTGATTCTTTAAATCCCAAATCAGCTGCATGTGCTTTCCCAAGTCTACTGTCAACTCCCACCCATAACAATCTTCCTGACATTGAACTTCTCTTAGATTTACTGAATGTTCCTCACTTCACACTTGTACACAGTTGATAGATGGGACCAGTGAACTGATCTCTCCTTGGAGGCCATGATCTAAAACTGAGTCCTTGGTTATCCAGGGCCTTAAGTTCAAATGCCAAGTTCATCATTTACTAGCTGGGTGCCTTTAAACTACCTCACCATGCAATACCTCAATTTCTAAACTCGTAACCTGCATGGAGTAATTCCCCAGAACAATTATAAGAATTATAAGAATTAGGTGGAATCACAGAGGGAAAGCATCAAGACAAAATGGTGGCTTAACAAAAGTAGTTTTCTAACTACTATCTCAAACTCCTAAAGCTCTAGGCATTTGCGTTCAGCTAGTGGACGTTTTTGTAATATCAATGTGGTACTGCACTATTAATGTTTGAGTATTTTGTTTAAGCCAATTTGCTTTAAAATGAAATTTTATTACAACTGTAAATGGAAAAACGAGTACCTTTTGCTTTGAATACAAGGTAAAACCAGATGCAATAAGACAAAACAATATTATTAAAATTTAAGTAGTTTTTCAGCATTAAATTTACTTATTAAGAAAGGGAAGATCACCAAGTATTTAAAATGTTTTATACTGGGTTGCTGAAGCTGAGAATTTTTCCTTGATTGAACCAGATTTGAAACCACTGAAAAATGGACAAACTATTTCCCAATCACACAGTGATTTAATGTATGTCTACCTACCATTGAAATCATCCCTTATCCTGCTCACTCTTTAGAAGAAAAATTATAGAGGAAAGAGGAAAATTTTGGAGCTAGAGCAATGAGGATGTAAAATTTAGCTCTGGTTCTTACTTGCCAATTGCATTGGGTAGTAACTGAGAGATCTTGTGCTTTGTTTTGCTCATCTGTAAAAGGAAATATTGATACTCAATTGGAGGACATTTGCATGGATGCAATGAAGTATGTAAAGTACTTAGTGACGTGCCTTGAATTCGTAACAGAAATACAAAATGATGATGACAGGGAAACTGTCTTGTCAAAGTGCAGATAAATACAATAAGGGCAGGCTGTTTGTGTGCCAGCCTCCTAATTGGCTGGGACAGAGAAGTCCTGTGATTCTCATCCCAGACATCTGGACAACCTGTCAGCACACAAATGGGTGGTTTCAAAACACCCCAGAATTATATAATGTTGGATGATGACCAGTCCTGTTGAGGTTTCTTCTTTTATTCCTTATTATATTGATTTCATTTTTCAACCAAAGTTTAAAATTAAACTTTTTTTGCCTTTTCATAAAAGACTGATAAAAAACAATGAAGTAGGGAAAATAATATCACTAGTCATCTTGCTACTCAGATAAAGCAGTTGTAGATATTTTCAAATATATTCCTTCAGACTTTTCTGTAGAGATGAGAGGTATATGATATTTTTCAAGTGGAAAGCTATTCTAACCCATGTTTTGTTATCAATTTTTTTGATTCAACAAACACAACATGTACTCAAACAAATGTTTTTATCAGTAAATGTAGTTCTATAGCATGAAATCATGCCTATGATAGTATATCTATGAGTGTAGCCAAATTCACTTAGTTACTTAATACTTGCTAAGTTCCCCCATCCTTGTATTAATACCTACTATTTAAAATTATTTCAATTCACTTCCTTTTAAATGAATTATTTTCCAGTTAAATTATAAAAGGTAGAATTTTTAATCAAAAAACATGGGCATTTTGAGATTCTGTTAGACTTTGCCACTTTCATTTTGGGAAATTTAGTATTAATTTACATCAATGTTCATAGCTGCTCAATTCACAGTAGCTAGATTGTGGAACCAACCTAGATGCCCTTCAATAGATGAATGGAAAAAGAAACTGTGGTATATACGCACAATGGAATATTATTCAGCCATAAAGAAGAATACAATTATGGCATTTGCAGGTAAATGGATGATGTTGGAACTGTCATGCTAAGTGAGATTAGCTAATCCCCAAAATCCAAAGGCCAAATGATCTCCCTGATAAGTGAATGATGATGCATAATGCAGGGTGGAAGGGAGGCAAGAATGGAGGAAGGATAGATTGCATAGAGGGAAGGGAGGGGTGGGGTCAGGGTGGGGATGGTAATAATAATAACAGAATGAGACATACATCATTGCCCTGTGTACAGGTATGAATGCACGGATGGTGTGACTCTACTTTATGTACAACCAGAGAAACAACAGCTGTACTCCATTTGTGTACAATGAATCAAAATAAAAAAATTTAAAAACAAAGAAAAGGAAATAAAAAAAATCCAAAAAAATTATTAGAAAGGTATAAATAACACACATTTTTAGCAACCTTGCCCAAACTTGCCCAACATCACAAAAAGGTAACATTGCCAATTTGGTGAAAATGTTATTATCTATTTGGTATATTTCTACATTCTTCTTGATGGTTTTTGTCTTTCTGATATGAATTTTGTGTTCAGATTTGTACTAATTTTTCTTTCTCTTTGAAAATTGATTTATGAGAATACTTCACATATTGGGGTAGAGTTAGTAATTTTAAGTCATATACATTGGCACTAATTTTTCCAGTATTGTACTGACTTCTTATTTTCATATATATCATATATGATGTACAGAATGTTAAAAAGTACCATGTAGTCATATCGACCAGTGATTTGTTTTATGACTGTACTTTTGGTATCAAGCCTAGAACATTTTACTCTACAGATGATTACATCCATTTTTGCTTATATTTTTTCAGTGCTTCATGAATTTTTTAAATTGTACAAATGATAGAAAAATTTAATTTTATTGTAAGAATGTATCTATTTATGATAAGAATCACTGAAACATGTCTTGGTTTCCCTGATTATCTCATTCAGTCTCATGACTTAAATGTGAACTGCTGACACTCAAATTTATATCTCAATTCTTGATCTATCCCATGATTTCCAGAATCACCAATTTGATATTTCCACCTAGATATATTATAAGCATTTCAATTAAGGAATTTAAAGCTAAGCCCTGATGCTTCTTTCAAAACCATCTGCTGTGGTTTGAGTGCATTCCCCAGAAGTCTATGTGCTAGAAATTTAATTCCCAAATTCACATGTTAATGGTATTTAGGAAGTGGTGCCTGTGGGAGGTAATTAGGTGATTAGATGAAATCATGGGGGTGGGGCCTCCTGGGTGGAGTTGGTAGCTTTATAAGAAAAGAGAGACTTGAGTTAGCTTGCTTGTTCTGTCTTGCTATGCAATACCCTTCACCAAGGAGGACTAAGCATACAGGCTTTCACCAGATGCTGGCACTATGTCCTTGACTCCCCAGCCTCCAGAAATGTGAGCTAAATAATCCATTATTCTTTATAAATTTCTTTCTCTCTGGTATTCAGTTATAGCAGCAGAAAACAGACTAGGACACTTTCCCACATCCTCTCTGTCTCACTTAATGGTAATCCACCTACCTGATTGCTCATAGTTACATTCTCTGAGTCGTTCTGCCTCATTTTCACCTAAGTTTTTTAAGGAACTTTCAACAAATCCCACCAACAATGCCTTCAAAGTACAGCTTGAAACCAACCACCATATACCACTTCCTCTGCCATTGCCTTGGTCTCTTTTCTAGTAGTAAAGCAGTCTCCTGTCTGACTTCCCTTTGTATAATTATCTGCAAAGTAATCATAATAATTGCTCTTTCCTTCTCCTCTTCCTCCTCCTCCTCCTCCTCCTCCTCCTCCTCCTCCTCCTCCTCCTTCTTCTTCAATCAGATCTTATCTATCATTAACTTTAACTTTCCAACAGCATATTCTCTTATTCAGAGGAAATATCACCATCTTCAAATGCTGCTATGGTTCAGATGTGAGGTGTCCCCCAAAAGCTCACATGTGAGAAAATCCAAGAAAGTTCAGAGGAGAAATGATTGGGTTATAAAAGTCTTAACCCAATGAGTAAATGAATCCCCTGTTAGGGATTAACTGAGTTGTAATTGAAGTGGTAGGGTGTGGCTGGAGGAGGTCTGAATCAGGGGTGTGGCTTTGGGGCATGTATTTTTTTATCTGGCAAGTTGGGACTCTCTGCTTTCTGATTATGATGTTAGCTGCTTCCCTCCACCACACTCTCCTGCCCTGATGTTCAGTCTTGAGGATCAGAGCTGACCTTCTGTGGACTAAGACCTCTGAAACTGTGAGCCCTCAAATCTCTTCCCCCTCTATAGTTGTTCTCTTTGGGTCTTTGAGTCACAGCAACAGAAAAGCTGACTAAAACAAATTGATACCAAGAAGTGGGGTCATTGCTGGGATTAACCTAACCATGTGGTTCAGAAGCTTTTTGAGCATTTTGGAATTGGTGGGAGGAATTTTTTTTTTTTTTTTGGAACCAGGGATTGAACTCAGGGACATCCGGCCACTGAGCCACATCCCCAGCCCTATTTTGTATTTTATTTAGAGACAGGGTCTCACTGAGTTGCTTAGGGCCTCACTAAGTTGCTGAGGCTGGCTTTGAACTCTTGATCCTCCTGACTCAGCCTCCCAAGTTGCTTGGATTACAGGCATGTGCCACCGTGCCTGGCTAGTGGGAGGAATTTTGATGCCTAGCAGTGCAAGTTGGAAATGCTTTAGGTTGTTGTAAACGGAGCTTAATGGCTGATTCTGGTGGGAGCTCAGAAGACCACAATGCAAATAGGATTGTAGACAGTGAACACAGGACTCAAAAGGGTTTAGAGGAAAAGGAAGACACTATTGGTTATTGGATTAGAGGCCATTCATGTTATGTTTTGGCTGAGAAGATATCTGCATTTTGCTGGTGTCCTTGAGGCTGACTTTAAAAGCAATGGACTTCTTAATCTGGTGGAAGAAATTTCTAGGCAGCATAGTATTCAGAGAGTGGCATGGATATTGCTGGCAGCTTTTAGCCAAATTTATTGTGATAATCAGGAGCAGAAAGAAGAGCAGAAAGATCTGGAAAACATATTGAAAGGTCTGAATAAAACTGGGGCTAAGGAAGTTGCAGTTGTTAAAGACATTATTGCCACTAAAGAAATGTTGGAGACTTTGAGTAGAGACAATAAGAAAGACTTGAGAGCATCTCAGGAGCTGGCAAGACCACACCCATCTCAGGCTCAAGGTAGGTAAAGTGAAAATTCTCTTGAGAAAAGACCAGTGGATCACCCTTCTTGCACAAAGGGGCCCAGAAAGTTTTTTCAGTGTGCTCAGCCACCCACACACTCAGAGATGGCTGCAACCAGGGTCCCTAGAGGCCTGGCTACTGGTTGAGATGGCAGCAAACCTTGGTGTCAACCACGTGGTACTGGTTCTGCAGGAGTACAGGGTGCTGGAGTTAGGGGGGTCATGGAGGCTTCCACCAAGATTTCAAAGGAAGGCCTGGGGGGCCAGGCAAGGTGCAGCAGGGTTGGAGTCCTTGCAGTTATCCCCTGAGAAGTCAAAGTGTGGAGATGTGAGGAGGAAGCCAAAGCTGCAGTGGAGACCCCTGAGATTAAGAAATACCAGAATTTTGGGACATTGTCCTAGGAAAGGGGCAGGAATTGAGCAGAGACAAACCAACAGGAATGCCACTTGGGCTGCAGCCAGTAAGGCCACAGGGGTGGAGCTACACGTGCCATTTGGAAAGAACATCAAGATGCTGTTTGCTCCAGATGCTGGACATGGAGCTATAGGACTTATTTGCCCAGTTGAATATCAGTCTTGTTTTGGTCCTATCCATACTTCCTATGCCCCTATATTTTTGTAAATGAAAAAGTTTATTCAGTACTTTAATATGTTGGATATTTGTAAATTGCTTTTAATTTTATAGGAGCTCACAATGCAAGTTTGTCTTGAGCCTCAGAGAAGACTTTGGACTTGATCTCTGAGCAATATCAGAACTATTGAGAGTATGGGGACTCTTGAAAATGAACTGAATATATTTTTCATTGTCCAATGAGTGTGAGCTTTTGGGGGCTAGGGGCTGAATGCTATGGTTTACGTGTTAAGTGTCCCCCAAAAGCTCATGTGTAAGACAATGCAGGGAGGTTCAGAGGAGAAATGATTGGGTCATAAGAGTCTTAACCAAATCAGTGAATTAATCCCCTGATAACAGTAGTAACTTAAGTGATGGGTACAGTTGAAGGAAGTGGTCATTGGGGGTGTGGCCATGGGGTATGTATGTTGTATCTGTAGAGTGGAATCTCTCTCTCTCTCTCTCTCTCTCTCTCTCTCTCTCTCTGTGTTATCTGATCAAGTGTGAGTTGTTTCCCTCTGCCACCCACTTCCACCATGAGGTCATGCCTCACCTGGAGCCCTGAAGAATGGAGCTGGCTGGCTTTCTATAGACTAAGACCTCTGAAACCATGGACCTTCAAATAAAATTTTCCACCTATACTTGTGCTGGTCAGGTCATTTAGTCATAGCAGTGAAAAAGCTGACTAAAACAAATGCCCTGTAAGATGCACCTACAGACATCAGGCTCAACCCACACGGACGTGTGAGACTTCCATGCCTGGGAGGCCCGCCCAGAGAACCCACATGAGACTTCCATGCAGGGGAAGCTGGGCCCAGAGGCCCAGGCATACCCCAGCTCGGCCCTAGCCTGCGGTCTAGTGCTATTGAAGACTAGGAGATTTGAACAGTACAGTATAGTTTTATTGTAGGCTTTTTTTTTACTTTATTAGTAATAATATTATGATTATTCCAATTATACCTACTATTATTCTTACTTTTATTTTATTAATATCTTTCTCGCCCTCTCTATTTTCCTCTAATCTGTCTCCTTGGAGACTCTCCCTTTTTTCATGCTAACAACCAATTTCTTTTAATTCCTCTGTCACTACTCCTATGATATAGTACCTCTATAGACACACTTCTTATCTCATTAATGGTATATCCTACAACCCACCCCATCCTTTTTGTTCACCATTAGAAATTGTGGTCCTATTGCAAACCTATTGGCTAAACAGTAGATAATAATCAAACTCATCATCTCTGTTTACTAAGGCAATATGGTTAATATCTTAAAATGAAAGTTTGAGTTAAGGATGCATATTGTTTGTATGGTGTGCTATTAATATTGATCTCTCACTTCAAGGTAGGGTATTGGAAACCTACAGGGACAATGCAAGTCTATAGGGGGGGAAACTGCAATACCTCAAATTCTCACTGCTAGAGGGGAAGATACATGAACAACATGAGAAAACAGGGGTTGAAAGTGTCCCAACAAACCTAGATGCTACATCAACAGAATCCAATGACAACATGGCAGAAGAAATGTCAGAAAGGGAGTTCAGAATGCACATAATTAAAATGATCAGAGAAGCAAATGATGAGTTAAGAGAGCAAATGCAGAATGAATGATTGCACCAATCAACAGTTAAAAGAACAAATGCAGGAAGCAAAAGATCATTTCAATAAAGAGATAGAGATTCTTAAAAAAAAAAAAAGAAAAGAAATCCTTGAAATGAAGGAAACAATAAACCAATTAAAAAATCTACAGAAAGGATAACCAACAGGCTAGATCACCTGGGAGACAGAGCCTCAGACATTGAAGACAAAATATTTAATCTTGAAAACAAAGTTGACTAAACAGAGAAGATGGTAAAAATTCATGAACAGAGCTTACAAAAATTATGGGATATCATGAAAAGTCCAAATTTATTTATAATTATATCAAAATGGGGTTCCACTATCATGTATTATTAAAAAGAACCAAGAAAAAAAGGAATTATTGGGACTGAGGAAGGCACAGAGATACAAACAAAGGAATGAATAATCTATTCAATGAAATAATATTGGAAAATTGACAAAACACAAAGTTGGTTCTTTGAAAAAATAAAAAAAAATTGATAAACCCTTAGCCGCACTAATGAAGAGGAGAGAGAAAACTCAAATTACTAATATTCATGATGAAAAAGGAAATATCACAACAGACACTATTGAAATGCAATACATAATTACAAGCTATTTTGAAAATCTATACTCCAACAAAATATAAAACCTCAAAAACATCAACAGGTTTCTAGAGGCATATGATCCACCCAAGCTGAATCTGGAGGACATAGATCAATTTCAAGCAGTGAAATAGAAGAAGTCATCAAAAGCCTACCAACAAAGAAAAGTCCAGGACGAGATGGATTCTCAGCAGAGTTCTACAAGACCTTAAAAGAAGAACTCATTCCAATACTCCTCAAAGTATTCTATGACATAGAGGAGGAGGGAACCCTTAAAAACTCATTCTATGAAGCTAATATCGCCCTGATACCAAAACCAGACAAAGACACATCAAGGAAAGAAAATTTCAGACCAATATCCCTAATGAACATAGATACAAAAATTCTTAACAAAATTTTAGCAAATCTCATACAAAAACATATTAAAAAGATTGTACACCATGATCAAGTGGATTTCATCCCAGGGATGCAAGCTTGGTTCAACATCAGGAAATCAATGAATGTAATTCACCACATCAACAGACGTAAAGGTTAAGAATCACATGATTATTTCAATAGATGCAGAAAAAGCATTTGATAAAATACAGCACCCCCTCATGCTCAAAACACTAGAAAAAATAGGGATAGTGGGGACATCCTTTAACATTGTGAAGACTATCTATGCTAAGCCCATGGCCAGCATCATTCTAAATGGAGGAAAACTGAAAGCATTCCCCCTAAAAACTGGAACAAGGCAGGGATGCCCTCTTTCACCACTCCTATTCAACATCGTCCTTGAAACTCTAGCCAGAGCAATTAGACAGACCCAGGAAATTAAACAATTCAAATAGGAAAAGAAGAACTTAAACTATCCCTATTTGCCAATGACAAAATTCTATATTTAGAGGAGACAAAAAATTCCACCAGAAAACTGCTAGAACTCATAAATGAATTCAGTAAAGTAGCAGGATATAAAATCAATACTCAAAAATCTAATGCATTTTTATTCATAAGTGATGAATCCTCTGAAACAGAAATTAGGAAAACTATCCCATTCACAATAGCCTCAAAAAAAAAAAAAAAACTTCAAAATCAATCTATCAAAAGAGGTGAATGACCTCTATAATGAGAACTACAGAATACTAAAGAAAGAAATTAAAGAAAATCTTAGAAGATGGAAAGATCTCCCATTGTTCTTGAATAGGCAGAATCAATATTGTCAAAATGGCCATACTACCAAGAGCGCTATACGAATTCAATGCAGTTCCAATTAAACTCCCAATGACGGACCTCATAGAAATAGAGCAAGCAATCATGAAATTTATTTGGAGGAATAAGAGACCCAGAATAGCTAAAGGAATCCTTATCAGGAAGAGCAAAGGAGGGGTATCACAATACTAGACCTTCAACTACACTACAGAGCAATAGTAACAAAAACGGCACAGTATTGGCACCAAAATAGACAGGTAGATCAGTGGTACAGAATAGAGAACACAGAGACAAACCTACATAAATACAGATATCTCATATTTGACAAAGGAGCCAAAAACACAATGGAAAAAAGATAGCCTCTTCAACAAATGGTGCTGGGAAAACTGGAAATCCATATGCAGCAAAATGAAACTAAACCCCTATCTCTAACCTGCACAAAATTCAATTCAAAATTGATCAAGGACCTAGGATTTAGACCAGAAACCCTGCACCTAATAGAAGAAAAAGTAGGTCCAAATCTTCATCGTGTTAAGGACCAGATTTCCTTAACATGACTCCCAAAGCACAAGAAATAAAAGCAGGAATCAATAATTGGGATAGATTCAAACTAAAAAGCTTTTTCTCAGCAAAGGAAACAATCAGCAATGTGAAGAGAGAGCCTACAGAGTGGAAGAAAATCTTTGCCACACACAGGTCAAATACAGCACTAATCTCCAGAATATATAAAGAACTCAAAAAACTCTACACTAAGATTGCAAATAACCCAATCAATACATGTGCTAAGGAAATGAGCAGACACTTCACAGAAGAGGATCTACAAGCAATCAACAGATATATGAAAAAATGTTCAACATCTCTAGTAATAAGAGAAATGCAAATCAAAATTACCCTAAGATTTCATCTCACCCCAATTAGAATGTCTATCACCAAGAATACAAGGAACAATAGGTGTTGGCAAGGATGTGGGGAAAAAGGTACACTCATACATTGCTGGTGGGGTTGCAAATTAGGGAAGTCACTCTGGAAAGCAGTGTGGAGATTCCTTAGAAAACTTGGAATGGATCCACCATTTGACCCTGCTATCCCACTCCTTGGCCTATACCCAAAGGACTTAAAGTCAGCATACTACAGTGATGCAGCCACATCAATGTTCATAGCTGTTCAATTCACAATAGCTAGATTGTGGAACCAACCCAGACACCCTTCAATAGATGAATGGATAAAGAAACTGGTATATGTACACAATGGAATATTACTCAGCCATAAAGAAGAATAAAAATATGACATTTGCAGGTAAATGGATGAAGTTGGAGAATGTCATGCTAAGTGAGATTCGCCAGTCCCAAAAACCAAAGGCTGAATGATCTCTCTGATACGTGGATGATGATACATAATGTGGGTTGGGAGGGAGTCAAACATGGAGGAAGGATGGATTGCAAAGAGAAAAAAGAGGGGTGGGGACCGGACAGGGGTGGCGAGGAGGAATAAAAATAATAGAATGAGGCAAACATCATTACCCTATGTACATGTATGATTACACAAATGGTGTGACTCTACTTCATGTCCAACCAGAGAAACAACAGCTGTACTCCATTCATGTACAATGAATCAAAATAAATAAATAAATTAAAAAGATGCACCTATATTCTCCTTCATCTCCTTCTCCTTATCCTCCTCCTCCTCCTCTTCCTCTTTCTTCTCTTCCTTATCTCCTCCTCTCTCAGTAACTCCAAAAAACATCACCAAAGCCAGAAAATTGGACTTTGGAATATTCCAGGCTCACCGAATCCTCAGATCTTAGTGTTTTTCTTTTCCTCTGTCTAGGAATATACCCCCACATCCACATAGTTCTCTCCTTTGCCTTTCTCTTGTCCTTACTCGCCTGTCAGCTTTCATTTTAGTCCCTTTTCCATTGCTATAACAAAATACCTGAGGCACAGTAACATGTAAAGAAAAGAGATTTACTTAGCTCACAATTTTGAAAGCTAGGAATCTAAGATTGGGGAGTTTAAATTTGTTCATCTCCTGGTGATGGCTCATGATGGAAAGAGTCGCATGGTGGCAGCATGTGTGAGAGGGAGCGCATGATGAGTCAGGAAGCCAGAGAGGGATTCAGGGATTAGGCTCACTCCTTTATGACTCTCAAAGGAACTACCAGGGCCCCAGGAGGACTACCTTGATCCCTTCTGAGGCAGTGCCCCAATGACCTAACCACCTCCCTCTGGGCTCCACCACTTAAAGGTCCTAACACCTCAGCACTGCACCTAAGAAGCAAGCTTCCAACACCTGAACCTTGGGGACAAATCATACCCCAGCTTCTGAGTGAAGCCTGAACTTCCTGCCCTTTTTCTGCTATATTGTCCTCTGAAGCATTTGTCACCATTTAATATGGGATATATTTTACTTTTAATTATTTCTTTGTTGTCTATCTCTTCTCCACTAGAGTATTGGATCCAAGAAGGCAGAATTATGGTTGTTATTGGTGTTCATGGCTCCACATGCAGCACCAAAAAGAGTGCCTGGCTCCTGAGAGTCACTCGCTCAATTCTTTATTGAATGAACTAATTAATTTATGTAAACTCCCACCTCCCTTTTTAACTCTGTTGGGGATTGAACCCACTCTACCACTGAGTTACATCCCCAGACTGATAAATTCCCCTTTTATTATCACTTTTAAATTCAATCCATTCCCCACTCCCCAGAGAAAACTAGCAGTAAATAAAGAAAGTGGAAGAACATTATATACAAGAAATACTTAAAGTAAAAAAATAAAATAAGTGTGTGCCAAAATAAAGTTATGGAAGAACACACACCAAACTAAGATGCTGTTATTCCATCTGGAACTTATTATTCTGTGAAGTGTGAGGGGAAAATATATTTTTTCCCAAGTGACTAGTCCGTTGTGCTATTATTATAAAAAACTATCCACTAATTCCCCACTGATCTGTTATGCCACTTTTAACATATATCACATCTGTCTCTACTCAGGCAAGGTTCTTGGACTGTCCATATCTGTAATACACAATTTTAAAATTACAGCTTTATTGCAAGCTTGCCTATGTCTTAAGGTTAGTCATCCCTTATTACTCTTTCAAAACATCCCTGGTTATTTTCATAAATATTCCTCTCCCAAATAGCTTTTGGAATTAAATCGCTAGGTTAAACAATTAGAGTTTTCATTGAGATCTCACTGTGTTCACAGATCTATTTATGGAGAATTGACATATCTACATACCAAGACTTTCCATAATGGAACGTAATATTTCTTTCCAGTAATTCATTTTTTTTAATGTCCCATCGTGTAGGCATTTTGTTCTCCTTAGGTTTAGGACATTTCCTATTAGTTTTGATTAAGTCACCGCTGACATGCAGAACAGCTCTTCATCTTTGTGTGTTCATGTTTATCATGAACTAATCCTAAGGCTTTATTGTTTTGTCAATGCCAATGTTGTTGCTCTCATTCCTGTTGTTGTTGCATCTATTTAGCTTTCCAGATAGATTCTCTTCATCTTGAAATAATAATTTTGTAATCCTTCTGATTATCCTGGATTCCCCAGAACCCAGAAACTGAGACAGTGGTATTTTATTTTTCCCCACTCTTGGCTCAATAACTTTCTCTCTCTGATTTGCATTTTGTAATGGTTGCCATAGGATTTATAGTTTATTTTTAAACTTAATATAGTTCACCTTAGTTTAATTCCCCTTATGCATTGTACTAGTATTACCATACATTTTCCTTCTATGCACGTTCTAGATTCCACAATTCAGTATTATTTTTTCTTTATAAAATTGTTTTAAAGAGATTAACAATGAGAAAAATTTCTATTACAGTTACGATTTCTGGGGTCATTCCTTCGTGTGGATCTGAGTAATCACGTGGTAACATTTTCCTTCTGCCTAAAATATATGTCTTATAAATGTAGATATGCTAGAAATAAATTTCATATTGCTTTTGTTGGTCTGAATATTTTTGATAATATCCTTCCAGGATATTTTCTTTCTTCAGTTCAGTAATATTCTACTCAGTTTTTACTTCCATGTATTTCATTTGAGGTAATTTCAATTGTTATATCTTTAATTTTTCTTCTTTACCATCTAATCTGTATATTTTATATTTTACAGATTTTTATTTCTAAAAAATTCCATTTTGCTCTTTTTCCTGTATCTCACATTTTATTCTTATCCTGTTTCAGTTTCACTGCCTTCTTGAATATGTGAAACATATGTGTTAACATTTTTGTCTGGTATTTTCATCATCTCTGTCATTTAAGGGTCTGTTTCTATTGATTAATTTTTCTTCTGTTTATGGTCTACATTATCCTGCTTCTCTGAATGCCTGTTAATTTTATATGGGATGCCGGACATTGTGATCTTACATTGCTAGGTGCTGAGTTTTGTCATATTTCTTTGTGCAATGTTGGATTTTGTTCTGGCATGAAGTGACTTATAATCAGCTTAATCCTTTCAGTGCTTACCTTCAAGCTTTGCTGGAGCATTTCCAGAGAAGCTTTAAGTCTAGAGACAGTTTAACCTAAATACTATGGCGATCGTCCCCTGAGCACTTGACGTGATGCTCTATTACAATGTCTTTCCACTCTGAATGGTTGTCACACAAACTACGTCAGCTCTCCACAGATTTGTTACTTTGCTATTTTCCAGTGGTTCTTCAGGCCATTTCCTCTCAGGTTTGCATAGATTCTTACTCATCCAAATATTTGGAAGACCCCATTGCTGATTTCTGTAGCATTTTCTCTCACACTCTCTTTTTTTTGCCTCCTTCCCTCCACTTTGGAACCATGTCCCTCGAATTCCAGCCACCTTTACTTATCAAGCTCAGATCTACTGAGCCTTGCTTACCTGCTCTGCAGCTCTAGGCAGCAAGCTGGACAGTCACTTCATTCATCTTATTCGTCCCCTTCTTTCATTCCCACGTTCCCTGTCATTCTGTCTAAACTCCATACTGTTTTTACATTTTTTTCCCTGTATTTCAAGTGATTTAAGAGAGAAGAATAAAGAGAGTAAAGAGTAAGAGTCTTGTATTCCCTTATGTCTTAGTAAAGGAAGCCATTTGCACATAATTTTACTTGAGAAAAGTTTATTTTAAAAAAATGAAATGGTGTTCATTGTAAATGAGGCAGATTCTGGGTGTTTGTGAGAGGCAGATCCTTTAGGAGAAGTCTTACTTTTCTCTAATCTGAGGGAGATTTCCACTTAGACGATAGCAGTTAGGTATGTTAAATATTGTATTGCATTTCTGGTTTATATTTTTATTTTAATAATTGTCAAGAAGAGAAAAAGGATGGGATAAATGTCATGAGTTGAGTTTGGGACTCAGGCTTCAAGGCCTGTTTAATGCCTGGTGAAGCTGCTCTGAAATCAGTGTTTTCTGGCACCTAAGAGAGTTCTGAACTGCAGATAGAAGTTTAAGAATAACAAATGGAGAATTGGTGCTGAAACCCAGCAAGATGGAGTAAATATGAATAATTTGTTAAAAAAAAAAAAAAGAGTATCGGAGGAAAAGAGTGAAGGATGGAATACTATCAGGAAAATGGAAAAAAAGAACTTGCAAAGAAGAATAACCTGCAAAAGCATTGATGGTTAGAACTAAATTTAATGTTTGTTTTCTCAAAGAAGCTAACATGTAGATGAAAGAAAAGTACTGTAAACTCACATAACAGTGCTGTGTGGTAGACTGTTTTCTGAGCATTTATCACCATTCTTTTCTCTTTTCCCTTGAGCAGGGAATACATGTTCAGCCCTTGGAGACTGAGGATGAACTGCCTGCATGTGGGATATTGCCTGAGATCATTTCCAAGGGCTCTTCTGAACCTAATTGACTATGAAAATTTGATAAAACACAGATTTCATAATAAAATAACAGTAAAAAAAAATCAGAAAACGTTGTGAGGTACTCTGCCACACACACTGTTAAGGTCAAAATAGCAGCTCGATATTTTTTCCATGACAGTATAAAGACATTCCTGGAAAAGACTGTTAACTGGGTTGGAGAGCCTCACTTATATAACTCATATTTCTATTTCAATTCTCCCCATGTGAGGTTGAACAGCACTGAGGTTAGAATTGTGTTGCTCTTTATGTGGCAAGACAGTTTAGTTGCTGAAATTGTGCTTCTACTCAAGGTCTTGGCAGCTAGTGGGTCTGGCCTTCCCTGAATAGATTGGTCTCTGATTTGATCACTACTCTTCCCAGTGGATGGCATCTTATATGAAGTTTGCGACCCCTAAAAAAACTGAATTCGTTCTTCTTTGCAAGACTGTAATTCAAAGATTTAGAATTATGTAGGCAGAGGAAGTACTTTCTTTTCAAAATATTCTTTATTGGCAGCAGAAAGATACAGTCATTTGGGAGATGGAAAAGATGGCGAATGAACAGTGTTTATAATTTAGATGTTTAAAATATGCTTTCCACTCCACACTCTACATGAGAAATGTGCATACAGGAAGTTAACATCTTGCTCAGGGCTACCAAGTTAGTACACCATGACTTGCCTGGTCTGGTCTATAAACCTTTCTTTTTTACAGGTCCTGTTGCCTTCACAGTGCAGCATGACAATTTCTGCTGTGGTTTGAGAAGTCAGAGAATTCATGGCATTCTGGAAGGTTTAGAAATAGAACAGTAAGAAAAAAAAATTTTTTTTCACCAGCACATCTAATCAAATACATTTTTTTGTTTTTGTTTTTGTTTTTAGTACTAAAGGTGCATGGAACCTAGCACCCTAGCTCAGAACATAAGCAAGAAGCATGTACTTGGGGTGGGAGACATAGGATTTGATCTGAAAGTACTTGGGTTTCAACTCTGAATCTGTGTGCCCTTCCACAAGATACTTACCTGGCCCAAGCCTCAAGCCTCAAGCCTCAGTTTCTTCATTAAAAGAAAAAGGATAAGAATGTCACCTCACACATTTGTTTAGAAATCTGATTGTGAATCTGGCTTTAACCATGTTCCAGAAGCTTTGAAGGGGTACCACTTGCCAGTCCTGATCACTTTACTGAAGGGGTGGGTACCTAAGGGAAAGCCCTTCTGTGCAATATGAAATTCCATCACTAATCTATTAGGTCATAGCAAGGAAATGGAGGCTGAGTCTAAAGGCAGGTAAGACAGATGAAAATGACAATTGGGGCGAGAGGAGATCCACAAATGCATTGACAGGTAAAGTCTGGTGTCATTTCTGTACTGAAAGGAAAGTGGCCTACAGCAGTTTCCACATTGCTTTAGCAGGAAGCAATGTGCTGTGCAAACCCAATAACCAAGGTGGAGCAGACAGGATTACATGGTATTTTAAATGTAAAAGTGTTTATCATCATCCGTAGCTTAGACAGGCTCTAAAACAAATATTAATATTTTTCCTTCTATCTTTTATTGGAAGTTAAACCCCAGAGAGATAAAAAGAGACAGATGTAGGGAATTATGGAAGTCAAGTTGAAGAGTTTACCTTGATGTTGCAGCATTCTGGAGTTCCTGCAAATGGTATTGAGGAAATAGTATTTGAATAGTGCTTTGGGAAGACATGACTGGCTACATGAAGCCATGAAGACATGGCTGCAGAGGATGAAATAGAAGGATTGGGAGCTAAAATACCAGTCAGAAAGTGAATGCAAAATCCCAAAATAAATGTGACATGAGTCTGAAGGGGGACACCAACAGCAGGGATTAGAGCAGAAGGGGCAAAATTGGAAAATACTGCAGAGGAAGACCACGTCTGAGATAAAAACTGGTTAGGGAGAATGAGGAGAGAAGATGATTTTGAAATATTGAGTTGTTGATTTGGAAGGTGGGAGGAGATATTAACTGAAATCAACCTCACCATGGAGGGATTGGGCTTCAGGGCTTGTTAGTTAGGATTTGGAATGTCCCCCAAAGGCCTGTGTGTTAAAGGCATGGTCCCCAGCTTTAAACTTTAAGACACGAGGTCTATGGGAGGTCCGGGTCATTGGGGGTATGCCCTTGGAAGAAATTCTGGGACACTGGTCCCTCTCTCTCACTCTCCTTTTGCTTTCTAGTCATGAGGTTAGTGGTTTAGCTCCACCACATCCTCTGCCTTGATGTGCCAGCAGAGGCCCAAAGCAATGGGGGACCAACTGATCATAGACTGAAATCAAGAGCCAACGTAAACCTTTTTTTTCTTTCTGAGTTATTGTCTCAGGAGTTTATTATAATGACAGAAAGCTAACTGACAGGGAGCTATCATTGAGATTGAGCAATTTTGAAAAGTACTATGTAGTACTAAAGGAACTGGAAATAAAGCTGTGCAGCTCAGCATGATAATAGAGATGAGATGGAGATTCCTCAGAAAACTTGGAATGGAACCACCATTTGACTCAGTTATCCCACTCCTTGGTTTATTCCCAAAGGACTTAAAATCAGCATACTACAGTGACCTGGACACATCAATGTTTATAGCAGCTCAATTCACAATAGCTAAACTATAGAATCAAACTAGATGGCCTTCAACAGATGAATGGATAAAGAAAATGTGGTGTGTGTATAAACACACACACACACACACACACACACACACGATGAAATATTTCTCAGCTTTAGAGAAGAATGGAATTCTGGCATTTACCAGGAAATGGATGGAGTTGGAGAATATCATGCTAAGTGAAATAAACCAAACCCAAAAAACCAAGGGCCAAATGTTTTCTCTGATATGTGGAAGCTAATTCACAATAAGAGGAGCAGAATAGGGAAAAATAGAGTTACTTTATATTAAGTAGAGGGGAGTAAAGGGAGGAAAAAGGGTATGGGGGAAGGAATGATAGTAGAGTGAAACATACATTATTACCTCATGTACATGTATGACTGCATGACCGATGTGATCTTGCAATATGTATAATCAGAAAAATGAGAGATTACTCTATTTATGTATGATCTATCAAAATGTATAAATGCATTCTACTGTCATATACAACTAATTAGAACAAATGAAATTTAAAAATTAAAAAAAAGATGAGGTGGGTCAATATCCTATAAATAAGACAATGTAGTTTGATCAGAATGAAAGATTTGGCCATTTTGCAGCTTCCCTGGCAGAGAGGGACCATCTCCGGCTGCCTGGGGCTTCGGAGCTGAGGTTGGGTCTTCTGAGCCACTGTGCCGCGGAGTCTGAAGAGGTCTGGCCGGGAGCCGCTGAGGTCGCTGGCTCCAGGGGGGAACTTAGGACTTTTGGCGCCATCTTACAGTGTCCCCAGGAGAGAGCAACCACCTGCCACCGCCTGAGCCCCAGCGAGGAGTTCAGGTCTCCTGGGCTCTCAAGCCCAGTGTCTCCATCACTGAGCACAGTTCTGTGACACCATCCCAACTTGGTCTAGTGCCCAGGTCCACACCCTGGCCCGGAGTCTAGCACCTTGCTGTATCTAATTGTCTATCAACACTAGGCTGCCTCTACCCAGAAGCATTGATCATTCCCAACCTGGAGGTAGTGGGACAGCACCTTTCTTGGGTCGCAGCTTGATCAAGCACCTCTCAAACAACAGGTGAGTTACTGGAAATCTGCATATCAGAGAAAACATTTGGCCTTTGTTTCTTTAGGATTGGCTTCTTTCACTTAGCATGATATTCTCCAGCTCCATCCATTTACCATGGATGTGCTCTTGCTAAGGAAATTGCTTGTTTAACAAACATTAAACAAGTGACCTCTAAGCAGTGAATTAGATACTGGGAATCAGTGACATAAAGTCTCAATCCCTGAGGCCACCAAGGAGCTCAAAGGTTAGTGTGAGAGACAGACACATAAGAATACAACATTGATCAGGACAATGTCACTTTCTGAGTACTCTGAGAAAGGAGTCTTAGTATTTTCCTCCATTCCCTATACTTATGCTGACTTTATTAAGTTTCAAGGACTGTGCTGAGAGTTGAAGAAACAAATAAGACAGAATCAATGCCAAGATTCTCTAAAAACAAGTGGTAGCTTTTCAAATATTTGTTTGCTTAGATTTAAATAAATATTGAGTCATTCCATATGGGGTATCTAATCCTATTTTGCTGCTGGGTCATCTTATTATAGAAATTAAGAAATCTAACCTTTTCTTCTCTTGTGGATATTATACCATGTCCTCTTCCTTCCCTCTACATGAACCTAGAGATTCAAGTATCAGGTAGATATTTTAATTTAAATAAGTAGTGATGGATAAAGGTGATATACTGAAGAAAAGGCTAAGTCAAATGTGGATGAGAAAGTGATACTTCAAAAGTGGTTTCATCTAATATGAGAGCTGAACTTTGGCCAGTTTTCACACCTCAGCACCTTGACTGTATTGTATTTCTAGAAGGTAGAGAATATTAAACATTGTTAATGATTGATTGCATCTCAACTTTCAAGTGCTACATCAAACAAATCTTTAAAAGGGGGAATTTTATTTCTTTAAAACACATCAACAGAACTTTTTTATTATTTAAAAAAAAACCCTAATGCCCTGGATTTACTACATTTAATCCAAACTTGATCCAAGAGTGAAATTCCTTTTTGGCAGAATCATCAATAATTTACTGCATCATGGACTTTCCTTTCTAGGGAAAAATATTGGCTGGGGGAGTTCTGTCTGACACATTGTAAAATAAAGCTGGCAAATGGATTATATGGGACTCTGCCAATTCTATACCCATCTGAAGATCCCAAGTGAATCAATGTGACTTTCCTTCACAGCTGAGAACTGGGATGTGCCAGTGAACATCCAGGAAGACCTAGAACCATAGAAATACACACCTGGGATGGATATTAGTGGCTATTAGCAGTTACCAAGCTTACCCACATTGCCTAAATCAGCGATTGTCTTATTTGAAGATACCTCTGACATGGATTCACCCAGTTGCAGTTGAACTTGGTATTTTTGAAGATCATAATTTCAATATTGGTTAGCCCTGAACACCAAACAGCTGACACATGCCTCTGAGACACTTCTGCTTGTTGGCTCTGGTTCTCCCCTCTGAGTCCACAATGAACTTAGCTGACCCTCTTTAGCACACAGCCTTCCAAATATTTAGAAAGTTTATTTTTACCCTTTCCTTAGTCTTCTCATTTTCCAGGAAAACATACCCAAGTCCTTCAACTAAGCTGATGCTCTTTTATGAACTTTCTCTAATTTGTTGGAATACTTTAAAAATTGTGAGGACCAAACGAATATCCAGGCATTCGACCAATATTAACCCACTGCCTATTAGTTAGATATCCAGTGACTGAACATAATTAATCTCATGTGCCATTTCCAATCAGTGATTAGTGGTTGCCTGGAATTTTGTACTAAGGAAGATTCTAGTGTTACCTGTGAACTTTGAAATCCTCTCTTGTCTCTGAAAAGTTGACCATGGGTGCCCAAGATGGGGATGGTAACAGGCTAACTATATTGATACCTTGGATTTAATGACCATGGGGATGACCATCTTTCCCAAGCTTTGTAAGTAGTGACTGAAAGCAAAATGAAGAAGTCTTCTTGTTTGTGTTTCCTGAAGTTCCTTTAAGGATAGAGTATTTTATTTCCTCTCTGAAAACTTCTTCACTGAACTTACATGTATTCCTGTTGTTTGAGTGTTGATAGTTAGCAATGACTGAGCTATGAAATATTCTGGCATGTAGAAAAATCATATCATGGCTGTGAAGTGACTCTTTCCAGTATTTTTTCTAAATTAATTGGTGTCACTGAAGGTAATAATAACAACAAGGATGATAAAATAATGTCATTAAAATGTGGCATTTTATTGTGCTTTTTATTTTTCAGGTCACTCTTAGATATACTATTTTCTTTGACTTCTATGTCATCCTTGGCATTATTATTTTTATTTTAAAAGTGAGAAAGCAATCTTAGAACATTTAAAGCACATGCCCAGTATGTACAGTATGTCACATGGAATCTAGAATTTTTTACTACAAAATCTTAGTACTTTCCTGTGCAGGATGAGCTTTGTAGATATTTGTTTTTACTTCTTTTTGTTAGCTAGGCTGTCATGTTGGTTTAACAATAGCAACCTTCTATGACTTTGGCAACAGATCCTGCTAGAGATGCCCTCTTCCATGGCTCAAACTCCCAGCACATTCCAGTTACAACCCTCTTCTCTGCCCAATCTAAACCACATCAGTAATGGCTTCTCAAATTGCTAGTCCCTAAGTCCTTCCCCATCTCATGTGGGTTTCCTTAACTCTGATCTTAATTAAACCTCTAATTAAACTCTCTTCAATTATCCCTTTGAGTGTGCCATCCATTTTCCCAACTTCCTTTCTCTGGTTTCTAAGGTGTACTTGGGACGAAACAATATTCAGACTGGACATTAAACAAGCTGTCCCATGCTTTGATGGGAGCGATAACCCAGCACCTCTGTTGAGACTGGTTTTTTAGATAAAATAATTTTACAAATTAAGAACCATATAGAAGCTTGGAGAAGTTCTCCAAGTTAAAGATTAATAGAAACGATTCTCCATTTTGACCACTCAGCCACGTTTCATCACCTATTTATGTTTGTGTTAAAACAGAGCTGCTGTCTTTCCTCACGCTCTTGGATAATATAATTTAAAAGTTTCAATAATAAAATTCACCATATAGATTGGATGTGTGTGTGTGTATGTAGGAATACATGCCAAGAAATAAAGCTAGAGGAGACAAGATGGAAAAGTTCGTTTTTAAAATCTTCCACCTAAACCATTTAATGAATCCTAAAAGGAGAAATGTGTAGTAGCTCATTAGTTTATGAACATTGTCAAAACAGGTAAAGACGGCTAAAATGATCCCTTATGCTATTTCTCCAGTAAAAAAGTAATAGCTTTCCACTACTTATGTGCAAGACAACTATAGTACTCAGACTCAGGTATAGGTGACATGAATTATTCATTGTATGTTAAGGAGATTTTAACAGGGAATCCAGGGCTTTCTAAAGTGTCAAAAGAACCTGCAGTATGGAAAATAGCTGAGTCTCTAGGAGTGTCTCAGAATATCACAAGAATGATCTCACACACACACACACAAGAGAATTTCCACTTCTGCAAGAGTCACCAAGGGATGCACAGGAATGGCTAATAGAACTCTTGAGTTCAAGAATCAACCTCAGTGGCTACAATCCATGGATCAGTACGCCAGATAAGTAAACTTCTACCATAGTCATCACAGCTGCTTGTGAGCTTCAAAAATGTGGTGATTGAACAAACAACACTAAATCTGCTCAGTGCTGTTACCACTGTGATGCTTAATCCCAAAGAGAAGTTACAAGGTTTCACTACAGAAAAAATGCCCAGGGTTTTTTTTCAAGATGGCATAATAGAGAAGGTCACTTTCCTGGATGCTCCATGACATGAAACCAAGAAAGCACACAGGCAGCTTCTCAGCAGGGTGAGTGGACAAAAACAAAACAAAAAAAGGTGGGGGGCCTTACTGAAATTTAATACTGGACATTCAGAGCAGATTGGGGGAAATAAGGAAGAAATTCCCAGCAGCACAGCTGGAGACAACAGTCAGAGAAGTCCCTCCACAAGCAAAATAGAGGGATAAGGAAATTAAAGGTACCCACCTTTTTGTAAGGCTTGTCTGGTATGGAGAGTTTAGAGATCAAAGACACTGCCAGCTAAACCGAAAGGTGTGCTGTACAATATCCTTGTGGGTGAAAGAAGCCCCATCTCTCCCAGATGGATGTGGAGAACAGAGGAAGGAAACATTTTGCAGCTGTGGCATAGGGGTCAGCAGCTAGAGGAGCCAATTCCAGGAAAACCCAAGTTTGGCCCTGAGATACAGGCCTGGAAAGCCCACATGGCACGACCAAGCGTATGCCTAAATGACCAGAAGAAATTCCTACATGGAGAGAGGTTTACACAGGGGGCAACTGGTTGTGGAAACCTACCTGGCTCTACCGCTTCCACTCTAATCAAGCTGCTTGCAGAACTGGCTGGGAGGGATGCACCTGGCTAGGAATTTGAATAGGTGGGGGCTGGAGAGATTGACTTTAGAGACTGAACCTGAGACCAGGAAGCATGGGGTACACAGGTGATGTAACTGACTAAGTATTGGCTCCTCTACCTCACGAGTGAAATCCAGGGAAGATCCTTGGAGTGCAGACTTCCAGCATGGACTGACAACTGCTGGACTCTGGAGGTGCAAGCGCTGATTGAAAATCTCCAAACCAATTGGCATTCGTGAAGAGCCTGGAGCCTGTCTAAGCCTAAACCCTGCCTCCAAGGGTTTCGCCTCCAGGATCACGTCTCTCACGCTAACAACAATACCCTGAGGGTGGAGCAAGCATCATACTCCAGACAACCCCAGGTAACTGCTGAGAAGGGAAGCTGAGAATCTTTTGAACTCCAGCAGAAAAAATTCTTTAATGTTTCATTAGCATCTTCCCTCCACCGTTTTTCTCCTCTTTGTTTAGTTATTACCTTAATGGTTCACGGTCATTAATACATACTCATATTTGATTTTTTCCCCTCATTTTTAGCATTTTTGAAGCCAGTTATGTTTCATTGATCAGTTTTTTGAGGACTAGGATGTTAGATTAGTACATTTCAGTCCACTTTTGTTTTCATTTATTTTTATTTTTTTAAATTTTTACTTTGTATGTTTTTTTTCTCTCACCTATCCCTTGATTCTCTTTCTTTTTAAAAATTTTTTATTTAAAATTTTACTTGAGTTCATTGTACACAAATGGAGTACAACTATCATTTTTCTGGTTGTACACAAAGTAGAATCATACAATGTGCCTATTCATACATATACATAGGTTAAAGATGTTTGCCTCATTCTCTTTCCTTCCCCCTGACCCCTCATTTCCTCTATTCAATCCACCCCTTCTCCATTCTTCTCGAACCTCCCCCCACCCCACTTTGTGTCATGAATTACTTATAAGAAAAATCGTTCAGTCTTTGGTTTTTTGGGATTGTCTTATTTCACTCAACATGATCTTCTCCA
>JAJEJO010002931.1:0-106626 GCA_020662805.1 Glaucomys volans | reverse complement strand
TTGTTTGGGGCATAAATATTTATGATTGTTATGTGTTGCTGATTCATGCTTCCCTTAAGTAGTATGAAATGACCTTCTTTATACCTTCTGACTAACTTTGGCTTGAAATCTGCTTTATCTGAAATGAGAATGGAAACTCCTGGTTTTTTACTGAGTTCGTGTGCGTGGTATGTTTTTTCCCATCCTTTCACTTTCAGTTGGTGGGTGTCCTTTTCTATGAGATGAGTCTCTTGAAGGCAGCACATTGTTGGGTCTTTCTTTTTAATCCAATCTGCCAGTCTATGTCTTTTGATTGCTGAGTTTAGGCCTTTAACATTCAGGGTTATTATTGAGATATGACTTGGATTCCTGGTCATTTTGACTTATTTTTGACTTTTAACTTGACTTGGTTTCTCCTTTAATTGGTTATTCCTTAAGGGTAATTCCTCCCATTGCTGGGTTACGTTGTTGTTTTTCATTTCTTCCTCTTGGAATATTTTGCTGGGAATGTTCTGTAGAGCAGGCTTCCTATTTGTGAATTCTTTTAGCTTGTGTTTATCATGGAAGGATTTAATTTTGTCATCAAATCTAAAGGTAAGTTTTGCTGGGCATAAGATTCTTGGTTGGCATCCATTTTCTTTCAGAGCTTGAAATATGTTGGTCCAGTCCCTTCTTGTTTTTAGGGTCTGGGCCAAGAAATCTGCTGATATCTGTATTGGTTTCCCCCTGTATATAATCTGATGCTTTTCTCTCACAGCCTTTAAATTCTATCTTTATTTTGTATGTTAGGTATTTTCAATATAATGTGTCTTGGTGTGAATCTGTTGTAATTTTGTGTGTTTCATGTCCTGTAAGACTCTTGTGCTTGATTTTCCATCTCACTCATCATATTTGGGAAATTTTCTGATATTATTTTATTGAACAGATTATTCATTCCTTTGGTTTGTATCTCTGTGACTTCCTCAATCCCCAAAATTCTTAAATTTGATCTTTTCATGATGTCCCATATTTCTTGGAGGTTCTGTTCATGATTCCTTACCATCTTCTCTGTCTGGTTGAGTTTGTTTTCAAGATTAAATATTTTGTCTTCATTGTCTGAGGTTCTGTCTTCCAAGTGATCTAGCCTGGTAGCTATGCTTTCTATTGAGTTTTTAATTTGGTTTATTGTTTCCTTTATTTCAAGGATTTCTGTTTGATTTTGGTTTTTTTTTTCCAGGGTTTCTATCTCTTTATTGAAATGTCTTTTTGCTTCCTGCAATTGCTCTATTAGGTGATTATTCATAGCCTGCATTTGCTCTCTCGTAACATCATTCACTTCTCGGATCATTTTAATTATGTACATTCTGAATTCCCTTTCTGACATTCCTTGTACCATGTTGTCACTGGGTTCTATTGATATAGCATCTAGATTTGTTTGGGACACTTTCTTCCCTTGTTTTCTCATGTTGCTCTTGTATCTTCCCCTCTAGCAGTGTAAATCACAGGTATTGCAGTTTCCCTTTAAAGGCTTATCTTTTCCCTGGAGATTTTCAATACCTCACCTTGAAGAGATTAATATTAACAACACACCATATAAACAATATGCATCCTTAATCCATATATACCCTATTTAGATATTAACTGTTGTCATAATATACAGAGATGGATTCACCTTACTATCTAGAGTAAAACCAATAAGTTTGCAATATGGAACACAATTTCAAATAGTGGAAAAAGAGGATGAGGAGGGATGTAGAATAAAATGTTAATGATATAGGAAGTTAGTCTATAGAGGTACTGTGTCATAGGAATAGTGAAAGTGGTATTAAAAGAAATAGGTTGTCAGCATGAGAAAAGAGGGACTCTCCAAGGAAACAGATAAATAAGAGGACAATAGAGTGATAAGAATATTAACAAAAGAAAAAAGTAGGAATATAGTAGGTATAATAGGATTATCATAATACTATTTTTAGAAAAGTTCAGCAATAAAATTATACTGTGCTGTTCAAACCTCCTATTTTTCATTAGTCTGTTGCCTGAGAGGTGCTTGATAATGCAGTGCTCAGGCCTGCGGGGAAGGTCGAGCTGCTGGTCCTCTGGGCTCCTCTCGACTGGGTCTGCCTTTGATTCTCTTTCTAAATTTTTTTCTCCTAAAGGTTTATTTCTCTTCCCCTAATTTTTTAACTCTATCTTCTCTCTTCCTCACTCATGATCATCATGTCCTACATCACTTCTGTTTTCTCTGTCCACCATTCAAAATTGGAAATCCTTTTGCAAACTTACTGTTTTTGTTGCAGGCAATAACTGATCATATCATTTCTATTCATTGTGACAACATTGTAGACATCATAGCAGGAAATATTTGGTTTGAAGCTGTGTATTGTTTGCATTTGGTTGTTGTTATTATTTGACTACCACTAAACAGTGAGGTACTGGAAACCTTTAGGGACACTGTAAGTCCATAGGATACAAACTCTATTGCCTCAGGTCCATACTGTTAGATGGATAGATATACAAGCAACATGAAAACACAAGGGATAAATCACCACAAACAAACCAAGCTACTTCAAAAACAGAATCTATCATCACCATAGTAGAAGAAAAGTCACAGAAGTAGTTTAGAATGTATATAGTTAAATTCATCAAAGGACAAAGTAAGAGGTGAAACCAGAGAGAATATACAGGAGGTGAAAGATAACTTCAAAAAAGATATAAAGATTCTGAAAAAAAATTAAACAAAAATCCTTGAAATGAAGGAATCAATGAATCATATTAAAAATTCAATGAGGAACAACATCAACAGACTGGAGCAGTTGAAAGATAGGGTTTTAGGAAATGCAGACAAAAAGTATAATCTTGAAAATAAAGTTGACCATGGAGAAAATATTTTGAGTCATGAACACAACTTCCAATAAATATGGGACACCATGAAAGGACCAAATGTAAGATGTATTGGGATAAATGAAGACTCAGAGATGCAAACCAAAGGAATGCACAAACTTTCCAATGAAATAATGTAAGAAAATTTCCCAAACCTAAAGAATGAAAAGTAAGATCAAATACAGGAAGCTTATAGGACTCCAAATATACAATATTATAACAGACCCACATGAAGGCACATTATTATGAAAATGCCTAACGCAGAATAAGGATAGGATTTTAAAGGCTGCCATAGGAAAATGACTGGTTAAATTAGAAGGAAACCAATCTGGACCTCAGATAATTTCACAAACCAGATCCTCAAAGCTAGGAGGTCTGGGAATAATATATACCAGGCTTTGAAAGAAAATGAATACCAGCCAAGAATACTGTAACAAGAAAATCAAACTTTGGAATTGATGATGAAATATAAACCTTCCATTATAAACAAAATTTAAAGGAATGTCAACTAGAAAGCCTACTCTACAAAATATACCCAATAAAGTATTTCATGAAGAAGAAATGAAAAATAAAAGTGAAAAACAACAAAAGGAGGAACTACACTAGAAGAATAGTCAATCAAAGGAGAAAATAATTCAAATGAAAAAAACAGAAATAAATCAAAATGACAGAGGATAAAGAACATTTTTAATAATAGCATTTAATGCAAGTGGCCAAAACTCATCAATCGAAAGACACAGACTGGCAGATTGGATTTAAAAACAAGACCCAACAATATGCTGTCTCCAAGAGACTCACCTTATAGGCAAAGACATTCACAGGTTGAAGGTACAAGGATGGGAAAAAACATCATTCACATGGATCTCATAAACGAGCAGGGCTTTCTATCCTCATACCACATAAAGTGGACTTCAAGCCAAAGTTGATCAAAAGGGACACAGAAGGACATTTTGTACTGCTTAAGGGAACTATACATCAATAAGGCATAACAATTGTAAATATATATGCCCCAAACAATGTAGCATCTATGTACCCCAAACAAACTCCCCTCAACTTCAATAATCAAATAGACCACAGCACAGTCATACTGGGTGACTTTAACACACCTCTCTTACCATTGGATAGATTGTCCAAACCAGAGGATTCTCAGCCAAATTCTAGTCGATTTTCAAGGGAGAAGTAACAACTATCCTCCTCAATCATTCCATGAACTAGAAAACAAGGAACACTTCCAAGCTCATTCTATGAAGCTAGTATTACCCTGATATTAAAACCAGTAAAGGACACATCAAGGAAAGAAAACCTCAGACCAGTATCCCTGTCAAACATACATGCAAAAATTCTTAATAAAATACTGGCAAATCACATACAAAAACATATTTAAAAGACAGTTTGATATGATCAAGTGGGGTTTGTATCAAGTATTCAAGGTTGGTTCTACATAAAGAAATCAATAAATGTAATTCATCTTCACATCAATAGACTTAAAGTCAAGAATCACATTTATTTCAATAAATGAAGAAAAAGGATTTGACAAAATAGAGCATCCATTCATTTTTAAAACACTAGAAAACTATGGATAGTAGACACCTACCTCAACATTGTAAAAGCTATATATGTTAAATCCATGACCAACATCTTTCAAAATGGAGAAAAATTGAAAGCATTTTCTATAAAAACTGAAACAAGACAAGGACACTCCCTGTCACCACTTCTATTCACATAGTCCTGGAAACTCTATCCAGAGCAATTAGACAGAAGAAAGAAACTAAAGGTATAAAAATAGGTGAAGAAGAACTCAAACTATCTCTATTTGCCAATGACATGATTCTATATAATAGAAGACCAAAAAACTCCACCACAAAACTTCTAGAACTCATAAATAAATTCAGAAAAGATTCAGTATATAAAATTAACAGCCATAATCAACTGCATCCCTATACATCAGTGATGAATCAACTGAAAGAGAAATTAGGAAAACTATTGCATTCACAGTAGCCTCAAACAAACACTTGAGAATCAACCTAATAAAAGAGGTGAAAGACCTCTGCAATGAAAACTCCATAACACTAAAGAAATAAATTGAAGGAGACCTTAGAAGATGGAAAGATCTCCAATGTTCTTGGATAAGCAGAATTAATTCTGTCAAAATGGCCATACTATGAAAAGCACTATACAGATTTAATGCAATTCCTATTAAAATTCCAATGACATTCTTCATATAAATAGAAAACCCAGTCATGGAATTCTTTTGGAAAAATAAGAGGCCCAGAACAGTCAAACAATCCTCAGCAAAAATATTTGAAGCAGGAGGCATCACATTACCAGACCTTAAATTATACTACAGAGCTATAGTAACAAAATGGCATGGTGTTGGCATCAAAACAGAAATGAAAACCAATGGAATAGAAGACCACAGACAAACCCACATAAATACAGTTATTTTATGCAAAGGTGCCATAAATAAACTTTGGAGAAAAGATAGCTTCCTGAAACAAATTGTTCTGGGAAAACTGGAAATACAAATATAGCCAAGTGAAATTAAACCCCTCTCTCTCACCCTGCATAAAATTCAACTCAAAGTGGATCAAAGACCCAGGCATTAGAACAAATACCCTGCACCTACTAGACAAAAAAGTAGGCCCAAGTATCTATCATGTCAGCTTAGGAACCAAATTTCTCAACAAGATTCCTAAAGTACAAGAAGTAAAATTAAGGATCTTTGGGATTGGCTGATGTCACTTGGTGTAACAGTCTCCAACATCATCCATTTACCTACAAATGCCATAATTTTATTCTTCTTTATGGCTGAGTAATATTTCATTGTGTATATATACCACAGTTTCTTTAACCATTCATCTATTGAAGGGCATCTAGGTTGGTTCCACAATCTAGCTATTGTGAATTGAGCAGCTATGAACATTGATGTGGCTGCATGTGTGACAGACATCATTGCCCTGTGTACATGTATGAATGCACAGATGGTGTGATTCTACTCTGTGTACAACCAGAGAAACAATAGCTGTACTCCATTTGTGCTCAATGAATCAATAAGCAAATAAAAAAAAAGAAAAAAAAAGTAATTAGACACTCATGCTAAATATTAAAATAAAGGTTTACACAAAGTGTTCCCAAATAAATAAATAAATAAATAAATTT
This sequence comes from Glaucomys volans, assembly GCA_020662805.1. Lineage (NCBI taxonomy): Eukaryota > Metazoa > Chordata > Mammalia > Rodentia > Sciuridae > Glaucomys > Glaucomys volans. The sequence goes on along the minus strand of JAJEJO010002931.1, from coordinate 100,629 downwards.
ATGAATTAAAAAAATAAAAATAAATTTAAAACTCTCAAAAAAAAATAAAATTAAGGATCAATAAATGAGACAGTATCTAACTGTCTCATTCTCAGCTTCTGAGAAAAAGCTTCTTCTCAGGCAAGAGAACAATTAATAACATGAAGAGAGAGCCTACAGAATGGGAGAAAATCTTTGCCACCTGCACCTCAGAGCATTAATCTCCAGGATATATAAAGAACTCAAAACACTTAACAACAAAAAACCAAATAACCCAATCAATAAATGGGCAAAGGAACTGAATAGGTGTTTCACAGAAGAAAAAGTATGAATGGCCAACAAATGCATAAAAATATGCTCAATATTTCTAGCAGTTAGAGAACTGTGAATTAAAACTACAGTGAGATTTCATCTCACTCCAGTCTAAATGGCAATTATCAAGAATACATGTATCAATAAATGCTGATGAGGATGTGGAGGGAAAGGGACATTCATACATTGCTGGTGGGACTGCAAATTGGTGCAACAACTCTGGAAAACAGTACAGAGATTCCTCAGAAAACTTGGAATGGAACCACCATTTGACACCTTTATCCCACTCCTCAGCATATGTCCAAGAGTCTTAAAATCAGCATACTATAGTGATGTGGTCACAATGTTTATACTAGCTCAATTCACAAAGGTAAGTTATGGAACCAACCTAGGTGCCCTTCAACAGATGAATGGATAATGAAAATATGGTATATATACACACAGTGGAATATTACTCAGCCTTGAAGAAAATGTCATGAGGCCTGGGGTTGTGGTTCAGTGGTAGAGTGCTTACCTAGTATGAGTGAGGCACTGGGTTCAATCCTCAGTACCACATGAAAATAAATAAAATAAAGGTATTTTGTCCATCTACAATTAAAAATACCTTTAAAAGGAAAGGAGATGGAATGAAATTATGGTATTTGCCAGTAAATGGATGGAACTGGAGAATAGCATGCTAAGTGAAATAAGCCCATCTCCCCAAACCAGAGGCCAGATGTTCTTTCTGATATGTGGACATTAACACACAATAAGCAGGGCAGGGTGAAGAATAGAAGTTCATTGGATAAGACAAATGGGGGATAAAGAGATGTGAGATGGTGTTTTAATCAGCTTTTTCATTGCTGTGATTAAAGGACCTGAACAGATCAACTACAAAGGAGGAAAAGTTTATTTGAGGGCTTATGGTTTCAGAGGTCTTAGTCCATAGAAGTCTGGCTCCATTCCTCAGGGATCTAGGTGAGCAGAACATCATGGCAGAAGAGTGTGACAGAGGGAAGCAGCTCCCATGATGATCAGGAAGCAGAGAGAGGTCTCTACGTGCTAGATACAAATATATATCCCAGAGCATGGCCCCAATTCCCACCTCCTCCAGCCACACCCTTCCACTTCAGTTACCGCGCAGTTAATCCCTATCAGAGGATTAATTCACTGATTGGGTTAAGACTCTCACAACCTAATCATTTCTCCTCTGAACCTTCTTGCATTGTCTCACACGTGAGCTTTTTGGGGATACTTCACATCCAAACCATAACAGAGGGGATGGGAATAGGAAAGACATTAGAATGAATAGGACATAACTTTCCTATGTTCATTTATGAATACACGACCAGTGTAACTCCACACGTGTTCAGCCACAAGAATGTGAATTTATATCCATGCATATATAAGATGTCAAAATACATTCTACTATCACGTATGACTAAAAAGAACAAATAAAAAAGTCTAAAAAAATGACCAGGTGTTAAGCATAACATTGGCTTTCACCTTACTCCCATCTTAAAATCTCCTGGGAGCACATCTAACTCTCAAATCATTGTTAGCCTCCTGAGTCCTAGCTGCAAAAGCCTCGGGAAAAAGTGGTTTTTAACTTATAGCTTTTAGCAATATAGGAAGGTGGGATAGTGGAAGGAACTGGATGTAGAATACTGATTAGCTGACTCTACCCAGCCCAGGAATAGAGTGGAAAATCTGTAGCTGTAGAGGCAGTTAGGACTAATTTTACCATTCATTTACTGTGTTACCTTAATGCAATTACAGAGGCTTATACATAACCTCAATTTTCTCCGCTCATAAATAATAGAATGGATAATACTTAGCTGGGAGTTACTTAGAACACCAAGCTCTATAAATACATAAGTTACTTCTCATTCTGATTCTCGCACGTTGAAAGTTCTTATTGAACAAACACATACACACACACACACACACACACACACACACACCTTATTGGTTCTATTTCTCTGTGGAACTCAAATACACAGCTGAAGCAAATATATAATTGTGATAATTTAAGGATATATGTAGACACATGTACATATACAAATATATATAATTATGTGCATTATTTTTTTCAAATGTCTAAAAAGTTGTTAAGACATAAATACTATTTTGACATAACTGCTTAACAAACAAAATTAATGGATATTTCTTTAAGCCCAGACATGCCATGAAAAGATTGAGATACTAATTCTCATCAACTTTAGTTTAGGAATATCAGACCTATGGTAAAAACTAACAGGCATCAATAATGGCTATCAGTGTAAGGGGTGTAGAAATCTGTTTTCCTATTCTAAAATTGGACTGCTTTTAGTCTAAGGAAGTAATTGAGAAAAATGAGAAATCACTGGGGTGAACTGCCTTAGAAGATTCAAATGACTTCTTCAAATAAGACACCCAGGGCAGCATTAAATAAACTATGGCAGTTAGCAGAAACCTTATAAGGAAGGTAGAGTGATCAAAAGCACAGAGAAGAGATAAGAGCAGAAGTTACCTCTCCCAAAGTATCAGTCCCCATTCTAAGGAAACGATCAATGGGATCTCTCAGACACCTCACCTGTAACTTGTAGTTATATAACTTTAGAGCTGATATTTATTACTCAAGCCAATGCAACTAAAAAGAAGGAAGAAATGATAAATGTAAAAAACAAAATATGCTTTTCTCTCAGTCCTGGAGACTAGCAGTCCAGGATCAAGGTGACCCTGTTTCTCCCTTGCCCTCTCTCCTTGGCCTGCAGATGGCCACATGCCAGGAGGTGAAGAAGCTACAGCATCTACTGCAGAGGTTGGGGGTTGCCACTCCAAGCTCCAAATGGGCCCAGCAATGGAGCAGATGCTTGCAGGGCTTCCTCTTCTGTGAATCAGCTGTGCCCACCTCGTGCCTCCTCCATCCATGACATTCTGTGACACTCAATGGCAGCCTTGCAGATTTGCCCAATAGCTGGGGGCACACACCTACCACCTCCCTAGCTGTGCTGCCACCTTGCACTCTGTAGCACGGCATAACAGCTGGGGCACCTGGTGTCGCCAGGCCGGGCATTGTAGTGTGTGCTCCTGAATATGAGTGAGCTCTGCTCTTCACCTTCCCTGACCCCAATCTTGAGGAGCCTGAAACCCCAACTGCTACACCTTCTTCTTTTCCAGGTTCTGAGGTTGCAGGGAGCAGGAACACAAGCTGTTAGTGGGGTCAGCAGGTCTGCACTCTGTCACAAGCACTGAGAGCCACCTGAAGTAGTGATCACCACATGGTTAATGTGATGCCTCCCACCTCCACTGGCTTACCCAGGGATCCTGCCCTGCTGCCCTGCCAACACATCCACAGGCTAGCTCTCTCCATAAGATTCTGGGAGGGATGTGCAGAGCTGCAGTCTGCCCAGCACGCCTATTCTCAAGAGTGTGCTGGCAGGTCTCCCTGAGGACCCATCCTGTCAGATTGGGGTAGAGGGACCTGTTCCATGATGCCCTCTCTGCTCCTTGAAACTCTGACCACCCCAGGATCTGCTTTAGTTTTTACCCTGCAGATGCACTCCTGGGTCTCTGACACCTTCCAAGCTGTCTCAGCAGAGTAATGGTCAGTCTTTTCTGGAGAAAAGACTCAGCCACTGATCTCCATCTCCAACCCAAACCAGCAGCTCCAGTAAGCAGGGCCTTGCAGGAGGCCCAGCACCAATGACCCTGGATTGCACTGGATTTGTTTATTGATGGTCCCTGGAGAGATCACTCTGCAGAAGGAGCTGCTGACAAGCTTTTGAGAGTCCCTTTGATTGAAGTCAGGCCATGTAAGGTGACTTGGAAGGCCTCATTAGAAATCAAGTGCTAACCTACCTGGCAGGACCAGGGCCCTTGACCTCATTTTCCATCTCCCCTCAGGCAAGTAGGCAGCTCCCCAGATGTGAGAGACCTACTCTCCTGAGCAGAGATCGCTGCGGCTAGAGCTTGACTGACTTCTTGGGAGGTGACCCTGGCAGTCAGGATCTGCTGCCAGTCAGTAGACTCTGGGGGTGAGTGTGAGTGGAGGTAAGTGGGGGCTGTGTCTCTGACCCATGACCCCAGGGGCAGGGAAGCCTGACAGTCCTGGCTGGTGTTCCCTGAGGTTCATCATGCACTTGGAAACAGTCTGCTGCAGGCAGAAGGAGGCAGGGCACTCGGGACGGTTCCACTCTGCTTGTTCTGCTCCTTTGCTACAGCCACAGTGAGTCTTAGCACCCAGGGGAGGGACTGGGTGCTGCTGGATGGCTGGAAGAAGCCCACCACCCCAGTCTTGTGGAAAGCAGTTCTAACTCTGCCATTTCCTGTTGTGTCAATAAAGCCTCCACAGGTTAAGATAAATTGTAAAAAAAAAAAAAAAAAAAAATTTAAAAAAATTTAAAAATAAAGCCTCCATAGCATTACCTGTGTTGTGAAATTGACAATTCTTCTCAATGACATGAAGCAGCACCGTCCAGGCTGCTACCTAGTACCCAAATACCCACTACAGCACCATTGTTTTCATAGCCTTTGCCACTGAGTCAGATTCTGCGGCATGGACTTCAGCTCCTTCAAGGAGGGAAACAGTGGAAGTTGAGTGCAGAGGATGCAATGCTCCTTGTTTCCAACCACAGTTAATCCAGAGAAAGGAGGGAGGAGGAGAACTTGGCAGTTTTATATGGCTGTTTCAAAGCACAATTAAATAATGTTGTATCTTAAACTTCTAAGGATAACCTGCCTGAGTGTATGCTGCACATGGAAAGCCCTCATGGTGTGGTGGAAAAGACAGTCTGAAATACATTGTATCATATACCTAACACAGGGAACTTTGCTAAGATTCTTTTCTTGGGGGACAGGGGTACCATGGATTGAACTCAGGGGCACTTGACTACCAAGTCACATCCCAGCCCTTTTATTGCATTTTATTTAGAGACAGAGTCTCACTGAGCTGCTTAGCACCTTGCTTTTGCTGAGAATGGCTTTGAACTCTTGATCCTCCTGCTTCAGTTTCCCAAGCCACTGGGATTACAGGCTTGCGCCACCATGCCCAGCCTAAGATTTTTAATACAAACCATCAACCTGGAGAAGTTGGGCACCTAAGTATGTGTGAACCATCACGGCATTGTTCGCTTCTACTAATTTTTCATGCATGCTGAGAGCTTACTATGCACCAGGTGCTAGCCTAGACACTTTAAGCAAACTGGCTCATTCAAAACTCATAATGAATTGAAGAGGTTGGCACTACTAGTGTCATTGTTTTCAGATGAGAAAACTGTTACACAGAAAGTTTAGCAACTTCTTCAAAGATACACAGCTAGTGAGAGGGAGAGAAGCCAGAGTACATACACCAGCATTCTAATTGCAGAATCCCGTGCTGCCTCTATTATGCCTTCTTGTACAGGGCATCTTAGATTAGCTTCAAGCTCTTCTGCTTTCACAAGATTTGGTGAAAAGTTCCCCAAAATGATGATTCTCCCTTGCTGTGGTCTGAATGTAGTGTCCCCCAGAATTCATATGTTGAAACCTAATCCCCAATATGACAGTATTAAGAGATTTGGACTTTGGGGGGAGATTAGTGAGTGGGATCAGCGTCCTTATAAAAGAGGTTTATAAGAGACTTGCCTTGCCCCTTCCACTACGGGAAGGCACAGAGAGAAGGTACCATCTACAAACCAGAGAGCAAGCCCTTGCCATAAACTGACTCTGCCAGAGCCTTGGACTTCCCATGTCAACAAGGGTGAGCAACAAGTTGCTGTTATTTTTAAGTTGCCAGTCTCCAGTATTTTGTTACAGCAGCCTGAGCAGACTAAGACACACACATTCCTCCTAAAGTCACTTCTCTTCTCAGCCATTCTTGGTCCCTTGTTCTTGGTTTCCCTGAACTCATCAGGTTCTTCCTCTATAATTTATTCTTAGGTTTATAGTCTAACTCTTTAAGCCTTATATGTGGTCGAGTCTTCTTGATTTGACCTTGGCTCTTTCTATAAGGATTTCTTCTTGCTACACTGTCTTGGAATACTTGGGTGATGCATATTCAAGCCAGACTCAGCCCACAGCATCGTTCTTCCTGGGTCCTTCACTCATTCATTTATTTGTTCCATGAATACTAATGATGTCATGGTCATGCATTGTGCTACCATTAGAGTTATAATAGTGAATAAGGCATAATACCAACTCGCAGAGTTCACAGTCTAATGGGGATATCAGGCAAATAAATAATCTACATAGAGAAATATGTTGAGGCAGGGAGAGCAGTACATAGTGGAGGCATGTAACCAATGTTAGAGATCAGGGGAATTTTCCCCAGGAGGTGACACCTAAGCTAATATGAAGAGGGTGGATAGAAATTATCCAGAATAAGAGCATAGTAATAAGTGTGTGTGTGTGTGTGTGTGTGTGTGTGTGTGTGTGAGAGAGAGAGAGAGAGAGAGAGAGAGAGAGAGAGAAAGAGAGAGAGAGAGAGAGAGATTAGGAGAGGAGTGAAGAAGGTAAGAGAGGTAAGCTTTGTTAAGGAATTTGTGCTTTATCCAGAGAGTGATGGGAAGCATCAAAGAGTTTAAAGCAGATGGATAAATTTGTGCTTTGGGGATATCATCTTGGCTACAGTGTAGAGAGTCATATTGGGCAAACCAAAGGCAGGGAGATGAATAAGGACATCATTACAGAAATCCAGGGAAGAGACAAACTCAGGAATTGGCAGAAGGAATGGACCTGGTATATCTAGATCGTTTAAGTCCTTGGAGATGACGAAACGTTACTCTTCCTTGGAATCTTCCTCTCTTTATCTTCACTAATAATTCCAGGGACTTTTTACAATTGGCTGAAGATATTCTCCTGGGGCCCTTCTCAGCTGCTTAGCCTTCCACAGTAACTCCTCATTTTTCAATAGATTTTCATTTTCCTCTCTTGCAGCTCCTCTCACCTCACCAGTTATTACTTGACCTTTCATCTTCTCAGGCTTGACTAGCATGCACACAGCTTCCTTGGATTTTTTAGCTGACAGATGTAATCTAACATCCCCTGCCATTGCTTTAAACTAAAGGGATCAGAACACCAAATCTTCCCTTCCCTTTAAAGGAAGGATGATAAAATAAGTGCTGGGGGAGGTGGTAATGAGAAGACCATACCTACTCCTGGTTTCCATCTGTACACACTCAAACCACCTCTCAATGAGAAATCCTAGAGGCCTTGGAATTCTGTATCTAAGAATATATTTTAACTTGAAATTCCATGTTGTCCAAGTTGCACATGGCCAAAATTTCTGCAAGAAAGGATGGGAACCTTTTATTTTTCAATGTTTTTGCTTATAAAGGAAGGAGAGAAATTGCTTTATGATTTTGAGATAGTAAAAAGAGAATTGAACTTGTTGAAAATCTGAGTTTGGACTGTATTCTACCACTCAGTAGATATGCATGTGTATTATCCATATAACACAGGGGTTTGCATAAAGTATATCAGAAAACAGAACTGCTTGGCTCTCAGGCACAGCCCTTGATTGAACTTGCTCTCGTCACATGGCCATGATGTGAAATTCAAGGACATATTTATGTTTTCATCTTAAACCTTTCAGCAGCTTTGACACAATTGATCATTTATCTTTTTTTTCAGATTCCTAAGTTCTGTATTTTTCAAAATAAAGATCACACATTGTTTAGAGACAATCTACATAAGAGCTATAGAAAATAGTTGCCCCAGCATAAGTATACACAGGTTTGTTAATTATGCACATATGGTTACAAGTGTGCTTGCAAAAATGTTCATTGGAAATACACACAAGGCTCTGGAAATGTACACTGTGTAGAGTTACAAGTCTATATTCAAACAAGGAAAATTGACAGTATGTTACATTCACTTACAAGTAGACAAAATGCAAAATACAGTTTATCTTCTGTACGAAAAGGAAGGGTGGTTCACACTTCCTTTCTAGAAACATTCTCTCTTCTCAACTTCTAGAATTGACTGCTTTTTCTCTTTGAATCCTCAGGCTGCCTTGCACTATTTCTTCTTCCCTCTGATGTAAATGTTGGTGATCTTAGTTCTTGGCCTTCTTTGTCCAGCTCTTCTTTCTCCCCACTCCCTTCCAAGTGATCTCACTTGACATTGACATTAGTATGTTTCACAAGTATCTCAAACAAAACACATGTGCCATTTATTGATTGATTATCAATCCTGCATTTGCTCTTTTATGTTATCCTATACTGCTGGGACTGGAATCCTGCAAATAGCCCCGCACCCCCAAGCCCGCTGACTTCCCATCAGGTTCTGTTAATAAAAAGTATTTCAAGGTGTTGAGAATGGGAAAGGAATTCTAATTCCTTCAGTAGCAAAGGCAACTTTGATGCTTTCTGATTGATGACAGCTGCCATGCTTCCAGCAAGTTCTGTGATGGCACTGTAAGCAGCAATAGTAATAGAGGCTGAGATCGACTCAGAGGGAACCATGGAGGCTCAGCAGCAGCAGTGGGGGGTGCCACACCTTCAGCAGTTCAGGATGGCTCATGAGCTTCAACCCATGGTAGCAGTAGCTTCTGGATCTCAGTATATAACTCCCTTCCTTTCCACTCTCCAATTTTATTTTATTTTAATTTTAGGGGGTAGCAGGGATTGAACTCAGGGGCACTCAACCACTGAGCTACATCACCAATTCTATTTTGCATTTTATTTGGAGAAGGTTCTCACTGAGTCACTTAGGGCCTTGCTTTTGCTGAGGCTGACTTTGAACTCTTGATCCTCCTGCCTCAGTCTTCTGAGCCACTGGGATTATAGCATATGCCACTGTGCCCAGCTCCAATTTTTAAAATACTTTTCAAGGACCAACCTATTCCTTAGGCATAGTAGGAATAGTACCTAGAGCGCACAATAGTTTTAGGGACCCTACAAAGGTTCTGCTTATTTTTCTTTAGTCAGAAGAAAAAAATGAACATATAACAATGAATTTAGCTTAGATCATATTTGTCTTTATACCAATGCAGTCGTATCATATTTGTAATTTAATGGAAGAAAGGTCTTATTATGGTTGGGATCTGGAATGTACCCCAAAGGATCATGTGTTGAAGACTTGGTCCCAGGACAGTGATGTTCAGAGGTGGGCGCTTGTGAGGTGATTGGATCATGAAAGCACTGACCTCTTCGATGATTAATTCATTAAAGCGTTCATAGCTTGATGGTATGATTGGCAGGTAGTGAAAACTGTAGGTGGATAGGCCTAGCAGAGGAAGTAGTTCACCGGGAGTGTGCTCTGGAAGGGTTTATCTTTTTTATGGCCTCTCTCTTTCTTTCTTTCTCTCTCTCTCATTCTCTTTCTCTTCTTCCTGGCTGCCAAGAGCTAGGCAAATTTCCCCCACCACAGCCTTCTGCCATGATGTTCTACCTCACCTTGAGCTCAAAGCAGTAGAACCAGGCAACCATGGACAGAGACCTCTGAAACCATTAGTCATAATACATCCTTCTTCCTCTAAGTTGATTTTCTCAGGTGTTTTTGTTCCAGAAACCAAAACCTGACTATTACAGGGTCCAAGAAAACAAAAGTGTGTAGTGCCATTGGAAGGTTAAAATACAACAGTTATAATGGACTTTTGTGATCATTTGTCTACAACAAATTGCTCTTGGGGAAAAGTATCTAGTAGTTTCTGTTTTGTTAATTTTTTTAAACTGTACACTGACTAATTCAATGCCTGAAACAGGAAACTCTTAATTCCTTCCCCTAACCCCCCCTGCTCCTTCTCATTCTTCTCCATCTCCAGAATGATGTCATCATCAGAGACCAGATCCTTATTCTTGAATAAGGCCTCCTTATCAGCTCCCACATGTACAAATTCTACCCATTAGATAGAAACAATATATCACAAATCTGCCCACTAGCACCACCTAGTCCAATTTACCATCACATTCTTGGCCTTGAAATAAAAACAGACTCAATGCCCCTTGAGGATCTGTATTGCCCATACCTTGCCTCTTCCTCCATCTCTTGCTATGCCATTCCACCCCTTGGATAGCATGCTCCAGTGTGATAGACAGATTGTATTAATGATTGCATCAACAGACCGCATTACCAGTTCTGGGAGTGTGACTGCATTCACACTCCTCCCTGTTCTGATGTCCTTTGGTAATGCTTTCCCATGCTGACTCCAGAATCATGTCCTCCCAAGCTTTATTTAGATGCTGTCTCACAGGTAACTTGAACCAAAATTGCCTCATCCCTCCAGTTATACCTGTTATACCCTTGGAGATGTTGCACACCTGGCTTCAAGTGCTGGCTCTACCATTTCATAGTTCAGTGATCTCTTAACCTCTGGCTTTTATATTCCTCTATGTAAAACAGGAATTAAAATCACCTTACAGGGTATTATAAGAATTTACTAAAATAAATGCAGAAGGCTGATCCAAGTAGGTCTTCAGTCATGGTATTTTTTCCTATCAAAATGTTATGAGCAATATTTTTAAGTTAAACTTTTTGTTTATTTTATTTTTTATTTTTACCAACTGTATTTTGATTCATTGTACACAAATGGGGTGCAACTTTTCATTTCTATGGTTGTACATGATGTAGATTCATACCATTCATGTAATCATACATGTACATAGGGTAATGATGTCTGTCTCATTCCACCATCTTTCATACCCCTGCCCCCTTTTTTTTGGTTTGATTTAGGAATCTACTCAGAGCATAGTAAATTAAACAAAAAAGAAAACCCAGCTTTGAGGAATAAAAATATCTTTGTCACTTTGCTTCAGCAAGAATTTTATAGTTACTCAAAGTACTGAAAATATTGGGGTGCACTACTTCCAAATGCCTTGGTATTCAATATAGGCGCATGCCTGTATGTGTAGTGTACTGGGACTCAAGAGACAAATAACATCAAATTCCTGACCCGAGTATGTTTTACGAGTATTTTCCTGAGGATCATAGTAGAACCATTTATAGCTGTAGAAAAAGAGACTTTTCAAGAGTCATTTCACGGGGCAAGAGACACTGAAATGGTTATAAAAAGAAAAACTCCCTGCATAATGCATTTTCTGGAGAGCAGTTCTGCTAATAACTTGGCCTCACTCCTCCTCTTCTTCCCCAGATCATCTTCATTTGCCTCATTCCCTAAGGATCTGGGAGATATAAAAAACAGGTGGGCTTCGATGGCAGTGCTCCTGCTACTGAAAGATTCCACTCTTTAAAACAAGAAATTAAAAAGGATAAAACTGCCTACAAAGGACTCTTCCCCTGGACAGCCCTACCGTTCATGACACACAAGCCTCAACCCCTGGCTGCCATTAGCCTGGAGAAAACTGTTGATGAAGTCTTCCCCTGCACTTCGTATTTCTAAATATCACAGCTGCCATTTGGATTTATGAGCTTCAACAGGAGCAGTGGACAAAGAAGTCCATACATCTGAAGGAACAGAATTACATTCTAATGGGGAACTCAAAGTGAGTAGTGAATTTGGATTCAGGATTCCTCCACCCTCTCAATGGCCTCCCCGACACCCCTAGAACAAGGGTGGTTACCTCAAAGGCAGCAATCTCCACTGCATTTTCTGATCAAGAAAGCAGCTCTCTTAAACACTTCTGTTTGCTCCTTTCTATACACCATGCTTTCTTTTAGAGATTGATATGAGGAAAATTTATTTTTAAAAAACAGTGAACCCCCACTATTCACCTATTACCCTGACAGTGAGGAGAGAACATTTAAGAAAATCATGGAAAAAGCCTTCCAAGGTTTGTTTCCTGGGACAATAAATGTACAAGATATCAACAAGTGTTCTCTGAAAGAGGGTTCCATAATCACATAAAATGGGGAAATGCTACTTTAGCTACAGCTAAACAAATGTCTTTGTTGCAGGATTTCCTAGGATCTTTATCTACTAGTTTGCCTTATGACACTCCAAGACTAAGATATGAAACACGTCAGTATCTTATAGGAATCAAATGAAAATAAAAACCAGAATAAAACATTTCATGAAGTTCTTGTCCACAATTCTATCATTGTCTAGTGGGGAGACAATCCCATACACAGACTATTAAATTCTGAGACTAAAATGCAACAATTGCAGCCAATACATAGAGGACTATGGAAGTCCAGCAGGTAAAAAAACCAACCAAGAAAGAGGAGCCAGTGCCTATTCCACCATTCCTGATGTTCCACATGGAATAAACAATACCTTCTCTTCACTAAAGCATACTGCTCTTCTACTTTGGCATGTATGTATGTTTGCCTTTTTTCCACCTTTGAAGACCAGATAGATTGAAATCTGAATTTCAGCTCTGCCTCTTCCTACTTCCGTGATCTTGAGCAACTACCTTAACCTTGTCTATTTTTCTGAATTGTCATGAGAACCAGAGATCATTTAAGTAGAGCACCTGGTAAAGTTCCTGAAACATAATAAGTTAAATCATTTAGACTATTATTATTTTATTAGGTCTTAAAATTGGGATAGATTTACAGACCTCTTATGTAAGCTTTCATTGGATGTACCAAGCCCATTCATAGTATGTTTATGTTACAACTTCTGTTTGAAACTCTGCTTAAATCCAATGTGGTTTAATAAACTCTCAGCCTCTGAAAGACATAGCACTATACCTAGGATAGATACAAAGTGAATGGATCACACATCTTGTCCTGGATCACAAGTTCCTTGTCGCATGGAAAAGCCTAGCACTTCCCATTAGCAGATGAGGAAAGGTTTCATGAAAGGAGCATCATTAAGCAGGAACTTAATTTATATGGATTTAAGTGACTAGCAAGGAAAAAAAATCCAGGAGAAGAAAGCAGCATGTTAGGGTTTGCACCTGGAATGTTCCCCAAGGATTCATGTGTGGAAGGCTTGGTCCCAAAGCTGCAATGTTCGGAAGGAAGTAGGGTTTTAGGAAATGATTGGATCATGAGGAATCTGACCTCTCAGTGGATTAATCCATTTGATGGACTAATAATTTGAATATTTGGAAGTGGTGGAGACTGTAGGAGGTGAGACATTGTTGGAGGAAGCAGGTAACCAGGGCATGCCCTTGGGGCCTACATCTTATCCCTGGCTTCTTCCCCCAACCCACCCCTCTGCTTCTGAGGCCATGAGCTGAGATTTCCTTCACTGGTCCCTTCTTCCAAGACATTCTGCCTCAGGCCCAAAGCAATAGGGAAGTTGGACATGGACTGAAACCTCTGAAACTATGAGCAATAATAGCTTTTTCCTCCTCTAAGTGTTTTTCTTAGATGTTGGTGACAATGACAAAAGCTGATTAAGAAACAGCAGAAGCAAAGTATTTAATTTGTCTATTTGACCAAGTTGTGAAGTTAGTATGAATAATAAGTGGAATACAAAACAGAAAAAGGAGTGGCAACTGACTGTCCATTTCTGTCAACAGGTTGCATTAGACAGCTCCAGAAAACATGACCAACATCCTTTAAATGCATAGCTGAACCCAAGAGAAACGTGACTCCTCAGGAAACAAACAAACAAACAAACAAACACAAAGTCCCTGAAAACTTCACCAGCAAGCTCATGAGATGGCCCTGGGACTAAAAGAGTTTTTGAATTTTATGTGTGCATGTGGACAATGAGTGACATTAGGCTAGAAGTATTGGGGATAGATGGACGCATGATGGATACCTACCCAAAAAGAAAGAGCCTTCCAAAGACTATGAAAATAGCATGCTTGAATAGTCTATTCACTATTATAGGAAGTCACAAATAACATCTGCCAGCTTGGCCACAAAAACAAAATTGTCATCTCTGGTTATTTGTTACCAAAGACCTGCTGCCCTCGATTTAAAGTTTGAATCGACATTACCTGAGTAATCTGAAAAATGACATGCTGAGAAATTGATATGAAAGTGATATAAAAGTGGTCACAGAGAGCTATTATTTGGGGAGCTCCAAGAAAAAGCAAGCTCTAATCCATTCTGGCAGAGCACACCCTCATAAAGGTTATAAAATGTTCCTTAAGTAAAAGCCCCACTGAAGATAAGTGCTCGCTCTCTCTCTCTCTCTCTCTCTCTCTCTCACTCGCCCTCCTTCCCTCCCTCCCTCCCTTGGCCACACACACACACATTGCATTGTTCATGAAGGAACAATCACTGGGGAGACATAGCTGACAAACAAAAGAAGGAGACCTCCAAGAATTTCGGGTAGCACACAGCAACACCATGAACTGGTGCTGGAGGTATCCTGTATGCAGTAGAAGCAGGACTACACCAGCAGGAACCATGCACATCAAAATCAGGGCACAGGAGACTTCTTAAAAGAGTGGTAATAGAACAAGAGGAAGGATGTCACAGGAGTCTGCAACCCTCGCTCCAATTTTCATTGTCATTTTATAAAATACAATCACAGCAAAACATGAAGATCTGGTGAGGCAGGGTTGTGGATTGTGGGTGCTCACTGTATTCTTCTTTGTAATTTTTAGTATCTGAAATGCATTACTATTTAGAAAAGAGGCATAAGCCAAATGATCTGGCTTTTATCCGTAAGCAGAGAGGAACTTTTGAAGTTCTTTAAGCAAAAATATCTGACCACATAGAGCTTAAACAGGCCATCTCAGAAACCTGGGTGTTCTCCCTTCCATCTCATGGAACGTAATGCAGCACAACTCAATTCAAATAAATATCCCAAATGAACAGGTAAGGGCAAGATCAGCCTGGCCAAGCCAGCCATGGAACAAAGATGCTTTATGGAGAAACTTTCGGAAGAGGATATTAAATTTTTTATTTTGTTTATATGTTAAGGTACCCAAAGACAACTGCACAACATTATGCAATCCTTGGAAAGTAACCAATTTGAGCTGATGGTGTTCGAGGCTGGGAAAAGGAGAGCTTCTGCATGAAAGTGTTCTGAAGCTGTCGGATGCCTTATGGCAAGTTATAATCAAGGCAAAAGCAAAAGCAGTGACTTTCCCCTACTTGCATTTTTTTACAACAATATATATAGAAAGAATCATTTAAAAACTATGTGTATTTGTATATCTTCTTACTGTAGCTTATTAAAAAAAAGTCTTTTGCTGGGCACAGTGGCTCACTTCTGTAATCCCAGTCGCTCAGGAGGATGAGGCAGGAGGATCAGGAGTTCAAAGCCAACCTCAGCAAAAGTGAGGTGCCAATCAACTCAGTGAAACCCTGTCTCTAAACAAAATACAAAATAGGGCTGGGGGTGTGACTCAGTGGTTGAGTGCCCCTGAATTCAATCCCCAGCACCCCCCTCAAAAAAAGTCTTTTGTAGAATTCTATTCCCCTTATTTATGTTTTGTGCTTTTTAGTTTTTCTGTGCAATATGTAATAATTTTGATCTCTGCCTGTTTGTGTCCTCTATTGTGAAATAGAATTCAGAAGGGTTTCTTTCTAAGAGCCCCCAAAGACTTAAGACAGCAATCTGCTCCACTCAGCTCATCTTCTCTGTTCTAAATACTTTTTGAATGTGCCTCAATGACTTGACTAAGACAAAGCATCCAAGACACAGTGTTCCCATAAAGTATTTAATCTCAAAGAGATGCAAGCTTTATTCCCTCAAGGGAAAAGACATCTAATGCCAAATATTAATTGCTTTTTATTTTTCTGTTCTTTTATCCTTTCCAAGGCTCTCTGTAGATAAAGGAACAAGAAGGCCAGAGCCATTATCTGGATTATTCAATTCCAGTACATTTTGCCCCAGATTAGATGGCTGAGATGAAATGAGGATTTTTCAGTGTTGAGCTATTCACTGGAAACTTGACACTACAAACATTCAGGAAAGATTGGGAGTCTATCTTTAAGAATAGGAAGCTAAAGTAGACAATAAAGTAAAAAACAAACCCCTACTAGACAGAAAGGAAAGGAATAGCATCTTCTGAACCATGACTATCCTCCAGGTACTTTAGATGAATTATTTAAGTGAAATCTTATATTATCCCCATGGAATATTAATTGTGCTCCTTGTATCACAGATGACAAACAGACACTGTGACCAGGGAGTTAAGGATCTGAGACCTACTGCTGGGTATGGAGCTGCATTGCTCAGGTTGCTAGAACCTGCCACAAGTAGCTTAGATGCTGCTGCTACTGCATCTTCAGATCCACCTTGGCATTCACCCAAAGGCCGCACTCCATTGCACTGTCCCTGTCACCATGTCCAAGCCCAGCAATGCTGCATGAGTCAGTCTGCTCTGCCCAGTGCAGGATTACTCTGAATCTGAGGTTCCACGTTGGTCCTGCCAGGATGCTCTCAGAACTAACTCAGAACTACAGATCCTACCCCAGTGTCCTTCCTTCCCACTCTTCCTTCATAGGTGCCAGAGTAGCATCCCTGCCCTCTCCCCATCCCTCCATCTTTATTCTTCCTAATAATTTCACCCAACAAGTCTCTTGCATATCTACCCTGTCTGGGTCTCTGCTTCACCTTACTTGACACACTCCACATAACTAATAGCTTTCAACTCATAGGATGTATGTACTTTGCAGTTGGAGTGTACAGCCTGGTGACTAGAGGGTATAATGATGTACTGTGTACTTGAAATTGGCTAAGAAAATAAATCATAAGTGCTCTCACATTAATGTTCTCACATTTATGAATATTCTCATAGGTACCATTTAAGAAAAAGAAAATGGAACATATATGAGGTGATGGATGTGCTAATTAGCTTGATTATAGGAATCTTTATAGAAAGTATACTTATATCAAAACATCATGGTGTATACATTAAATATGTACATTTTAAATTTGTCGTACCTCCATGAAGCTGGAAAAAAACTAATAGGTACCAGAATTAGAATCTGATGCCTAAAGTGTTCTCTTTCAATGCTGATATTAATATCACCATTGAAACTGATATAAATAGTATTATTAATAATTAATATGATATGTAATTTTTTGAATATTAGTATGAACCAAATATTGTGCTTAGACCTACACACATTGTCCCAGTCAGTGTTGATCAGAACTCTACAAGTTAGACATCAATACACTCATTTTACAGATGAGAACACAAAGAGTTAGAGGGAACCTTTAACTTACTTACCCAGCTCATTAATTATGCAGTAGCATAACCAGGGTTTAGACAGGCATGTGTCTGGCTCTGAACTCCACATTCTTAATTACCCTGTACGTGGTTTTAGGCTTTCATCACTTTTTGTTTTTGAACTATGATCTGATGGGTTCTTTTTTTTTCCACTACAAGGGAGCAGAAGCCTCAGATACTTACCAAACACCATCTCTGTGCCAGGGTTGTGGCTGTATCCTAAGGATCCAAGAGAAAGAAGCCCAGTTTCTGCCATCAAGGGGATCATTATTAATCTGTGAGGTTGCTAGTAATTTAAACAAAAAGAAACTATTGACATCCCAGAAGCAAAAACCATCCAAGACGCCAAACAATTATATCGTTGTTATGAAGTGGTGTCAGCTTCTCTTCTGAACAAAGCAGTACAAAAATAAAATGTGTGACAGATACCATTGCCCTGTGTGCATGCATGAACGCACAGATGGTGTGACTCTACTTTGTGTACAACCAGAGAAACAATAGCTGTACTCCATTTGTGTTCAATGAATCAATAAGCAAATAAATAAATAAATAAATAAATAAATAAATAAAATAAACAAACTCCCAAGACTGTGATGTCTCAGAATAGCAAGGAGTCCCTATTAGCTGGAAGAAGGAATTATGTCTAAAAATTCTGTAATATTTGAAGAGGTAGAAAATGTAAGTGATACAAGTGAATGAAAGTGGATAATTAATGACAATTTGCTAGCTGCAGGGAAAAATACATATAATAATAGCAGCTGAAGGAGAAATGTAATTAGCAATTTCCCACTTGGTGTCACTTAAAAGGGTTCCTCCATACACTCAAGCACTGTGGTGCTCCAGAACAAAATGGAGTGTGTATAATGGAAACAGTAGTTACTCAACAGTCAGAGAGAACAATAGCCCACATGTCTGTTCATGAGAACCAGGGCAACGCACAGAATGTTTAATGGTGCTGCCTGGGAAATACAATGTTGCCCAGGTATCTCCCCAATGGAAGCGTCTTTTCTAATCTTGAACCCCATCCAGGAATTTACCCTTCCTAACTCAAGAAGTCTTAAAACGCTTCCTCTTGCCATTCAATAAAAGACATGACATTTTGAAAAAGGGCAAAGAGACAGAAACCGCATAAAACGCTGAAGTAGGAGGAGGAGGAGGAGGAAGAAAAGGAGGAGGAGGAGGAGGAGGAGAAGAAGAAAAGGCGGCAGCTGGCTTGAGTATACAGACTACAAAAAGGCTGTTGGATTCCATAAACAGAAAATCAAGACTTATTAATTAGTAACTTTCTCCCTGTCACCTTAGTACCCTGGAAGCAAAGCAAAACAAAGCTTTTGTACTGATTTAAAAGCATGAGCTGAGATGAGGAGTTTTCTGTAAAGTGGTCTGGAGAGTCCTTCCAAATATCAGCACTGCAGAATGCTGCTCCCTTGGGTCCACACTGGGAGAAAGACACAGGAAGAGATCTGAAGGAATGGACCATACAGTCGTGAGGAATGGAGCCCACACCAAACCAAGGCCATCCCCTTGGCTTACCTAGCTCAGGGCATCATTCTTAATAAGGATCCAAATGTTATTATCACAAACCTGCTGCACTGCACTGGGTCCTGTGTTTAATTATGTTTTAGCCGATTGTAGCAGCACACTGAAAGATGAACAGGTGACTAAAATATACAACATGATGCAGCAAGTGCAGGAAGAGCATGGTTAGAGTTTGGAAGGCACCAGTCCACACAGGGCCTCATGAGCTGTATGTATTAAGGATGCTACAAATATGTTCATTAGAAGGGAAGTTTCGTAGAGATGAAGTGATGCCTGGAAGAGCATTTCCAGATGAGTATTCAGCCTACAGGTTGTTGATCAGGGGATGGTATTGGATATCAGTGTATTAGAAAGTTAGAACCATAGTCCAGACCAGGACTAATGGTGAGTTGGACTATGTTGGTACTGGTCTAAATGCAAAGAGTGCTGGGCATGGAGTTGACTCAAGAAAAAGTAAGAAGGCAAAATTGACAGGACTCGGAAGCTGGGCAGAGTGTGAGCGTGAGGGACAGGGAAGTGTTGTGGAGGGCACCTGGGTTTCTGATTCACTTAACTGGATAGAAGGTATTCAGTCACTGAAAGCTATCAACAGAAAAGAAGAAGGTTAGCTGGGGAGGTCATGGGTTTGCTTTCGAGTGTGCTATGTTTAAAGCGCTTCGAGACATAAGGGATTTGGAAGGTGGATGTGTGTATCTGAAAGTCAGAAGAGTTGAGTGAGGATGTTGTGTGTAGTTTGCCTGGGCATGAATGTCTTCACTGAGATTGAATGATGAAATGGAGTTTATCAAAAAGCCAAAAAAGAAAGGGCATTCCAGGTAGAGGGAATAGAACTTGTACATGATATGCACGTGGGGACACATCCTAAGAGCTTATTCATTTTTAAATGCTAATTATTTTCAGTCCTCAGGTTTCTTCTTAACACTTTTGGAGATAAAGCAAGAAACTGTTAATAGCAATTACCACTGGGTTGTTAGCCTAGAAGAGTAGAGGGTGAGAGAGAGATAGACTGGTTTATGTTGTACAAATGTGTTTCGACAGTGTGCACGTTCAAATTTCAAAGCTAATATTATTTAAAATAATTTCTTTTAAGAATCTTTTAAAATTGAAGGCACATTTTTGGAAGGAAGAATTTCTCTGCTTGACTGAAATCAGACTCTTATACAGCTGTGTAGTTTACACATAGTGCAACATTGGGGTGCCATTCATGTAGCTTAGAAAGTGTCATGTAAAACCTGAATAATGGCACATCTGGTGGCTCTGACCACAATTATTTCATATGGGAAATGACTCTGAAGGTAACCAAACAAATAATGAAAAGTCTGCAAAGCTTTCCTAGAAGAAGCAACATCTCAGTTTAGAAATCAAGAATGAGTAGGCAAAGTCAGTTGAAAGAAGGATGGAGTTGGGGAAGGTCAAAGAGAGAAAGCAATTAAAGCAGGGGGGACAAAATGTTTACAGATCTGTCATGATAATATTCTTTCTCTTACCAAAGATTTCAGTTCACAGGAAATAATTGAATTTTCAGTGCTCTACTTCCTTGAAGAACTTGTAGAGACAGATGGTGACTTAAATTTACCAGTACAGATTTAACATGTGAAGTTTTCTTTCAAGCACTTGCCAATTCATTTAGAAAGGTGTTCCATCTAGTAAGGCCCAAATCACAACAGACCTCCATGTTCATGAGGAGCTCTCAGTAAGAACTGTGAGAAGAGTCATGCTGGGCATGGTGGCGTATGCCTATAATCCCGGCAGCTGGGAAGGCTGAGGCAGGAGGATCACTAGTTCAAAGCCAGCCTCAGCAAGGGCAAGGCACTAAGCAACTCAGTGAGACCCTGTCTTTAAATAAAATACAAAATAAGACTGGGGATGTGGCTCATTGGTCGAGTGCCCCTGAGTTCAATCCCTGGTACCCCCTCAAAAAAAGTCATTATCCCCAAATCACTTTTGTTCTTCTCTCCTTGATTTTTCACCAAATTCTTTGTTCTAAGTTTTATTGATAGGTAATAAAATTGATTTCCTTCCTCTATTACCCTCTAAACTATATGCTCATTGAGGGTCTCTCTTACCTATGTAAAGGTATGGTGTCTAGGACAGCATTTAGCATAGAGAGGGGACAAATGATTAGTGGGTGAATGTGTGAGTGAGCGAATGAACGCAGAGAACAGCTGAGAGCCAGGAGACGCGTTTTCTGGTCCCGAGTCTCCCCTGTGTGACGGCTGGCATCGCCCTTACAGTTCTGTACTTCAGCTCTCTTACTTTTTTACTTACTCTATTTGACACATCACAGGTTCTTAGTGAGTGTTTTGTTAATGAATGAGGCACAGTCCTCCTGACTTCATCTGGGAAAGGTTTTAACTTCTGTTAACACCTACCGCATGCTCCCACTCTGATCCTGCCAGACACACACTCACACACACACACACACACACACACACGCACACACACACCCAGCGTTAACCCTCACCACCAGGCTTCAAGATACATGCCATTGTCGTCACTTGTACAAATGAAGAAATCAAGACTTAAATATCTGAACACATACTTCAGTTTCACACAGAGTAAGGGACTCGGATGCCATCAGAGGCTGCCACAGACTCGAGCCTCTCAGCATCACCATGTTGCCACTTGTGTGAGGAAGCTGAAAACAGAACAGACAGACGAGAGATCACCATCTTTTGGCATTTTAGCCCCAAGGCACATATCTCAGTGTTTGTTTCTGTGTGAAATAGCCAAGCTGGTTCTCATACCCACTTGGGCAGAATGTGAGGCAACAGATAGACCTAAATATTTATTAAGCAGGAGGGTGAAATGTCCACATTTTGCCAAAGTCTGTTTTGTTTTACTTTTTCTTTGAGACCAAGCAACTCACAGCAAGTGAAGAGAGTGAAATGTTGGCAGACGACTTGGCTTAAGTACCAGACTTCTCTGTCATCCAGGCAGACACAGCAGTAGGAAAAAAATCTGCCTGGTTATCTTTGTCTGGTCTCTCTTGGCTGAAAATTCGGGTATTCTTCAGATGGTCAGTCCCTTACAGTTGAAACACGGCACACACAAATGATTCTTCTGAGTGAAAGGGAAAAAATTCTGAATTTCATTTTTTTTTCATTTTTTATTTAAAAATGACATTAACTAGTGAGAAGAGTAAGGACAGACATGTACAGGACTATTTAGGCTAAGGATTTCTCTTGTTAGACATGAGCAGTTTGTTTCCTATCCACATGGAACACACATGAATGTATGCATCTCATGTAAACACATTGGAAAGTTATATAATGTGTGTGTGTGTGTGTGTGTGTGTGTGTGTGTGTGTGTGTTTTGGTTTGGATATGAGGTGTCTCTTGAAAGCACATGTATGAGACAACATGGGAATATTCACAGGTGGAATGGTTGGATTGTGAGAGTCGTAACCTGATTGGAGAATTAATTCACTGATACAGATTAACTGGGTGGTAACTGGGTAGGTGGGGTGAACCTGGAGGAGGTGGGTCACTGGGGCATGACATTGGGGTTTATATTTTGTTCCTGTTGAGCAGAGCTTTCTCTCTCTCTGCTTCTTGGTTGTCATGTCCTGAGCTGCTTCCTTCCACCATGCCCTTCTGCCTTACCTCAGACCCAGAGCTATGGAGTCAGCTGACCATGGAAACTTCTGAAACTTCTGAAACCCTGAGCCAAAATAAACTTGTCCTTCTCTACATTCTTGTCAGATCTTTTGGTCACAGAGATAAAAAGAAAAAGAAAAAAACAAAAAACAAAAAGAAAAGAAAGAAAGAAAACTAACTAGAATGTGCAACTACTTAGTTTTGCTCACAAATCAGTGTTCTTTCTTTTCTCAGACATCTTATTTTCTTTCCCTTTTGGCCTTGACTGTCAGGTTTCTCAGAATTCATACCCATTGCTAATGACAAGAGTTTCCCGTGGCCTGGGCTTTCTATTGAAAAGGTGTCTATACTACAGTGATGCAGCCACATCAATGTTTATAGCAGCTCAATTCACAGTAGCTAGATTGTGGAACCAACCTAGATACCCTTCAATAGATGAATGGATAAAGAAACTGTGGTATATATACACAATGGAATATTATTCAGCCATAAAGAAGAATAAAATTATGGCATTTGCAGGTAAATGGATGGAGTTGGAGAATACCATGCTAAGTGAGATAAGCCAGTCCCAAAAAACCAAATGCCAAATGTTTTCTCTGATAAGTGGATGATGGCACAAAAAGGGGGGGACACAAGGGAAGAATAGAGGAAGGATGAATGGTGTAGAGGGAAATGAGGGGTGGGGTGGGGAAAGAAAAGATGGTGTAATGATACAAACATCATTACCCTATGTACATGTATGATTACACAAACAATGTGAATCTAAATCGTGTACGGAGAAACGTGCTCCATGATAGGTTTCCACATTTGTGTACAATAAATAAAAAATAAATAAATAAAAAAGAGGTATATTTTAAACAAACCCCTTAGGAACAGACCTCTTGTGTGCCTTTTGTTGTAAGCTACTGCAAACACTTGCTGAAGGTATGAAGGAGACTCTGTTTATAGCCTTGTTCGTCAGCCATGTTAACACGCACATCCTTACATAGCCTCCTCAGGGTTGGGTATGTGTCCCTGTTCCCTGATTTGAAACCTGACTGTGTAACTTGCTTGGGACAATGAAAGATGGTGTGAATGACAGTGTACCCACACTGAACTAGGTTGAAGAAGCCTCCCATGTGCCCTCTTACCCTCCTACCATAGCTAGGAGAAGAACATGCTCAGGCAGCCCATTGGTCTCACGAAGCAGAGCTGCCTCTGGAAGCCCAACCTAGATCCATGGTCAACAGATCTCCTGGGACTTGCAGAAACATGAGCAATAACAAATCACTGTTGTTTTAAGCCACTGAGTTTTGGGGTAATTTTTTATATAGCAAGTTAACCATTACAAAATAAATAGAAAATATTTGTATTTAAAATATATACATATGTATTTATGGTTAGTGAGGAAGTTTTAACAAATGTGTGAAAATGAGAAGCTTTTTAATTTTCAGAAATAGTACATCATTACATAAGTCAATACTTTTGAATATATTGTCCTTTTTGACCATGTCTGCTGGACAAACTTCATCCTTGGTCACAATGCAGAATTCTCTCTGAAGTCTTGCCTGATGTCTCCTGAACACTAATTCTCTTCTTACTCTGCACTGTGAACCTTGAACATATTTCTGTCTTTTTCTTTTTTCTCCTCTCTCATTAGTTTTGTGACACCTAAGTTCAGGGCCTATACTTCATGTATCTCTGTTGCATTTTTTAAGGGCATATCAGACACTTAACTATATATATAAGTAGATATGCTCCATGATAGGTTTCCAACCAATTCACTTGTTGAGAACATTCTATTCAAGAAGATGATACTGGGTTTGTTCCCTTTGAAAAATACACAGCACTGGTGTTTCTAAGGAAGCAAAGCACAGGGAGCTACATGAAGTCTAGTGCCCTGGAATACTCGTCACTGCCAACAAGCTCTCAAGCCCACACTTGCACTTGGGTGTCAGGATGACAGCTAACAGACACATCACAACCATCTTGGCATCCTGCTAAGTTAGTAGACACATCACAACAATTCTGGGCTTCAGTGAGAAAGGCTGAGTCAATCCATTCCCATTGACTCTTGGAAGACCTCAGTTACCTCCTTATTCCTAATGACACAGAAAGAAATAATATGAGAAATGGAATAATGCAAGTTATATCCCTTGCCTGGGGATTGAACCCAGGACCTCATGCATGCTAGGCAAACCCCCTACCACTGAACTACATCCCAGTCCTTTTTTATTTTGTTTTGAGAGAAGCTCTCATTAAGTTGCTCAGGCTGGCCTGGAATTTTTTATCCTTCTGCCTCAGTCTTCTAAGTGACTGGGATTACAGGAACATGCCACCTTATCTAGCTCCAAATTACTTTCAACAGCATCGAATAAAATCCAGTAGGAAAAATGTATGCAGCTCAGTGAAGTAATGAATGTGGGAAGAAACTTTTATTTGATGGTGTAAACACCATAGATGGATGAAAAATAATTATCTGTAGCTTTATGTGGATAGATAACTCCAAACTTAGAACTAAGAAAGAAATTTGTTGACTTTGATGAACTTTAGTGCCCAAGTCCTGAAATGTGATATACCATCTAGATAAATTATGGTACAGTGGTCTCAGCTCCCAGTATTCAAAGCATAAAGCTGGTGAGGGGGGAAGGATATGTATTCATTTGGGATTTACATCTTATTTTAAATTATTTGGGAGTGGCACAATGACTGAGGTCTATAAGTTCTAACCAGGACTCTGCCTACAACCTAATAGCTCACTGAAGAAGGGAGTGTGGTGCAGTAACAATCCTGAGAGCTGATAACTGTGAGGCCTGAGCTGCTTTTGGCATTTCACATGCATGACTCGTTTAAGCATCACAGCAACTGCATGAAGTAGTATCTTACTCCCATTTCACAGGTAAGATTTTAGCTATTATTTAATTTCAGTTTTCTCCCCACCAGCTGTTTCTGAGTTCCCAATTTAAAGAATAAAACCAGCACAAATCAGTATATCAGATGGTTGTTAGATTATGATAAGAAAAGATAGTTTGGTCTATGGTAAGACCATAGACCTCTTATGCTCTTTCAAGTTCAAATAGCTATATCAAGAATGGCAAAAGATAAATATGTACTGCAAGGAATTTATAAATATTCATTTTGTTAACCTGCTTTTTCCACTAATACAAAACACCCTCTGTGCTGCACATGTAGTACCCGAGAATTAGTGTATCTGCTTCCAAGATTTCTAATTGACCCCATTGCTCTTCTAGTCCATTCCTGGTCCTATTCCATTCTGTTCCAATGGTTACAGCTTTAAAATATATCTTAATGACTGGTAGCCACAAGTGCAGTCACATTCTTCTTCTGCAAATTATTTTGTCTAGCCTCTGTTTTAAACTTGCATATGAATTTTATGATCATCCCGTTTCATTTTTAAAAATCCTTTAAAATTTTTAATCAGGATCATATGTTTACAGATGAATTTTGAGAGTACTGCCAACTTTCTGACATTTCTCCAATAATTCAGGACTTCTTGTGTGCTAATTTTTTTTTTCCAGCAAAGGTCTTGCCAAACTTTTGTTACACTACTATCTCATTCCTAGGATAAATCCTTCCTTCTTGCTGACATATGTATTTTACCACTTCTTTTAGTAAGATCTTACTCTTTGTATGCCTGAACTTGTGTTTTTCCCTTTCCTTTTTGAATAATGGTTTATCTTAATAGCTTGCTTTTAAGAGATTGCTTTCCTCAATATGTTGAAGATATTACTCTATTATTCCTTGCTGTTGATGTAAGTCTGCTATCAGAATTATTGCCACTTTTGTAGGCAATCTTTCTTTTTTACTTGGTTAAAATGCTTTGTTTGTCTTTGATATATTTATTTGCATTTATTTTATTAGCATTAGAGCTCACTTTAATTAATAGACATATCTGGGTAGACATTTCTTGTCCAGCATATCTTCCTTTTTTTTTTTTAACTTGCAGCAATGTTTCATGGAACTCTTTTGGACTTTTTGGATGTATATACTCCTATAGGACATGCATAGAACATATTGAAACCTTCCCAATTTATTTAAGTTTAAAACATTATTTTGGGGACTACATCCTTATCTTTAAGACCTTATTGCTATAGTCAACGTTGTTCAAAGAAGAATTTTATGCATCTAGTGAGAATTTAAAGCAAAGGCAATAGCTGTATTTTTCCATGTTGAAATTTTAAAATTATTTGGTTTTTCTTTTTCATATCTTCATGTACCCATCATACATATATTCCTAATTTTCATTCCATAATTTCAAGTTCTTGATATGGATCATTTCCTGTTTTACCTTTTCAAAGATTTCATTTACCTCTTTGGAGTTATATTTTTGAATGTACTATTCTTTTTACTTAAGCCAAAATGAATTACCTTGTAGCCTCTGACTTGTTGGCTGTCTTAATATCATTTTCCTTACAGATTCTTGACATACAAGTTCATCTTGTATAGTAGCTCCATTAGTCACAGAGTTAACTATATCTCTGTCTCTTTTAGGTTCTAGTAACCACTCCTGTCCTGCCCCTCCAGTTCTAGGTGCCCTGCTGTGGTCTGAATGTCTCCATCAAAGTTAATGAGTCAGAAATTTAATTCCCAATGCAACAGTGTTAAGAGGCAGGACTTTTACAAGGTGATTAGGTCTTGAGGGTTCTGCCTTTACAAATGGATTGACGCCATTATCTTGGGAATGAATTAGCTATCATAGAAGCCAGTCCTGGTTAAAAAACAAAAAACAAACAAACAAACAAGAATGATTAGCTCAGCTTCCTTTTCCACCTTCTGCCATGGAACAATGCAGCAGAAGGTCCTCCTCAGACCACACTGGCTTCCAGAATAGACTTCCTGGCCTCCAAAACCCTGAGAAATAACTTTGTTCTGTACTGAGCCTCAGGTATTGAGTTATAGTAGCAGAAAACAGACTAAGACAGACAGTAATGAATCTCCATCTCTAGGATTATAAACTAATTTTCCCTAAGTTTCCTACATTCATTATGCTTTTATATATCTTTATTACATGAATTCTTGGCAAATTGTCTAATTTGCATGTACCATGTGTTTCCTTCTGGAACACGAACTGATACAGAAGATATTCACTAAAAACCCATTAAACAAAAAGTTCACAAGTAAATAACATAGCTTAGCGAATGGATGTTGACTTGAGAAAATGACTTGTTCGGCTCTCTCAGTAACAATAAATGCCATAAAATACTTAAGATACTCGAGGAGTTGGTTCAGAATCAAGGGAGAGAAAGCCATCATCTGGCTGGGAGTGGGAAAGAACTTGGAGAGAAACACATTGAGCAGAAGGAGAAGCCAAGGAACTATGGATAATACTGGATAGGTATGTTATTAAGTTATTTAGGAATTTTTCCTCACCCAGTAAAAAGATATATATTGCTCTTCAGAGATGGGTGGGATAAGATAGGAAGAGAATCAAAGGTAAAATTAAGGAAGTTAAAAATAACCTACCCATGTTTCTTAATTAGTGTCAAGGGGGAAATTATTGCCAAACATAATAAAGTAGAAGTTGGAATGTCTTTATTCCTCAGGGGGGGAAATTTCCTTCTTCTGCCACATTTTTTCATCCAATTTAATAGGCTTATGTTTGTCTGTTAGAAACTTCAGCAATTCCAATCCAAACAAACAGCTTACTTTCCCGGTAACAGGACTGAAATAGCTGCAAGAGGCTGAATGTACACCCATCAAACAATCTTGGCAAGAAATATCTGCCCCATGAAATATGGGTTGTCTCCCTTTCTGCTCAGAACAGTAGGCCACACCTTTCAAAATGCAAGGAAATTTTTGGAATAGTTGAAATTGGCCCTATAAATACCCTTCTAGGTATTCCTAAAGTGAGCAAAAAGAGGAAGGAAATCCAGCATAACAGTATGTGGAATGACAACCGGGTCCTTGCCAGGAATGAGAACAATAGCCTCTGCCTCTAATCCACACACCACCCATTCTGGCTCATTCTTGAAACAGCAACTAGGTGATGCTGTTATAAATAAAATGAAAATCACACCATGTGATCAGGACTTGGGGATAATGCAGATTTCTCTATCTTGAATGTGGTGATGGTCTCATGGGTTCATAAGCTTGTCAATACTAATGATTTTATATGTTTTAAATGCATGCAACTTAGTTTACATCAGTTGTACCTCAATAAGCGTGTTTGAAACAAAATGAAACAGAACAAAAACACCATAGAAAGTGGAAGGAGAGTCTGAGGGAACTAGGGAGTGAGAACCTATGCAGCTACTTAAATAGACCTAGAATATGCATAGCTTCCAGCTATATTATCCACATTATTGCCAGATTGGTCCTTTAAAAATGAGTCAGGCCCCATATTCTTCTGCTCAAGAGCCTCCAGTGTCTCCCATCTCTTCTTGAGTCAAAGTCAAACCCCAATAACCCTAATAACTTAAGGTGAGACTCTAAGTCCCTGTGACCCTCTGACTTTGACAATCATTCGTCAACCAGGTTAGATTCTGTTATTTTTGATCAAGCATAGCAAGCTTACCTCAATGCCTCTGCCCTTGCTATTTCTTCTGCCTGAAATGTTTTTCCTGCTCACAAATACATGCCTGGCTTGCTGTGGTTGTTAGACTTCTTTTAATTTTGACTTCATTTTCCCTCCATCCTGAGGCCTTCCCAGACCACCCTATTGAAAATGGCATTCTCTCACATTTACCCCAAAGCTCCCTGTTTCCTTTCCTGCTTTATTTCTCTCTAGGGCACTCCATCTGCTATTCTCCAAAACTTATTTAGTTATTGCTTATTGTCTGTCTACCCACTCTCCCACTTCACTATAAGCTTCCCAAAGATAGAGATTGTTGTCTGTTTATTTATATCATCTATATATAGGTGTAATTCACATATCATACAATGGCAGGAGATTGAGAGAAGAGGGGAGGGGCAGGGGAGAGAACTGAAGAATGCTCTTATTTATTTACAGGAGATTGCCTTGACTTTCATTGGAATCATGATAATATGATTTTAATCTTTTCTAAAACTCTTCTAGTGATATATTCCATTCCTAGACTCAGGAAGTACAAATGATGGAGAAAACCTAAAATTCATCTAATGTGGTCAGATATTTGGGTTTTAACTATCTCAGCCCATCTTAACCTGAATACCTCTAGTATTGGGTAACCCACTGTTTCAGTCAGCTTTTGTGTTGCTGAGAACAAAAGACCAGATAAGAGCAAGAGGAAGAGAAAAAGTCCATTTGGGGTTCAAGGTTTCAGAAGTCTCAGTCAACAGAGAGTCAAGTACATAGTTCTGGACCTGAGGTGCGGCCCAATATCATGCCCTGAGGTGGAAGGGTATGGCAGGATAAACCACCTCAGGACATACCAGTCAGGAAGCAGAGGGAGCTGGCTCTCCTCACCAGGAAAAAAATATGAAATCATGGCCCCAGTAACCCTCTAGCCACCCTCCATTTGCCTGCAGTTACCACCCAGTTAATCCATGTCAGTGAATTAATTCACTGATTAGATTACACTTCTCACAATCCAATCATTTCACCTCTGAAAGTTCTTGCATCATCTCACACATGAGTGTTTTGGGGATACCTCATCTCTAAACTACAACAATCACTTATTACTTATTACTGGAGTATTAAGAGTTACTGGAAAGGTTGATTTTAGGTGTCAACTTGGGAGTCTGTAGTTCCACATGTTAGGCTAGACATCCTCTGTATATTACTAGGAAGTACTTTAAAAATGTGACTAACATTTAAGTGGTACCCCAAAAAGGATCACTTCGAAGCAGTCTCAGAATTGAGGTTTGTGTAAACTACTCTTTTTTCTCCCTCAAGCATGGAGGGTCTGCCTCTTCAGATTTCCCTTATCTTTTTATTCTTTATTTTTTGGTACCAGGGATTGAACCCAGGGGTGCTTAACCACTGGGCCACATCCCCAGTCCCCTTTGTGTATTTTATTTAGAGACAAGGTCTCACTGAGTTGCTTAGGGCCTCACTAAGTTGCTGAGACTGGCTTTGAACTTATATAAGATCCTCCTGCCTCAGCCTCCTGAGTCACTGGGCTTACAGGCACGTGCCACCCTGCCCAGCAGAGGTTCCTTATCTTATTGAGAAAACTGCCTTCAAAAAGTGCAATTGTCTTAAACTCCCTCCCCAAAATCTCGTCAAATAACAGGGACATACCTTTGAAGGAGAACACAGGAGAATGAGAGCCATCACCACACCTTGCCAGATTCTTCATCATTCTGAGAGCAGCTGGGGATTACCTGGGAGACTTTAATCGAATACCTGGACATCTTTGCTCCCTCACCTTCCTGTAGCTCGTCGCTACCCTCCCCACTTCCCTGTCACCTATCAAGAGGGTCTTCACGTTTCAATTCATAAATACCTGTAAATGAATGTATGTCTTTAAACCACCAACCCTGTAAGGCAGACACAGTTTATGGTTATTGTTTCTAATTAAATTATTATTTCTAATGAGACAAGATTCTCATCCAGGCATCCTGGTACTCTCAACCACTCACCCTCTAGTCTTCTCCCCAGTTCTTTTAAAAATGTCCCTAACTCTCTCAGCAAGAGAGTCACCTTTTTTTCTTTTATATTTTCAACTTTTGATTGTAGTTTCTTATGCTTTCCCCCCAGTAAACTTCAAGGGGAGACCAGCAGCACCCAGCACAGTGTCTGAAGCCCAGTATCTACTTGCTACATCAATGTATGAATGAGATACCATATCAATGACTGAATGGAGGGGCAGAAAGGATGTCTCTTGTGATTAAAGGTGAAGAATGAAGAAAAGATATTTTTCTTCTTTAAACCCTTTCCAGCAAAATCAGCATACAGGAACTTCTGATTATCTAGGAAGAAATCTAGGAAATGCAAAAGAGAGACAACAACCAAACCACAGATTAAAGAAAGAAAACTCTTAGCTGATAAGAACTTTTTGAAAAAAAAAAAAAAGGCTTCTTTATTTAAAATTTGGTATACTATTTCTCATTGTAATATGGAACTTTGCAGCTGTCCAGTCTGACATCCGTTTTCTTACTGCATTTCCTTTGCTAATATTTCCATGACCCCGAGCTTGTACAACTCCTTTCCTGGTGCCATGTGTGCAGTTGTGGCTAACAGCCAGTTACAGAAATGTCCTGTTTTTGAATATTTTCACTGTGTAACACTGAAGGCACTGGAGTCAGTAATGCATTTTTTTATTTTTAAATTTATTCTAATTAGTTATACATGACAGTGGAAAGCATGTATGCATTTTGATAAATCATATATAAATGGAGTATAATTTCTCATTTTTCTGATTGTACATATTGTAGGATCACATTGGTCATGCAGTCATATATGCACATGAGGTAATAAGGTCTGTTTCACCCTACTATCTTCCTACCCCCATATCCCTTCCCCTTCCTTCGTCCCCTCCACCTAATCTAAAGTAACTATTCTTCTTTAGCCCTCCCTCTGCTTATTGTAAATTAGCATCTGCATATCAGAGAAAACATTTGGCCTTTGGTTTTTGGGATTTGACTTATTTCACTTAGCATGACATTCTCCAACTCCATTCATTTACTTGCAATGCCGTAATTTCGTTCTTCTTTAAAGTTGAGTATTATTGCACCATATATATATCACATTTTCTTTATCCATTCTTCTGTTGAAGAACACATAGGTTGGTTCCATAGTTTAGCTATTGTGATTTGAGCTGTTATAAACATTGATGTGGCTGCATCACTGATTTTAAGTCCATTGGTATAGACTGAGGAGTGGGACAGCTGAGTCAAATGGTGGTTCCATTCCAAGTTTTCTGAGGAATTTCCATACTGTTTTCCATAAAGGTTGCACCAATTTGCATTCCCACCAGCAATTTTTTAAAAAATTTTTTTGATGGGATAAATGGTCATAATTTCTTGAGCCAGAAAAGTCAGCCATCAAGTATGAAAATTCAGGAACAGATGACTTATTAAGTATTCTTCATCAAACGACTTAAAAATAAAAGCACTATAATAGGTACAAAGGTTCTCAACACTAGATGATAAATATCATCTATGGATTTTGTTTACAGTGCAGATTTCCAGACCCCAATCCCCTCTGCAGAGATTCTGATTCAGTATATCTGCAGTGGGGCTTAGAAATGAGAATTTTTTATCAAATACTTCAGGTGAATGTGCTGTAGGGGGTGGTCACACACTGAAAAAGAACACTGCTATGGAAAGAACCCTTGAGTTTTGATTTAAAAATGGCCCACACTAAATAGCTTTTAATGTGGGAAGCTTTGTTAAACTCCCTGAGCCTACAATTTTTAACCATTTGAAGAAGACAGTAATACTTACCCCCACAGTAGAGCACCAGTTCATGTTTCCAAAGGATAGGAGTTGTGGTGAGTGATTGCTTGAAAACAGTACTGAGTTGGGTCCCTGCACTGTGGAGGGAAGGCTGTACTGAACTCAATCTAATATCACTTTCATGAACAAACATAAATACTCAAACCACCACAAAAATACACAAATATTTCTTACAGAGATAATTTAGCATAAAGAATTGAATGATTATGAAGAATAACTTCATGTGAGCACATTTGCAAACTTAGTTGAAATGGACACATTTCAAGAAAAATATGTTACCAAAGTTGACTGAAGAAAAAATAGAAATCTAAAATAAGCCAGAAGCCATTAAATTGGAGTGAAACAAAATGATCCCTATGTAAAGTTAAAATAGATCCAGATGCAAAAATACTAAATAAAATATTAACATGTGGATTTCAGCTGAGTTAAAAAAAATCACAAGCAAGTAATGTTTGCTCAGGAAGCAAGGATGGTTCACTATCAGAAAATCTACTATATTCTAAACTCTATTCACACACTCAAAAAGAAAAAACAAAGGTAACTGTTTCAATGAATGTAGAATAAGCATTAAAAACATTCAACACTCATTAGGGTTAAAAAAAAAATCTCCTAATCAACTCTAAATGAAAAGGAAGTTCATGAAAGTATTTACTAAAACATACCGAATATCCTACTTGATGGTGAGACAACAGAATTATATCTGGTTATAATTGGAATTATAGTAAGAGAGTAAGAGTTCTAACCACAGTAACTAAAAGGGAAAAGGATACAATTTATTAAAAAAAGGAATAGAGCCAGGTGTAGTGGCATATATATGCATGTAGTTGCAGCTACCTGGAAGACTGATGTGTGAGAATTCCTTGAACCCAGGAGTTCACACAACCAGTGCTACATAGAAAGACCTCATATCAAAGAGAGAGAGGGAGGCTGGGGATATAGTTCAGTTGGTACAGTGCCTGCCTCACAAGCACAAGGCCCTGGGTTCAATCCCCAACCCCGCAAAAAAAAGAGAGAGGGAGAGGAATAGAAGTTATGAAGACAGATAACTCTACCTATCTGTAGACAGTATAATTGTCTTGTAAAAAATTCCAAGAGATCCATAGACACTACATTAGGTGCATTAAATAAATTTGACAAAGTTGACACATAAAAGATAAACATATAATAGTCAGATACATTTCTAGACAAGTACCACAATAAGAAAATGTAATAACAATACAGATCCCATTTAGGTAGTGCTTAAGAACCTTAACTTACACAGGAATAAGAGAGATGAAAAGATGCCTATTTCTCTGTTAGGAAAATGTAAAAACATTACTGACAAACATAAAGAAAATCCAAGTAATGGAAATATTTATCAAATTAATGGTTGGATAGGCTCAATGTGGTAAAGATGTCAGTTCTCCATAATTAATTTATGAATTCAAGTCACTCAAAACCAAATCTTAATAGTTTGATTGAATTCAAAGGACAAGACGCAATCTACCAGATGTCAAGATTTCTTATGAAGCTCCAGTAATTAAAACAATATGGCATTAGCACTACCACCTATAGACAAACAGATCAGTGAAGAAAATATAGAGTTCAGCAAATGAATCATGTATGTATGGAAACAATATTGTAGAACAGTAGGGTAAATATGGATTACCCAAATAGATATTATGGGTATAATTATATATGTTTTAAGGGAAAAAAATTAAATTACTTTCCTACCACACACCATACACAAAATTCAATTGTAAGTAGATTAAAACCATAAATATGAGGAATAAAGCTCTAAACCTTTTGAAAGAAACCATAGCAAAGAATTATTAAATAAGACCAAGAAATTCACAAAAACCTCACCATAAAAATTGATATACTTATCCAAATTTTAAAAAATCTATTAAACAAAATGCATTGCAAAATGAGAGGAGTAACAAGATATTTGGAGAAGAAATATGCAATAATAACATTTGCAAAGAATCAACACCAGAATATTCTGAGTATTCTTCTAAATAGAGAAGAAAAATATAATCCAATTTTGGTGGGTGGAAAGTAGGCCAAAGATATGAAGTGCAAATGATTAATAAACTTAAGAAAATATTTTAATTTCAGTAATAATAATATAAATGTAATAAAATATATTGAGACAAAATGCCAGCACTCTGTCCTTGAACCTCCAGGACTGTGAGCTAAATAAACCTCTTCTTTATAAGTAGCTGATGTCAGGTATTTTGCTATAGTGATAAAAGGTGACTAATACACCCCAGTATGCACCTACCAATTTAATCAGCTCTAGTTTCATAGGTGCTGGCAGAAGACTTGAGATTCCTAGGTGTGACATCAAAGACATAAATAGCAATAGACAAAATAACAGCATTTTTCCCATTGCAGTTCTCTGACTTTTACTCCTCACAGGGTGACACAGAAAAGTTTTAGTGACACATTTTCACCCAGTGAAGTGTGGTACAAGAGACCCTGAGCTTAGGGAACATACATCTCTTATAATGGGGGTAGCACATCTGCCTTTTGTTCCAGAAATACCTGTTATCTCTCTTTCCATGCTGTTAACAAACATTCCCTTTGCTCTGCAGGAATATACCCTATTTTCCAGTTTTATTAGATAAATATATTTGGAAAGATAAGTTCAAAAATGTTAATTCATAAAATCAGTGGAATTGAGAATAAAGAACAGGAAAAAATCAATAAAACCTAAACCTGTTCTTTGGAAATAGTCAATAAAATTTACAAACCTCGAGCATTATTGATTAAAATTTAAAAAAATAAGAGGACACAAATTTACAGTATCAGAGTTGCAACAGAGAGAAAGCACTACAGATCCTACAGACACTGAAAGGACAGTAAGGGAACATAACAAATAATCTATGCTTAAATACCTTCGGGAAAATAGAAAATTCCTTAGAGGATGCAATTTACCTAAGCATTCAAAAAGAAAAAAGATCTAAACAGCTCTAAATCTGTGAAATAATTTGAATTTGTAATTAATAAATTATCTATAAAGATCCTTATTGTGCCCAGATGACTTAATAGTCCTTTTTAAGGTTTTTCAGAAAATAAAGGAGGTCAAACACTATTCATTCCATATTACCCTGATACCAAAACCAGACAAAAATAGGACAGGAAAAAAAGAAACTATATTATACTAACTGAAAAGCCAGAAAACATACATACATGTGTATGATGGAGATAAAATTTTAGAAAAGCCCAAACTAATCTATAATGACAGAAATCCAATTAGTGGTTGCCTGGACCCAGAACAGGGAGACAGCACTGATGTTGAAGGTTCACAGGAAATTCTAAGGAATGATGCAATGAGTCTATATTAGAATTGTGACAGTATTGTTTGCAATTGCCAAAATTCACCAAAACTATACCTTTGATATAAGTAAATTCTTTCATACAGCAAATTTTACTGCAATATATCTTTTATAAATTTGATAATATTATTAATGTATATGTGAGTAATCAAATGCTTGCACATTGTAGGGTTGATTGATACATCTATTTAAGAAAGTTGTTTGGTAATAGCTTGTAAAATTGAGGATGGACATATCCCTTGGCTCAGCAATTTGTACATATAAACAAGGAGGCACGTACAGCATTATCACATCATTGTTATAACATTAAATACGAAGCAATCTAGATGTCCATCAACAGTAAAATAGAAAATGAATTATGACATATTAAAATTAATTAGTATTATATAGTTGAAAATCATGGTCTAGAATTGCACG
This sequence comes from Glaucomys volans, assembly GCA_020662805.1. Classification (NCBI taxonomy): domain Eukaryota; kingdom Metazoa; phylum Chordata; class Mammalia; order Rodentia; family Sciuridae; genus Glaucomys; species Glaucomys volans. The sequence continues at coordinate 64,209 of JAJEJO010002931.1, read as the reverse complement.
TTTCTAAAACCGATGTCCAGAGACAAAAACTTTTAGCTAAATAATATGTGCAGAACAATACCATTAAAGAAGAGATTGTAAACATGCAAAATAATGTTATACACTTTTATGGCTTTATCCTTGTGCAACATTTGTATGCAAATTCAGGAATGATGACACCACATTTAAGGACAAGGAAATAAAAGGTAATAGAACTGCAACTGTATCCTTTTTTAATGAATAAGACAATGCTAATGCAATAACAAAAAGTTAGAATATTATAGAACAAGATAATACATATGCATTCTTTATGTAACTTTTTGGGATTAACTTTTTTTGAAATATAATAAAAAACATGTCTAGAAAGATCATTCATTTATCTTTGAATTAATGAAGAAAATCAAAACCCCAACAAGTCTTGACAATCACTTTAACTTCACTCATTTTATTTATTCCATGCCATTGGTCCACCAAAATTTTCAAGCATTTGCTAAGAATGGATTACTAAGGGGAGCATTGGGAATGCAAAAAGAAATATGTGTTCTCTACCCTTTAGTGTCTCACATTCTAGTTGGGCAAGTAAATGACCCATCGAAATAATATGGAAATGACTCAAATAGAGCAAAAGTGTCACGCTGATGGAGGTCATGGAACAACACCCTTTCCACAGTAAATGGCATTTGGGAGAGCAATCCCAAGATGGTTGGAGTTTACCAGTGAGATAACAGTATGTTTAAAGACAATGGCACAAAATCTCATGACATTTTGTTTACTGAGGTTAAAAGAAGAATGTGAGGAAAGATGGAATTAAATGAAATAGTTTGAATGATGGGCTGGGGAGCTTGCACTTTATCCCTTAGGCTGCTGGTAACTCTAGGAGGTGCTTAAAGCAAATGAGGGGGAACCATGATTAGACTTGTGTATTAGAAACATAACTCTGGTCATCTCTGATATGCTAGATGAAATAGGGTTGGACCAGAGAGTGGAGGAAATAGGACAAGGATGCTGGGTGACCAGATGGGAATCAACTGAAATAACTCAGGAGCAGGATCATGAGGGCCTAAGCTAAGTATCTAAGATGTAAATGGTGCAGAACATTCTCTTTTAAAAGCCAGAGGTTAACTACCTACCCTTCTAAGAACTCAAAATTTATCCTTGAGCAGTTACTTCACATCCTAAGCCTTAGAAATTTCCTCTGTAAAATGGTACTTGCTGATAATAAGAACCATTAGGGACAGTCAAGCTAGTACCAGCTTAGAACTCTGACCAGCTCTAAGTATCTATCTCATCTGTCTGGAAAGCTGTCTGACCTGCTCTGTGTGACTGACTCCTTGTCGTTCAGATATAGAAAAATTTCACCTCTCCATGAGTGGTCTTTCTCTGACTTCCCAATCAATACTTTTTCCCAGCTGGACACAGTGGTGCACACCTGTAATCCCAGCAGCTCAGGAGGCAGAAGCAGGAGGATCACAAGTTCAAGCCAGCCTCAGCAACTTAGGGAGACTCCGTTTCAAAATAAAAAATAAAAAATGGACTTGGGATGGGACTCAGTGATTGAACTCCCCTGGGTCCAATCCCTGGTTAAAAACCCAGCCAAACAAACCAACCAAAACTTCCCTTGATAATCATTTTTAAAGCATCATTTAATTTTTTTTTCTCTAGAGCATTTAATAATATCACAAATTCACTAATATTTACTAATATCCCCAATTCACTGCCTTTTCCTTTGTCTGTATCCCAGGAAAATGAAAGCCCTGTGAGAAAACAGTCCCAACCTGCCTGAAGTTGCATAGTTTCTCCAGGATCTAAGCCGATGCACCTCAAGGCACTCATTAAAAACCTGTTGAGTGCTGAATCTAATGAAACCGATTTCCATTTATGAATGTCATGAGAGTTGCCTAAGATGATATAACTAATGGTAGAGAAGAATCCTTGTCTTTCAATTTCCTGGATCATTGAACTTTTCATGCATATCTCTTACCTTGTAGGACTGTTGAGAGCATCAAATGAGATAAGAGAATGAGCTGAATGAGGTTCTCTGATAACATCAGGCTTGCGATTTGAAAGTTGCCCAAAGAGGAAACACAGTGCCTATGAAGGTTGAGACCAATGCACAAAAGACGGTGTGGGCCATATTCAATGTGAGCAGCTAGAAAAAGGTCGCCCTTGGCCTCGTTGTGTTAAGCCTACTACTAGATGCTATTTAGAATGAGAGACTTTAAGGGACATGTGGCACAGGAAGGAGCCAGATGGGCAAGGGAAGAAGATATGGATCTGTCACTGAAGGCTAGCAGGATCTCTCTGAGGTGGGCAGGATTCCTGATTGTTTACATCTAATGCATTCCTCTCTCTTGGCTCTCTGAGCATATTCTCCTGGGTTCTTCCATTTGAAGGACTGAAGAGACAAAAATATCTGTTTAGGACTGATGAAGAGGAAAAACACCTACTAGGCAGTGGATGACAAAGAATATAAATGTATTTGACAGAATACATTCATCTATACTTTCATCACTCACTCATCCAGTGTTTATTGAACAATAAATTAATAAATGCATAAACAGATGTTGCCAGGCAATACGCTAAGGCCAGGTGCTGGGTATTGTGCTAGGTATGGTAATAAAGAAGGGAACAGATAGATGGGAACTTTACCTTAGAAGCTTTGAATGTAAGTGAGAAGACAGATGTTAAATGCAAATGTGATATGTTTCCATTTTGTTGACCCTGGAGAAATTCTCTCTCCTCAATGAAACTCAGAGCTACCCAACAGAAGGTAATTATGAGGGAGAGATTTTTTTCCCTTGTCATCTTTCTATTAAAGTAGAAATATAATATAAAAAATTTTATTTTAATCCAAAAGTTTAATATTTGGAGCCATTCCTAAATTTAAAGTGTACTTTGCTTTTACAAATATGATTTTTAACACTTCTGGTACTGGGGTTTGAATCCAGGGTTGCTCTACCACTGAGATACTTCCCCAGCCCATTTTATTTTTTGTTTTGAAACAGGGCCTCCCTACATTACCCAAGCTGGCCTCTACCTTGAAATTCTCCCGCTTCACTCTTCAAGGTAGTTCGGATTACAGGCATGTGCCACCAACCCAGCAATATGTGCTTAAAAAAAAAAAAGATTTATGCATTGTTTTGGTTGAAAAACTCCAACTGTTGAATACCAGTCACCTCTGATGTGATTAGGTATTTGCTGTGTTGGATAAGTGATTCCCAAAGGCCCATGTGCCAAAGGCTCCATCCCCAGTCCATGCTGCTATTGTAGAGTGGTGGAGCCTTTAAGAGCTGGGACCTGTGTGAGGTCTTCCAGTCCCTGGGGAAGTGCCTTTGAAGGGGATATTGAAACCCTAGCCTGTTCCCCTTCCTCTCCTTTGTGTCCTAGCCATGAGGCAAACAGCTTTTCCCTATGCTGCTACTATGACTAGATCCAAATGCAGTGGGGTCAATCAATCATCGATTGAAACCTCCAAAACTCTGAGCCTTAAAACACGTTTTCTCTTTATAAATTGATTATTTCAGATATTTGTTACAGTACCATGACCCTAAGAAAGAAAATCTTGGCTCTTACTTCTTGGCTCATCAAATAAAAAGTGATTCCCAGCCAGCCACATTTGAAGGCAGACCTAATGCTCATCTTACAAACAGATGAAAATAAAAGGAAACACATCCAGTCTATGTTAATGCTTTTCTACTCTAGAACCTAGAGAACAAAGGGCTCCCTCTTCTATGGCAATAGGAAAGCCGCTACTCTGTCAAATAGCTGTGGAGTTATCACAGTGGTAGGAGAGTTGTGGTTAATTTGTTGATGGCAATATGGATGATTTTAACCTCCCTTCTCCAATGGAGTGACAGAAGTCAGGTGGTTGTACTTAACTGCCAGAAACTATGGTTACAGTTTTCATAATGACTAGTAAAGTGGAGTGACAGGCAAGGGGGATGGAGCCACAGAAGGCTACTGCAAAGTGGATGGACAGTCAATAAATGTACTGCTGAATACATACAATCCAAAGAGAGCAAAGGAGCAAAAGACGAAGAGTTCATCTCAATCCTTTGCCTACTTCCAATACCTGGTTTGGTCCCCAAGGAAGGCCCTGTGATACCTCAAGTATATCCTGTGTTAATTCCCACAGTTTATCCCCAAGAGGAACTTTAGCCATCTACTCATATAACTAGGAAAAGTGGGAATTCCAAGATATGTGAAGAGTTGTCACAGATCCCCTAACCCTGTTAAGAGAATCCTGGCCAAAAGTTATCTTATAAGTTGTACCTGGTTATTTTCTCAGACTCTAAATTTATTAATGGAATTTACATTCTTGACAGTTGAAGTAACCCCCATGTTGGGTCTGTAAAAGATATTATAATGGAGAAATCAAAGAGAAGCCTCTGACAATGTCCCCTTCAACTTGGCTAAGATAGTAAATCAAAACCAGAGGGACAAAGGGGATTGGTATTACCCTTAAGAATCTTAAGGATGTAGGAGTAATGGACCATACCATACTGAATTCATCAGTCTAGCCTCCATTGAAACCAATGGATGCTGAAGAATGACTAGAAACTACCACAAGCTCAATCAAGAAGTAGCCTCAATGGCACGGCTGTGTTAGATGTGGTATCTGATAGAGAAGATTAATAGGACTTCAGGAACCTTGATTGGCATACTGTGTGTGTGTGTGTGTGTGTGTGTGTGTGTTTCTATTTCAATCAGAAAATGTCTTTAAAAAGTTATTATCCAAATGCAGCAGACAAAATATTCATGGGTAGTGTTGCCCCAAATCCATGTGAATTTGTACATTGTCTATTAAAGCATAATACAAAGACATATAAACCACATGGACATTCCATGGGACATCATATTGATATATTATATCAATTACATCATGATGATGGAACAGAATGAGCAAGAAGTACCTAGCACACTCATGACTGTGGGAAGACAAAGATGCACAGGAGACTGGGAAATAAAACCTCCAAAGATAGAGATCTGTCACTTGAGTGAAGTTCTTAAGGAGTCAGTCATCAATATCTTGCTAGGACATGCTTTCCAAAGCAAAAGACAAATTGCTGGATTTTGCATGAGCTCTGAAGAGTTGTGTAGAATTCTTTGAGCTCTGTAGGCAAGGCTAGGAGTAATGCTCTATGCATATAGCAGGTGACATAAAAGATTGCCAACTTGACCATGGACTCCAAGTGACCAATAGTTGTGGACTTTACCTTAGAGGCTTTGAAGGTGAATGAAGACAGATATTAAGTAAAGGAAGGGTAATGAGTTCTGATCTTATCAGAGTGACCCTGGGGAAATCCCTTCTCCTTAAGGAAACCTAGAGCTACTTAATAAAAGATAACTATGAAAGAGGGTCTGTATCCATGCTTGCCTATTAGTCATAGGATGTGCGAAGCTCTGGGGATGGTTTGACTTGTGTAAGGCAGCTCTCTAGAGCTGAGATGATCCCCAAAGAGGCTGACTGCTGAAGGGTATCTGCTGACAGCACCCCAGCAGCTGGGACAACAAATTTTCTTCATGGGAAATTTGGGCAGCACCTCTCCATGTTCATCTCATACAGTATAATATAAAGATTTAGAGCCAGGGCATCACAGCTGAATAGACTTAAGAGTTACCTTGGGGTCCTGTACCTTCTAAATGTTTGAGTTCATGAAAGTTACTTAACCTCTTGTTTTTATCGCCTATAAGGTAAAGAAAATAAAAGCACTTAGATTGTGGGGTTATTGTTATCTACAAATGAGGTGATGGCTGCTAAAAACTCAGCACCATACTCAAAAATGCCAGCGATCACTGTTATCATTAATTATTTGTAAACCAAGATGGAACAGTTTAAATAATGCATGTGTTCATATAATCAGGATTAATTATGTCCAGATTGCTTCTCCTTATGTTTTTCCTCCTAATTTCTTCCTGAATAATGTTTCAAAGTTCCCAATTGGCTTTCTTTTGTTGAATATTGGGCACTGAGAAGAAAGATAAGATTGGTGGAGGATTAAGAGGGGAAAATTCTTCGTTGTGTTTGTTTACTGCACCAGTAGCCCTAGCAACTCGGTTACAGGTTGGCTCTGCAGACATCCTAGTTCCTCTCAGATTTATGCAGCACTGGTTGCAGACAGGCTTTAGGATGAATTCCCCATGTTTCCTCCTATCCTAACACTCTTCTGAGACACCTTAATCTTCTGATCAAAGACTTCTACTTGTGGGAGAAGTGGAGCATAATTTGACCAAATCTAATTTTTCCATGAATATGGGTGTGTTTTTATTTTCTCTTCCATAAAGGAAAGAAAGAAAGGGAAAATGGGAGGAAAGCAGCATATGTTCTTTCTTTGCTGCCATCTGAAGCAGCCAAGCTGAGAGCCAATTTATTCAACTTAATTCATTCCAGACTTCTCAAGGAATAAACAGTATTCTTGAGCGTTCTCAGATGTTGGGCCAATAGAGATCCAGTTGCCCAAGAGAGCTAATGTCAGACATGCAGGTAGCCCTCAGTTAGGGCACAAGGCTCTAGAGATGGAGGGTGGACCTGAGATACTTTCTGGAAGGCCCTTGAGTTTTCCAGGTTATTTGTTGTGACCACTGCTTTGTATACACCATACCTCCACTAAACACCCATGGAGGTCTCTAGAAGCAATGTTATGTTTCGTTGCTTAAAACTCAAATCAGATCTGCAGAGAGAAAAGGGTTTCTTTCTCAGAGAAAGAAAAACAAAAGGAACTTTATTCGTACCCTTTCTCTATGAGTCCTACATGTCCTCCAAGAACTCCTGAGGCCCCACCATTTCTGTAAAGCCATCCAAAATGATTCAACCTATGTTAATGAAAGATTCCTATGAGAGTTGCCCCAAATCCCAACACTTAGTTGAGGAAATAGAAGCTTTGCTCTTCTCTGAATACCTACTTTATGAAATTTTTTAATCAGCTAATATATACAAAAAGATTATGTTGTGGGGTACGGTGGCGCATGCCTGTAATCCCAGCACTTGGGAGGCTGAGGCAGGAGGATCTCGAGTTCAAAGCCAGCCTCAGCAACTTAGCAAGGCCCTAAGCAACTCAGTGAGACCCTGTCTCTAAATAAAATACAAAATAGGGCTGCGAATGTGGCTCAGTGATGGAGTGCCCCTGGGTTCAATCCCCAGTACCAAAAAATAAAAATAAAAAAAAAATAAAGATTATGTCTTTTAGAGGCAGGTGGTTTTGGGTTCCAATTTGATTCATTTTGTCTTGCTCTGTGAATGTAGGCAAGCTAGGTTTTTGAACTTGTTTGTTCATGTGAAACCTAAAGATGGTAGTTTCTAAGTCACAAATAATATATATGAGAAAAACAGTTCCACTGTTATTTTAATTTTTGCTGCTATGTCAACATGAGTTGGTCTCCTCTAGTACATCAGAAGCTCACTGAAGGAGCATGGAGCACCATGGTGAGGGGACCAGTCTGTATGCTGTCTGTTCTCAGAACCCCTCCTCACCCACCATTCCTTTGCTCTGTATCACTGGAGAAGACCTTGGAAGGCCACATTTCCAGGGTTCCTAGTGAGACAGTTCCACCTGGTTTAAAGTTGGAGCTGAGGCAGAGGAGAGAAAAAAATCAGGGGATGCCTTCCCCTTCTCAGACTCAGGCAGGGCTCCGCTCTGGCGGAATATCCTCTCTGGTCAGTAGGCAAGTCTATCTTGCTTTATCTCCCTTCAGAAGACCCTGACCCTGGGCTCTAGCAACATCAGTTTATTCATCCCTGCAGATGAGGGGTAAATGGCTCCCACTGTTGCTCCTCTCTGGAGTCCCCCTGCCCCCTCTTTGGCTTCTCAGCTCTTCTGTCACAACTGTAGCCAGTATTTCTGCTCAATGTTGAGTGCTTCCCAGATGAACCCCGACTTTTGTATTGAGCATGGAGACTCAATAAATAATTTCTGCTGCTCTTTTAAAAAGGCATTAAGGGGTCCTGGTAGATACAGAATATTGGGAATCAAGGAATCTAAAGCATATGTAGTCTTAACATCCGTGGGTTATAAAGACACTAAAGGCAGAAAAGGGAGATGATGTCTCCAAGATAACACCAACAGGAAAGTATGCAGCAGGCATGCGCACGTGGAAGCTTTCCAAACAAAGCACAATGCAAAGAGTGTACTTCGTATGTTACTTGAGGACAGAAATTCCTCATACCTATTGATAGCTCCTAACATACAGCTCTGTGCTTGGTAAATGATACTCACTAGCTGATTACTGCAAACTTCTTAGAGAAAAAAAACAGATAAACAAGCAAGACATTTATATGTATTATAGTACCCAACTTATGTGTAAAATGTTGAAATTAAGATTGGACATACTAATTTCTTGCCAATACTATGGAAGACAAGTGTTAGATTTATAAAATAATTTCTTACATAAGCCAGAAAACAACTTTGTTGAGGCAAAATCAGTATTTATTAGGCTCATTTTGTAGTTGAGGGATCTAAAGACAGGGGGACTTCAAGTGACTTGCTCAAAGTAAGATCCCAGTCTGAACTTAAACAGATCTTCTGATTGCAAAATGAATATTGTTTCAATTACATTGTCCTATGATCCCTATCTGACATCTGAAGTAGATACAACATCTGGAAGCCATAACATATTGAGCCATAATGGCAGCATTAACAAGTTAGAAATATCCTTCTCAAACTGGATACTCACAGCCCCAGGGAGTTCACAAGGGTGTCCTGGGGCTACTTGAAGCCAAAGAATAAACCTGCTGGATCTATCTGAGCATGCAATTTACTTGAAGGTTTGAGTGCATATTTAAGTACTTTAATAAAGGATCATTTCCCATTAAATCTAAAGTCCATATATTCTGAAGAATACAAAATTCTCATGATTTTTAGTATAAAACACATCAAAGAACAAAAACCATTTTTTAGTTTATTGTCAAAACTTCAGAAACTACTTACATTTCTAGGAATGTGTCCTTACCCTTTCCTACAGAGGTATTTCATTAAAAGATATTTTTTAATAAAGAAATCAAAATAAAATGTGCAGATAATTAACAAATCAAACAGTATTCATAGAATATAGGGAAACCCAACAGTTCTCTCTTTTCCTTTCTCACCTCTCTTTGCCTCTAGTGCTATTTTCTGAAACAGTGGTTTACTCTGTGTTTCTGTGTTTTCCAATTTTTAAGTAAGGTTTTAGTATTATTTCTTGATGAATCAACTTCAAATATTACACACATTTTTTTACGTACGAAAATGAATATTTAGCTTACTTAAACAATCCTAAAAATATCATCAAAAACCCCCTCTGTGGGTTTGCCTTCATCCTCTTAATGTTGGTTTTAGGAGAATAGTATCTCAATAATTTTGTGATAAAAATGTCAGAATATTCTTTGTATGTGTGTTTTACTTAAGCATGTTCCCTCTACTCCAGGGCCAAGAAGATATTCTGTGTTATCTTTTTAAAGTTCCATTGTTTTGTCTTTTTTATTTAGACTCATAATATACCTGGAATTGATTTTTGAATATGTTGTAGGGTAGGAAACAAGTTTACATTTTCAGAGTGTGGAAGAATATGTTTACAAATACATTCATAACCAATAATAGGTTCATTTTCATAATATATGAAAAACGTCTTCAAACTGTTAAGAAAAACTTGAGAATCAAGTGGAAACATGCATTGGTGTCTTAGAAGAGGATATGCTAATGGCCAATCAACATATAAAAGAAAAGGTACCTAAATGCATTTTTAATCACAGAAATACAAACTAAAACCATAATGGAAAAAATCTTTTTTTTATTCTTCAATGACAAATTGAAGAAGTCTGACACTAACAAACATTGAGAAGGATGTAGAGCAATGGAGACTGCCCTAAACTGCTGGTGGGAATATAAATTGCTAAACCACTGTGGAAGACCTATTTGACAAATCTATTGAAGTTGCAGATAAACACACCCTATTATCCAACTATTCCGCTCCTGTTCCATACCCACAGAAATGTGTTCACAGAAGAACCAAAAGATGTGTACAAGAATTTTACGGCAGTATTATTCACAACACCCTCAGAAGTCCACAAAGAGTAAAAGGGGTTGATATGTTGCAGTGAATGATTAAATTTCTAGGAAGATCACAAGGAACAAGCAATATCTGCTGGAGTGCTGGAAGAAGGCACTGGGCTATCATTAGTGGGTAGAGGAAGTCACTCTGATGAGTGTGTGAGTTTGCTAGGACTGCCATCAAAAAGCACACCAGACCAGGTGGCTTAAGCCACAGAAGTTTTGTTGGAGTCCAGAAATTGTCAATTGAAATTCAAGAATTTGAGAAAGTCAATAAAGCTGGTCTCTCTTTAGAACTCTCTCTTTGCCATGTAGTCTGCCTGTCTTCTATGTCCTCACATGCTCTTCCCTCTGTGTCCTCATTTCACCTTTTTACAAGACCATCAACCATATTTGATGAAGGCCTCATTTTAGCCTAATGCCCTGTTTAAAGACCCTGTCTCCAAATACAATCACATCCTGTGTTACTGTTAAAATGTTGACATGTAACTTTGACAGGGACACAGATCAGCTGGTAAGGATGGTGAGCTCAGTTCACCTTTTGTGTCTGAGGACTGGCAATATTTTACTTCTTGACCTGAGTGATACTGATCATGGGATTTAACTTAGTGATAGTTATGGCAAGCAATATTTGTTTCCTTTCTTGGATATATGTCATACTTCATGAGACAAGGGATTAACACAGACATAATAGTCAACTTTGAAGTAACAAACAAACCTAAAGTCTCAACAGTTTACAACAGTAAACATTTATTTCTCCTCTCCATTACTTCTTGGTGACCATGGATCTATTGACCTTCAAGTGAAGGAAAAGCCCTTATTTGGGACATGCCATTCTCATGGATGAGGGAAAAGAACAAGAGAGGTGTAGAAAGTCATGATGTCCCTTAAAGGAAAAATACAACATATGACTTCATTTTTAAAGAAGCACTGGTGACCATTTGCCAATCACACATCAGTGAAGAGGGGATGGACTCCTTCCCACAGGGGAGGCACCACACATCACACACTCACAGGAAAAGATGTGAAGTCCTTTATAGACATGTAGGGGGAAAACTTGGAACAACAAAATAATCTATCAAAAAAGTCAATAGAAAATAATTGTCCTGGAAGAAAATATTTGAGATTCAGAAAAGAAATATCTAAATTTCTGGCAGGTCAAAATATTTAAATACTTTAAAAATGTTATGATAGGCCAAACCTCATCAGAGAATTTGTGTTAGGACCTTGCAGTAGGAAAAATCTGTTTGACATAAGATTCTGAAGCTATAAATTTAACTACAGAAAACGGAAACATGTCCAACTGAAAAAATCACAAATGCACAAAGTTAAAAGACAATGAATGTACAGGTACTTGAAACTCAAATCAGAGGCAAGGAGGAAAATTTTCTGAAAATATCATATGCTTCTATGAATTAATATTAACATTAATGAGGGATTACACTCCATTGATGTCTGATCTATCAAAGTGGATAAATGCATTCTACTGTCACGTACAACTAATTAGAAAAAAGAAAAGAAAATAATTAAAAATAAAAAGATTAACAAGAGACATGAAAATTTACCCTGTGTCATCTTTATTCCTGGATCCCCAGACCACCTAGATGGGCAATGCCGAAAGTAAATAAAAAAGGCTCAAACGTATGAGAAGATCCCCAGTTGCATTTATAATAAGTTCAATGCAAATTAAAACCTTAATGAGACACCATTTTTTAGCCTATCTGATGGGGAAAGATCATGAACGTGGGTAATGAACTCTGTGGCCACAGATCATCCCATATATTGCTGGGGAAGTATAAAGTATTGCTTCAACCCAATGGAGGGCCATTAGCATCATCTCTGAAAGCTTATTAATGTACATACCCATTGAGAGGTATGTATCCCACACATAGCACATACAAGAATTAAAGCTCATAGACATTTGTTATGGCCTTATTTGTGAAAATGACAAGAGATGGAAAGAAACCTGCACATCACTGGTAAAATGAACTACAGTGTGTGCATACAATGGAATAATATGCAGCCATTAAAATAAAAAGGAACCTCTCTACTCACTGAAATAGAATGATTTCAGCACTGACTACAAGAAAAAGATGGAAGGACTTTTTTTGGGGGGGATTGTCTAGAAGGGCCACCACATGTGGAAAAGAAAACTATCTGAAAGCTGTTAACTGACAGATTGTCTCTAGGAAGGACAATGGAGTGGATGGGAGACAGGAAAATTAGTCTTATTTTTCCTTCTTTTTACTTTTTTATTTTCCTATCATGTGCCTGCATTACCTGATTATGAACAACCAATTAAACAACCAAGCAGCACTCTAACAAACATGAATGACCAACCTGGAAAAGTTGACCGGGGTATAATGAATCAAAAAGTCTCCAGGGTTTATAATCGAATGGGTCGGAGTTTGAACCCTATCTCGACCATTGGGACATGTGTCTCTCTGAGCTCTATAGAACGGAAATCTGCAAAGTAAAGATCATCAGGCCTCACTTGTGGAATGGCTGAAAGAATGAGCAATGAGCATGAAATGCCAGGCTCAGCAAACAGCAGCTTCACAACTGAGTCCCTTGAGTCATTTGCCAGTTGGGGAAAGTGGCACCCATAATAAAGAGAATCCATTTTCCAAGTCACATAGGAAACTGAACAGAGTGCTTTCTTAAGAGGCAACTTCAGGCTTTAGACAAGACTGCTGAGAATGAGAGCAACTCTCTTCAGGGCAGGGCAGAGCTTGCTCTGTGGGGTGGTTCAAAGTCTGGGGGCTATATTTAGACCTGGGGCGACAGCTCTTCTCACCTTGTTGTTCTCATTATCATCCAAAAACTCAACTGCCATTTGACTAGGACTGGGGGAGGCTTCGAGGAGACCAGGGGCCCCAGAAGTAGGGCCAGATAAAGTGTAGTACGTCTGTTTATGTTTGGATTTCATATAAACAACAAGGAATCTTTCATTCAAGTACTTCCCTAATGGGACGGTAGAGCTTAATGGAACATACGTATACTAAAGAATTATTTGTTGATTATCCAGACTTCAAATGTCATCAGACATCCTGTATTTTATTTGCTAAATCTGACAATCCTATCCATGAGTGGAGATGCCCACAGTAGGATTCTTGAATTCATTTAACCAAAGTTCTTCAGAACTACTCTTTGGGAGCTACCCACTCCTGGACACTTTGCATCACAAACTTCAGAGGCAGGACATTGGGTGAAGGCTGAAAAAACAGAATGGGGAGGCATAGTCATACACATTTAATCACCATCTAAAACTGCTGTCCCCTGAGCTCTCAGCTGTCCCTTTTCCTCCTTGACGAGATGAACACCTTTGAAGAGCAGAGCAAGGAGATCAGAAGACACATTCTCCACTTCCTGCCAATGCCCCGTTTCTAGGACAACATGTGACAACATCACTGGCCTTTAAAAGTGAAGCACCTGTGGAAGGGCCTGTGGGGAAGGTCGCTTCTGGAGGAGATCCTTTCCCTGTTGGGTCAGGAGGTCTCACCACCCTCTTTGTAGGTTAGCACATTTATAATCACTCCCTGTCCCTAATCACAATCAGAGAGTGATTGGGATAAGGGAGAACCTTTCTTTCCACAAGAACTTTCCTTCTTGGTTCTTTAGGATGTGGCACTTTGCTTTGTTATCTTCTCTTCTCACTTTACTTCTACAATGGATCGATCGTGTATCCACTTCCTTAGGAGAATTGATTCTTCACTGAATGCATCTCCTGTAATTCCAAAGAGGCCGGTCTCCTGCAGGAGACTGCACAAGTCTGAGGTTGTTCATTCCTCCTTTGCCTTGGACTGGCTCCCTGCTGCAGGTGAGGTGCAAGCCTGACTGCAGGAGCTCCCTGCCTGGTCCTGGAAGGACCCACACCTGGGGAGCTCTCACTGGCCTTTACCAGGACAGCCTATACTCCCTGAATACACGACTGTGGCAGTAACCCCTACAACAGCGGAAAAGGCCAGGCTGCCTCTTTCTTAAAAATGTGAGCACAGAAACTCTGTGTCTGCTCCCCGCTTAAAAGAGGCCTGAGGTAGGGCTGGGCTGCTCCTTCACACGGGACAGCTGTTTCTAACTGCATGCATCTGCATATTATATCTCTGCTCTGCTACATCAGGGTTTCTTAAAGCAAACTCAAGGTCAGGGCTTGGGCACAGAGCCAAGCACTTCTTTTTGGAGCATTCTGTTCCCCTGGGTTAAGGATTTCCATATATGGGGCAAGCGAAGCTCAGGTTGGACTGTGATAAACCATACGGCTTTGGGGGCTCAACTGTTTGTGCTGAAATCTTAGCCAGAAAAAATGCCAGGCGGATGCTCACAGTCACTAGAATCCATTTGTAGTCAATAATGCTTCACTGCCAAGTGCCAGCTAGTGCAGAGAAGCACTAGCTTCTTGAAGACCATCTCAGGGAGGAGGAGAAAGGATTTGAGCCCCTCTGCAGCAGGAAGTCTGCTGTTTCTCACACAAGTTCACTAGGTTTTACAAATGAAGATGCTAAAAATCGAACACAGCGTAATTTTATCCACATATCATGCGGTGGTAAAGTGGCCAACTACAGGATTAGTCTGGGTTTTCTGAGTGAGTCAGGAGCCTTGATGATGAAGTGGAGATCCCTGAACAGCAAGTCATTCGGCAAACAGTGAAGAAGTGTTTAGCCTTAGGCATGTTCATCCCTGATGGCCACACCTTCAGGCTGCTTCCATATGAATATGAAACAGACGTTAAGAGCAAATGTTTTTCAGTTGGTCCATCCCTGGCCACTCAGACACCCTAACACTCTGAAAGCTCAGGAACCTAGTTCTGTCCATTTTGTGAGTTTCCAAAAGTGCATGACCTCTGAAGCCGGGCTCTTCCAGACACAGCTCACCTGAAGGACCAGAGGGCTTCCCTTGGGAACTTTTAGTGCTACCACTTGCTGTCCCCTCTTTGGTGGGAGGGCTATTCAGTGAGTTTATCTTGAGCTGTGACTCCAGGCGAGTGTTTGAGGATAACTGAAACATTTGGAGGCCAGCAGTCTTAGGAACTGGTGTGCAGTCTTCGGAACATTTCTCCAATCTGCTTGAGGAATGGTGTTTTATGAATGGCAACTCTTAAGACAAATGAACATCATTTAAGGGGCTACAGCCTTCCAAAAGTCTTGACATCTAGTGTTAGAAAGCTCTTAAGAAGATACTGACTTTCCCTTTTGGACTCTGCCTCCCCACTTTGCACAGACTCAAGTTTCCATAGCCTGTGGCCATGAGCTCTTCTAGACCATGATTTATTTCTGCCACGTAGCGTTAGCACAACCAGCTGGTAAAACCATTTGAGAAGGGCTGAATGGATTCTCATGACATGAGGTGTCATAAGACTTATAACAAGTTTATGGACCTCCATGGAAATCTGAGTCATTTTTCTTATCACCCATATAAAGGTTTTAAGGCAAGCAGATGAATTGTATAGAGGTGGTTATTTGGCAAGTAAGGAACATCTGGGCTATGGCCGTAGCAAGTAAACCTTAGCTGGTAAGGGTGGGGGAGGGGAGACTTCAACTTATCCACACAAATTTTGGAAAACCAACATTTGGGTTAATGTATCTTTTATAATACAGTCACAATAGCTAAACAGTCAAAGCTCTCAAACCTATTTGATTATACCTCTAGAGAGTTGCCTGGAGTTTCTAATCATCTAGGATGGAGATATATACATAAATGCACACACACTTTGAGTGGGGACAGCTTGGGATTGAACCCAGCATCTTGCACATTCTAGGCAAGAGTTCTATCACTGATCTACCACTGAGTTACAACCCAAGCCACCCACATGTTTTCAAATACCCAGACATGAGTATTTCTCATGGTGCTTCCTACAAGCATGTCAAACCCTTCTTTCAGAAGGAAAGTGCATATGAATTTTGTTTTAATGCATTAGCTTTTGACTGTAGGAAAAAATCTGAGGAAAAAAAAAGTTCTTGTTGAAACACTTTCAGAGGAGAAGTGAACTTCCAGTTGGGTCGTGGAGTTAGGGTAGAGTTTACCTGGGTGCAGATGAGATGGGAAGCAAGAGTCAATGTGGTATGTAGGAGTGAGGCTGGAGTGTGGGGAGAAATTTGGCATCCATTTTAAATACTCAGTGCTAAAAGCTATCTTCACCCTCTGGTAGTAAAATTCTTTCATCTCTGTTTTTAAAGCCTTGGGTCTACGTTATTTTCATTGTAGTTGGCTCCAGCCTCAAAGTTCGCCACGGTGCCCTCAATATGCCATAAACCCTAAATCCTGTGCCTCCAGGTCAAGCCATTAGCTCTGCTTCTGGAGCTTGCCCCTTCCCCATGGCATTCTGCTCACAATTGGGCCTCCTGTTCCAATGTGGCTACTCCTCAGCCTTCCTTCTGGGGTCACTGAGGTATTGGGATGCGATGAGCACGGGTTTAGAAGTGGATCTCAGTGAAAATTTAAGCATTAAGTGACTGTTAATTTCAAGTTCAGTTTCATCTGTGAAATTAGGAAATGACCTTTGGGGATTATACTACAGATGGTTCTTCAAAACCATCCATCTAGATGGATGGATGGATGGATGGATGGATGGATGGATGGATAGATAGATAATAAGGAATTGGCTCACACAATTGTGTAGACTGATAAGACCCAAGATCTGCATTTTGCAAACTGGAGCCCCAGGAGAGTTGGTGCCTACAAAGCCTTCAGAACTGAAGGTTGATGATGCAAGTTTTAGTCCAAAAACAACAGGCTACAGACCCAAGATAAACCAGGTAAATCAGATTTTCAGGTAAATCTGAAGGAAAAAGAAAAGCAGACAGGCATCTCCTCTTGTTCACAAAAAGGTCGACCTTTTTGTTTTATTCATGCCTTCAGTTGACTGGGTGAGACCCTGCTCATTACAGAGTGCAATCAATTTAAATGTCGATCTCATCTAAGTAATGTTTGGATACCCCATGGCCCAGTCAAGTGGACTCAGAAAATCATCCTATCACATGGGCCAAATGACTGTGAAACCGATGTTTGTATCTAATGTGTCTATTACATCTGACAGGGTCTGTTAACCAGGGTGAAAGCTGGAAAGGAACCCCTTGCCTTTGCACTATTGCCGCTTTGCATTAATGAATACTCACAATTGCTATTTATCCATTTAAGTGGCTTTGAATTCATAACATCAAAAATGAATTGGTTTGGGTGTAGCAGAGAAGGGAAAACACAAATATTCAAGGGAAGAATCATGCAGTTCATGTTATAGGTTACAGAAGTGTGAAGCAATCTACAAGACAACGTGATAACCATTTGTGTGGCACCCATGTGAGGATAAGGTGTCTAAGAACTGCCTCACATGGCAAAATGAATGAAATGCTTTCACAGTCCTGAAGCTGCATGCACCAGCTACCTCTGTTTCTGCATACCTGTGAGCCTTCTCCAGTGGGCTAATTTGGAAAAGCAACTCAAGAACACCTCCCTATAGTTCAGCTACACCAGTCAAATGACAAGTCTATTGAGACTTTGAAGATCCATCCTACCCCTTCAGTTTCCCTGGTCATAACAAAGACAAAATTATAATCTGAAGACATGTCCCTAACATCCTCATGCAGCTTTGGGATTCTTCTAATCTAAATCAATCTGCCAAAAAATCCTGTCCTCATGCATTGCCTCAGCTGACAGCAAAAATGATGAGACAATTCAAATGATAGGAAGCACTAAGAGTCTGAACTTGAGATCCAAGTCAAAGGAATGCTGACTCCCCCACTTCCTCCCTTGTCCCATTGGCCCAAGGAGCTGTCTTCCCCTGCTGCTGTGCCTCAGAGAATCCCAGGAGAACTGTTTCTCTTTAGGTGATTAAACGAAATTTACCTGTGCTAAATCAAGAAGACAGAGCCAATAGCCATGCAGTGAAAGCATTTGGCAACTTCTTACTTTCAAATGCCACATAATAGTCTTATTCCCCCTGAGAAGCCATAATGATGACCAGCGCTACTGGACTGTGATTTTTCTCACTGTCAGAATTTATAGTCTCTTAGGATATGGAGGAAAACATTATTTTTTTCTAACCAAGAAGGAGATCTTATCCCAAGAAGGAAGGTGGTGCTACAAAGCAGAAGTTCAAAGTGAGCAGAACATTTTTTGTTGAACTCCAACTCCATCTGGTTCCAAGAACAGAAACAGACTATTCTTATACTGGGAGCTTTGTAATATAACCCATCTCCATGAACAACAAAAAAAGAAAAAAAAAAAAAAGCTAACTATGTCAAATCCTGACTCTTGTGGATAGGTTGCATTTTCTCCAAGATGGAATGAGTTTTGGGTGGTGAGGGACATCTAATTCAGGTCCAACATGTTAGGAGCTCAGAAGTTCTCATTCCCATCCATACAATTAGAAAAGCAAGATGAACAAACTGAAAATCAACAACTCTTAGATCCATCGGAGAATTGAGGTCCCATGGCAAACCATTTCCTTCCAAACTGGAGAGCCAGACAAGCAGATACAGAGAGTAACTTACAAGAGCAGAAACCCATGAGCACCAGCCGTCACAGGACCCAGAATTGGGGTAGAAAACCTCCCTGTAACCAACGAATTGTTCAAAGTTCACTGTGGTCAAGTTTGAGAGTAAGAAACTCTAGGGGCCTCGCTTTCTGGGGGAAGGAAGCTACAGCTGGGAGAACTGCACTCCCCATTTAAGTAGGCTCTAGGGAACCCACAGATAGCAGGGGACACACAAGTCAGAAACCCAAAGAACAGTTAGCCTCTGCCACATTCAGCCATAGCAAGCAGTAGGCACAGTCTGACCCCTAGCCAGGTCAACACAAAATCCCATGTAAAGTCCTCTTTACCTTTTATCTAATTCATCCCATTCAACTTACAACAACAAAATGAACTTTTCTAAAAAAGTCATGTTCAAAGATAAAAATACAGTTTGAAGAGACAGAGAAAATATCAGAACTAGGCTCAGCTATGGAAAATATGTTGGAATTAATAGACCGGAAATTTAATACACCCTGCCTACAGAGGGACGAGGATAAGAATTATATTGGGCTTTACTCCAGAAACCATGTAAGCAAGAAGAGAATAGAGTGGAATGCTTAAAATCTTGAAAGGCAAAAACCATACAAACCCACCAACCTAGATTTTGTATCTCAAATCTTCATAATGGGTATTAGGGAAGGAATAAATTAACATAAAATCTTTCATCAACAGATTAAGGTTATTCAACATATTAGCAGCAATATACCTGATTCTATATTCTGATAAGTGAAGTTAATGATAAAAACGCTATAAGGCACAGGAGGGAGGGATCAAGGACACACTGAAAAGGTAATTGCACTGCTCAGGAGGGGGAATGTGTTACTTGAAAGAGGACTAGGAATAGTTGTAAATGCACATGCAATTTGAAGAGCCAAAAAAAAGAAAAAAGATTAATGTAATTCACATCCTATAAGGAGAGAAAAATGCAATTAACAGAATGTGCAATTAGAACCACAGAAGGCAGAAGGTGGAAAATAAAGATGAAGTAAAATTGAGAGCAACTAAAAAACAGTAGCAAGTGTTACAGATATTAATCCAACTTTGTCAATCACTTTAAACATTAAGGTTCTAAAATATAACAATCAGAAAGTAAACTGCCAAAGTGCATCAAAAATAAGATCCAACTCTACACTGTCTATAAGAAATCCACTTTCCATATAAACATACTAATAAACTAAAAACAAAGAGATGAAGATGTGGAAAAAAAGGTACACTCATACATTGCTGGTGGGAATGCAAAATGGTAAAGCCATTATGGAAAGCAGTATAGAGATTCCTCAGAAAACTTGGAATGGAACCACCATTTGACTCAGTTATCCTACTTCTCGGTTTATACCCAAAGCACTTAAAATCAACATACTACAGCGACACAGCCATATCAATGTTTATAGCAGATCAATTCACCACAGCTAAAATAAGGAACCAACCTAGATGCCCTTCAACAGATGAACAGATAAAGAAAATGTGGTATATATATATAATGGAATATTACTCAGCTTTAAAGAAGAATGAAATTATAGCATTTTTAAATAAATGGATGGAGTTAGAGAACATCGTGCTAAGCAAAATAAGCCAAACCCGAGAAAACAAAGGCCAAATGTTTTCTCTGATATGTGGAAGCTAATTCACAATAAGTGGGGTGGGGTATAGGGAAGAGTAGAATTACTTTATATTAGGTAGAGGGGAGTGAAGGGAGAGAAAGGGGTATGGGGGAAGGAATGATAGTAGGATGAAACAGGCATTATTACCTCATGTACATGTATGACTGCATGACTGATGTGATCCTGCAATATGTACAATCAGAAAAAAATGAGAGATTATACTCTATACATGTGTGATTTATCAAAATGTATAAATGCAATCTACTGCCATGTACAACTAATTAGAACAAATTAAAAAGAAAAAGAGATGAAGATACACCTTGCCAACGCTCATCCAGTTATGCTTAGGTTTGTTCCTGGCTATTTCCTTTCTGTGTTAAAGAGACTGTTGTTGGGCCTGTATCTGTCTATTAATTAACTTAGCAAGTCTGGCAGGACTGAGTTTGCAGAGGGCAGTTCTTGACTAGTGGTCACTTGGCTCCCATGGTCAAGTTATTCAGCAACATGGCAGCAACTTCTGTGAAAGGCACAGAATCCCCACCATGGAGCAAGAGCACCCATGTGCTGGATTCAGCAAACAGAAGGCAAACCATGTGGTTAAAATTCTAATCTGGTTTTGTTTTTTTTGTTTGTATTTATCTGATCATATCTGACTACACCTTGCTCAGGTCCAGGTCTTTTGTGGAATGCTAGGTTGAAGTTTATCTTTTAGAAATTTCTGGGTTATTTGCTCAAAACCAGAAGGCTCAATGAAAGAGGTAAAGTAGGTGTCAGGTGAAAACCAAGCCTGCCAGTCGTATCTACATGGGGTAGAATGACTTGAGGTTTAGATAGGAGGAAACGCTGCACAGCAGTGAAGTCAAGGTCTAACTGAAAGATTTAAAAAAAAAATTTTTTTATTGGTGTGGAGTCCTCTTAGAGCTGCCATTGACCTAGTCTTGGACAAATACCTCTACCAAGCCAGAATTAGAGAAAGAGAGACTTTTGAAGATGATAAATGATGCTGGGAATAGTAAATAGCCCATTAATGCTGAAAAGCTGGAGAGCTTGAGTGCTACAAGAGTAGTCTCCTTTGGTTATGGTTCAAATTCTTTCCCCTCGGGGCCAGGAGAGGGGCTATCTGCATGCAATATGATGGAATGACTCTTAAAGGACTAATCCCATTTGCACCTTGAGTTTTTGGCTCGTGTATGAAAAAGATGGAAAATATTACCCACTGTTTTCATGCTCAGAAGGCAGATTATTACAGGATACCAAATTCTTGAAACTCCCAAAATGGAAATGGAAGGCCCCTAATAGGATATGAGGCGGTGTCAGACACGCAGTTCACATGAAAATGAACAAAGCAGCTGACTAATCAGTGGCTCACATGCAAATTGTCCCCCCAGGACTGACAGCGATTGCAATTGGTGTTCTTATAGTTCTGGGAAGCAGAGGACCACGGACGTCTCTCCTCAGACACATCTACCACAATAGAAATACCAGTCCAATATTGCAAGTTATAAAAGATAATGGAAAGCAGATGGCTTCACCTTCAAAAGTTTAACTCGGTTTTGATCAACAATGCGCTTATCTTAAACCTAGTGGAAAAGACATGAAAATGTTTAGTTTTTCTTCATGACTACTAAGACTTCTAAAAAGGAAGGAAAAGCTAAAGTATTGTCTAGTCATAACAAATAATTGGTTTTTAGAAATATGGAGCCTTAGGAATACACAACAAGAAAACTGAAAAAGAACCTTGAAAATATGCCCAGAGACCATATACCTATGATTTTCCTTGACTATGTGTAGGTCTGGCATGGGATCTACAAATCTACTTTTTGAGAAATGCATCCTCTTGTCAGAACCTCTTGAGTTTCCTGTGGCATGAATTGTTGGAGAATATCTGTCTCTTCCTAAAATACAAGTTCCCTAACTTGGAAGCAACAGTCTACAGAGAAACAAGTAATTTAATAGCAGTAACATTCATGTTCTTTGGGCCAAGCATGGGTAGGTACCGTACATGGTGTCTTCACAAGCCCAGACAGAACTTACTAGTAACAAACCCACTTGACAGATGGGTAAGTGGAGCAACAGAATAAGCAAATGAGCTATTGTCACATTGCTGAGATTAAACCTACGTAGTCTGACTCTGAGGCCCTTTCTCTTGACTAACCTGTTTCCACAAGTCAGAGTTATACCAGCCTCTGGAAGCACAGGAGTGATGTAAATAAGTCATGACTGATGTTGTTATTCCTGATGCATTTTGACCATGGGATGATGATCAGGAACCTCATTGTGCTGTCAGTTTCAACTCTTGGACTTCAGTCTTTTCTCCAGTTATGAACTATGGACTCATAATCACAGTGGTGGTGGACTTTCAAGAGGAACTGGATCACTATCTCCCAGAGTATTTTGAAAATTCATGGGAACAATCTTATTTGTCACAACCATAGGGGACTGTAACTACTGCAATTAGTGTGCATGCCTCCAGAAGCTCCAGAGGGCTCAATCTCAGTGTTGCTGACAATCTAACACAGGGCATAATTTATATGCAGTTGAAAACACTGTTTAAAATCTGAACTTGAAGCTTAACTATTGTAATAGTTCATAGTTACGCATTTCCCATGAATGTCAGGGCAAGGGTGACTTTAGCAAAGTTTTGAAAACAAACAAAGTATATCCTTTCCCCAAAACCATCCTATGGGAAACACTGCCATTTGAAGTAGTTGAGGTCACTTTCACACAGCTTGTATTGATCTGCATTTGCAGTTGTGACCTTGCATGATTTCTACACACAGGTGCAGGCGTCTTACTGCTTCATCTTGTTCTCTAGTGTGGCTGTAAGATAAACAATAAAAGGCATGTTTAATCCAATTTATTTTCATCAAATGTTAATCTTCTCCTCAAGACACGCTGGGAGAAAAAACACTTGAATAGCAGGAATCCAAACATCATTTTAAATAAGGACAACAATGAAGCATTCCTAGCCTGTTCAAAACCCCAATCAGTTTTTTCAAATGTCATAAAATACCTATTAACATCTGTGTGATGATACACCAAGGGTTTTCAGTGACAATGTTGTTAAGACACCTATAAACTAACTTACCCACTAATGATTTCATTAAGTGTGTGCTTGTATAGTATCAGCAATATTGAACAGTTTGGACACAAAAACAACTCAACAGTGTCAGAGTAGAACTTTGAGACTCATGAAGGGTTCAACTCTCAGGAAAAGTGGAGAAGATGAGGGCCTTATGGTACCAAGAAATCAAGAGGGTGCAGGAGGCCTGAGTTTACCGGGAAATTAACCAAGAGGACTTGTTTGAGAGTCATGCTCCTTTGAATGAACGCATTGGTAGCAAAAACAAAACAAAACAAAAAATTCTTTGAATATTGAGGAACTTCTGTGCACACAGTAAAGGAATTCTTTTCTTTTTAAGATGAGAAAAATTTTGTGTTTTCTTTCAGACTAACAAGACAATCAAACTGTTTAAAACACAAAAATTAAGCTTCCCCCATTAGATGAATGATTTTCAGATGAACGGTGCTTAACTCACACAACTTGAAACCCGACATTTGCTGGTTGTGTGGCTTTGGCAATACCACTTGCCTCTTGGGTTCCTTGACAATAAAATGGATCACTCCTCCCCTCTGCGGAGTCTGGCCAAAAGAGAACGTATAAAGTGCCTAGGATAGAACCTGGCACACGGCGGCTATTCATAGAGCCCAGTAACCTCACAAAATAGACCAGCTTCAGGCCCTGGTGACTGCCTCACATCTTAAGGGCACGGTTTCTACCATTGAAGACTTATGTCATGATAAGGAAAAGCTGAATGCATTTACTACATAAACAGCTAGTTTTCAGAGTTGCATGTTGTCTAGAAATCTGTCTTTACCATATTCTTTAAGAAGATGTGCCATCAGAAGGGCTTAACCTCATTGGGGACGATCCAAAGCTATTTGTCTCTGTGGCCCTAGACTAGACCAACCCCACTCTAGTTGACATGTATCTCCAAAGGGTCTCCTTGGTTGACCTTTTCTTTGTATCATAAAAGTCCCTCCCAAGGAATCTTCTTTTCCTGAAAAGCTTGGAGAATCCCTTCAATTTAATTCTCCTGTTGTAACTGGTCCTGTTTGATTTTTAGGAAGCAGTATAGTATTCTAGTGAAAAGGGTGACTTCGGATTAGATTAAGGTTCCAATCCCGGCTGTGTTGCTTACTAGCTCTACTAATCTGAAATGTGCCAGTCCCTAGGCTTTGACTTCATGCATTAAACTCTCATGAAACATGGGTAGCAGATGAAAATACTGTGTGAAGAGTCCAGTGGAGCATGTCTGCCAGGTAGCTTGGGCATTTCAGGCATATTCTAGTGGTGCTGACAAGGACTTGGATAGCTCTACCTTATTTACTATCTTCATAACATGACTTTATTTCAGAGGTCAGCAAGACTTTTTTTTTCTGTAAAAGGCCAGATAGTATATATTTTAAGTTATGCAGTCACAGAAAGTTTTTCATCCCTTCTCCTGATCCTCATCTTTGCACTTATCTTACAACTCTTTAAACCATTTAAAGACCATTTAAAGACCATTCTTAGTGTAATGGGTTGTACAAAATGGACTTCAGGCTAGTTTTGGCCCAAGAGTTTTAGTTTTCTGGTCCCTGATCTAATCCAATAAAGTTCCAACAGGAGAAGGTCATAGGGTTTCTCTGGAAAGTTCCCTGAGATGATGGCAGTAGATTCCACCTGTTCAAAACATGTAGATTGAACCTCCCCACAGATCAGTGTTTGGCCAATAGTACCATCTTATGGTAACTTTTTAAAACATACCCACTTTTAAGAGTGTAACAGCATAAAGTTTTAACTCTACGGACATATGAAAATTCATCTGTGATAGAATCAATTTTCCTCTTGAATGTGTTAGTCTTACCATTCTTTAAGGATTCCTCCTGCCCTAGTCAGACTGGCAGCTGGCGGGGCGGAGTGGGATGCTTAGGAGAGAGATGGTTCCTGATTCTCAGTTAGTCCTTGAACACATACAGCCAAGAAGCAGATACCTAGATACAATAAAATGAGCAAGGAATTTATTGGGAAAATTGGTCTGATAGGAAAAAAATGAAAGGGCAAGAATGGACACAGAGTCCCTAAATTAACAAGAGTCTCTAAAACAAACTGAGGTGAAAATCCCCAATTTTCCTATAAAAATGAAGCTTCTGCTAACTTGTCAAGAGATGCCAAGTTCACTCTAGTGAGAGGCTCCATGAAGAAGCACTTTTCCCCCAGAGAATGGAACTAAAAGCTCATCCAGGGCCGTGTCACTTCAGTAATGTTTGTAGGAGTTCAGTCATTTGGGGAAGCACACCAGAGTAAAGGACACCTTCACTTTGAAGAAGGAAATGATGGTTTATATGCCTCTCCAGGCCTCTTCAGGTTCTTGAGGCAACAAGTTGGAATAATGTTCTCATCTATATACCACATGATACAAAATGCTGCCCGCTTTGCATGGTGCCCAGAAAAGGAAAGGACCCTGATACATGGGCCATGGAGCCTGGAAGATCTTAGGGTAGTAGAGTGCAGGGGTCCAGTCCTAGCACAAAGGGTCGTGGTGCTCTCTGGTGAGTGGGATGGCGTTGGTGAGGTGGAGAACAAAGCAACACAGACTCAATGATCTGAGGATAAGTTCTCGTCCAACTTTATTTTTTCCACACACCATTTTTATATGTTAGCTTCTAGCTTGAGTACAATATCTTGAGGCCACACAAAAGGAAACTGACGCAAACTACAAGACAATAGGCAAAATGTATTAGCAGATTAAACATTATCAACTCATAATGTTTTTAAGTATTCTTCTATATAATCTTTAACTAGTTCTACTTTCTATATTACTGGGAACATCATGCACAGAAGCCATTTCTATGAACAACATATAAGCTTACACTTATGATTAATAATTAGATTAACAGGAACAATAGGGAGTTTCTTTCTGAGCTTTCTCTGGATCATTGAATAACTGAGCTGTTTTAGGCCAATTAGGAGCGGTACACCTCCTACTCTTGCCTAGTAAGCATTAGCCGGTCCTGCCCAAGAAAGCTGTTCAGAGCAACTAAGCAAACACCAGCGTTTTACATATTTTAAATATTCTAAAAAGGGGAGATGAGCTTTCCATGTACATTTTTCATTATAATATACTTGATGCCAACCAAGGTGTATTCTGCCAGTGGGAGATAAAGGGGGTCTAAATCTAAGGGACCAGAAGCTGGTTTCCTAGGAGGATACCATAGTTTTCCATTAACCAAATAAGCATTTCCAAATGATGTCTGAATTGTTGGGACTATTTTTCTAACCTTAACAACTTTGTTTGTGACTTGTTTGTCTGGAGTTAAGGTGGGAACAATGTGTTTTTCTGCCCTAGGTCATCTGGGAGTAGTCACCATCGGAGGTGCCATTTAGCATAAGTTGCTGGAAATGAGCATAGCATTCTTTCCAAGTTATACTTTTATCACCCCAGAACAAGGGCCTTTCTTGGTTATATCCATTATGATCAGCTGTTTGATTCTTGTGTTCTAAATCCCTTAAGACCTTAGAATTCCCAAAAATCCAATATAATATTATTCCCAAGCATAGGCAAATTAAACAAGATAACAGGAAACAGCAGCCCCAATTCCCAGGAAGATGAGACCTTGCAAACATCTTTATAACACAGTGGAATCCTTGTCAAGCACTGAGGGGAATTGAGGGCACAGCAGTAGAGGTGCTCGTTGTGGAGTTTATGGCATGTTTAATATTATCTTAGGTTAGATCTGATGTGTTGGCAAGACCAGATTTTCTGTAGCAAAGAACTATATAACCTCAAAAATCAGCTCCTGGCATGCTATTGGACATAGAGATGATGCGTCTTGTTCTGACACATCAAGTCAGAACTGTCCATCTTGAGTGGGGTTCTATTAGATTCATCAAATGATAAACTCAGACCCATTTAATAATCCATAAAAATAATAGAAGTTATGTGTCTAGAATAAAACCCAAGCAAACTGTACAATTGTGTGGCTCAGACTGCCATGTCATCTTTAAATGCTTTTCTAATACCTCTCTCATAACTCATACCAATAGACATGCAGATGATTTCCAATGACCAGCTAACAGTAATAAAAAGATCAAGTTTGCATTCAAATGGGTTATCTCCCTATGTGGGTGCAAGCAAAGAGTACAGGTTCCACACTACAGCTCAACTCAGAAACTGGAGGAAAAGAAACCATCCTAATGGGCAGAGCTCTGAATGGCATATCCAGATATACTTAATGGGATAAGAATTAGTATAGAATATATATGGAATCATGCATGATAACCCAACTTGCTGGTGAGAGACCTAGAAAGACAGGCATTGAAAGTATTGGACTTCTGGGAAAGAGTCTTGTGCAGTGTGCTTTACATAAGCAGACACTCCATTATACATCACACCCCCCGGAGAGCACCTACACAGAAGAGGCAATTTATAATAAAGTAGATGCAATAGCTCTGCCATTTGACATTAGTGCTTCCCCAATAAGTACATAAGTTGAATAGCCATGGTGAGAAAAATTAAGGCAATACATGGGTCCTTAACAATTTGCTGCCATTTGCCAAAGCTGGACTGTCCACTGTTGCATTCAAATAGAAAACAAAACAAAACAAAATAAATCCAGAGCCTCTGAATATGGCACCATCTCTGAAGACCTGCAATCATTTGGCAGCTCATTCTGATAAGAATAGACACGTATCCAGGTATGGGATTTCCTTTCCTGTCAACAGGACCTTGTCCAGTACTACTATCCTAAGGTCTACAGGATGCTAATCAAGTGGCAGAGAATCCTGCATATTACATGGATTTAGGGACCTACTTTACAGCAAGTCATATAGCAGTGAGTACATGACCATGAGACTTGCTGATCTTATTCCATACTGCAACAGCCAGAGATCCAGTTGATGGAATGATAGAACAGTTTGATAAAGGTATAACCAAATTCACAGCTCAAAAAGGATCATTATTGGGAGGATAATGCCAATCATCATAGACTGGGTATATAACCTAAATCAACAACCATTATATGATGCTATATCACAGAAAGGAAAAATACAGGGGCCCAGGAACCAAGAGAAAAAGCAAGAATGGTCTCACTTCCATTGTTTTCAATGATCAACTTTGATGACTTATGTTTCCAGTCCCTGAAATCCTGGGCTATGTGGTTTCAGAGGGTCTAGCTATCAAAGGATGATGTTTCAATCAGGGGACATAGCAAGAGTTCCAATGTCTCAATTGATGGTTGCCATCTAGTCATTTCACCATGGTTGTGCTTAAAGACCAGCAGTCAAGGAGCAAGGACAGGAGTCACCACTCCAAACAGGAAACTTGACCTGAACATTAAGGAATGGAAGCAGAAGAACTTGGATGGAACTCAGATGACCACTCGGACCCCTCTTGTTATTTCCTTGCCAAATAGTACTCAAAGAGCAGGTACAGTAACACTGGTCTGAGAAGGGCACCATGATCAGAGGTGTAGGGCCTTGGCCAGCACTGCTTCCCTGTTTTTAGGTAAGTCACCAAGGCCAGCAGAAGAACTGGTCAAGAGTAAGGGAAATCTACTGTGGGAGAGAGATGATGAATAGTGACCTTGAGACCAGATGCAGGAACTATGAACTATCTCGGACCCCCATCAGAAAAGAAACCCAACTGAAACCTAGAGAAGCTTCTTCCAGAACTTATCATATGAGGCACCGTCATCTAAATGGTACATGAATTGAACTGTAGTAGATGCCATTTTGCTGTTTGGAACCCCTATTCCAACCTCACTTTAGGACTGAAAACTATTTTCCTCAGTTTCTGAAAATGGTGGAAGATGATAGCTCTCAGCTGACTCTTATTCATTCCATCTTGCCCTGGGCTGACCAGAGTTGCCTGCCCATGGTCATGCTCACTTCCAGAGACAGCCTTCAGTCAAGGACTGTTTGGCATGGACACAAAAATACCAGGAATTTTGCTTCAACTTAGGACCACTGAAAGATCATCCCAGATGCAGAGTTCTCCAAAGGACAGGTTGAGGCCTCTGTTCTTACTGCATCATCACTGGCTTGGACTTTCCTTCTGTCTATCACTGCTTCCTTCTACACCCCAAAGGCATTGCTTCTGAGAGGACTCCTTAATAAGCTTTCTGCATGAAACTGTTCATCTCTACCTGTTTTCTTGGGAAACTGTCCTGAAACAATTATATACATTATGCTCTTTCTGTTCACCTATCATGTTCTATTTATAGAAAAAACTTTTACAATTATAGGAACTGTGTATACTTAAAATCATCTATTATATGTTAATAATAAAATATTGGCAACTGAAGAGCAATGACTACTAACATACATAACATCTAAGAATATTTGGAATGGTCATTTACATTAAAAGGAAATTAATAGTATTCAACAGTTATGGTTTGGATGTGAGGTATCCCCCAAAAGCTCACGTGTGAGACCGTGCAAGAAGGTTCAGGGGAGAAATGATTAAGTTGTGAGAGTCTTAACCCAATCAGTGAATTAATCCCCTGATAGGGATTAACTGAGTGGTAACTGAAGTGGTAGAGTGTGGCTGGAGGAGGAATTTGGGGCATGGCTTTGGGGCATATATTTGTATCTGATAAGTGGAGCCTCTCTCTCTGCTTCCTGATCACCATGTGAGTTGCTTCCCTTTGCCACACTCTTCCATCATGATGTTCAGCCCACCTTGAGCACCAAGGAATGGAGTCAGCCTTCTATGGATTGAGACCTCTGAAACTGTGTGTCCCTAAATAAACTTTTCCTCCTTTACAGTTGTTCTGGCTGGGTCTTTAAGTCACAGCAGTGAGAAAGCTGACTTAAACAGCAAAGCTCAACCTTTTTAGAAATTAGATTCCGTGAACAATATGTTTTAATATGTTTTAAGTCAGAAATGGAACCGTGCAGGGGATTGCAATGGTGAATCCAAGGCCCACATAGCCACTTCGTTCTTCCTAAGGTACTTTCTCAGGGGAGCCCTTAATTGCCTTCAAGGAGCAAAAGCATAAAATGGTCCAGCCCAGGAAACTATTCATTGCCCTTTGATAATTTCTAACACTATTTCAAACATTACTTCCTATAAAATTGCTATGTGTCTGGGGATTAAAGCATAACTTAATTCTCAACTTGTCTGCAAAAACTCTGTGACCACCTCAAATAATATATTCAGAGGATAAATCAGCATGTCTCATTAGCTCCCTCTTATAAATCAACTCTTTTGCCCATATTCCATAGATTAGCAAACCCATAATGAAGATTTGTGGCCCATTTAAAACTATATATTCTATGGACCATCTGCATCACCAATTTGCAGTTTGTCCTGTTGAAGAGGTAGTTAAAGTTCTTCAGTCCATATGACACAGATTCCTAGAATCTATGCCAGATGTACTTATTGAGAATCTCTGGAGGTTAGACCTAGGATTCTACAGTTTAAAAAGTTCTTCAGGTCTTTGTTATGCGTGTTAAATGAAAGAACAATCACTTTGGATGTTTAGCAATGGAAGATTCTGCTTAGGTAGTTAGTAGTCAGCTAATGATCAAACAGAGATTTTCTTAAATGTGAAGCACCATTACATTTCCCAGCTCCTGCTGAGGGGCTTTGTGTGTGCTTTGGGACATGGCTTCAATGTTCTGGCAAGCATTGTACAACTCTTCCTTGGCCATAATCCTGCTTAGACCTTCTTGGGTCTTCTGAGCATGTACATAGCTCTGAGCATGCGCACAGCTCTGCACACGTTTGTAGCCTTCTATATTCTCAGAAATATGTTGGGGCTTTTCCAAACCAGTTATGCCATATCATTTCTCAATCTTTTCTTTGAAGCTGTTGGTAAGTTTCTTGTTTATCCCAGCTGTTAGTATCACCTCAGGCACCGTGATGTTGTATTTTGCTGGTAATTGTTTTTGATAAACACCCTAGAGCAAATGCTGTCTTCAAAGAGTAAGTTCTGAGTCAGGACCAAAAGAGAAGCCCTCTGTTTAAAGATTTCCGAGAAATTGCTGGAAAGTTCAAATAATGACTATTGTCTGGAAATTTTGCATTTGGGGGGAGAGCATCGATCCCAGTCTTCCCTCTACAGTGCTAAGCTGCTATTTCTCCTGGCTACTATGATTATGAAGCTGTGACTTTTCAGGACTATCATGGATCTGGGGGGAAGAGAATGGAAAAAGGCTGGTTAAAGCACCATACAGTTCATTGTTCTTACCAAGATTCAGCTGGTTTTCTTAAAATAAATACTCCTTAAATTATTGTGAGCTTTGAAAAATTTCCAAAATTCTCTAAAAATTGATTTGTATAACTTTTCAGATGATTTTCTCAATACTATTGTGATTTTCTCAATACTATTGTAGATTTTCAGAGATTTTTACTCTGCCATTCTCGTAGAGTTCTCCCAGTGAACAAAATTTTTAAAGCCTTAAACAAATGGAGATATGTACTATGTTTGTTAACTGAAAGATTCAATATTACTAAATTCTCAGTTCCTCTCAAATTGATCTATAAATTTCATGGAATTTCAATCATATTCTGATCATATTTTAAAAATAGAAACTAGCAAACTTATTCTAAAATTTATATGGAAATACAAAGGACCTAAAATATCCAAAGGAATCTTGAAAAAGAAAATGAAGAACACAAGTAAACTGAGTTTAAGGCTACTTCATCTGCTATAATCAAAATAGTGTGGCACTAGCACAAGAAATAACCAATGGATAAAAGATTAAAAAGGACAAGATATCCAAAAAATGGTAATTTGATTTTGACAATAGAAAAGGATGGTCTTTTTAATAAATTTATACTGGACCCATTAGACAATCATTCAGAAAAAAATGAAATGGAACCTCTATCTCACACCGTACAGAAAAATTATTTTCAGATGGATTACCTAACTAAATTTAAAACTACAATTCATCTAGAAAGAAACATAAGGTGATGTCTTATATTTATATACATATAAATATTTATAAATATATTTAAATATATATTGTGTAAACTAGGAGGTAGGAAGGAGTGCTTTTCAGGCATACTTCAACAATCATAAAAAATAAATCAGACTATATCAAAACAAAAAAAATTCTCATTAAAATACACCATTAAGAAAGTGAATAGGCATGGCACAAAGTGGGAGGAAATATTTACAAAACACATAGCAGAAAAAGAATTCACATCCAGAATATATAAGGAATTCCTAAATTCAAAAATGAAAAGAAAGCCCAATAAAATATTTGAAAAGTAATTGAATGGGACTTCTCAAAGGTTACTATAGAAATATCGAGTGAAAGAGTAACATCAACAACATGGTGAAAGAGGAGACACCAGAATCTCCCTCTCTCTACAGATGGGCCAAATAAACATCTACTCACAGTCAAGTCTCTGTGAAAAACATCAGGAGTGAGGCAAGAGACTCCTACATGCCAGGCAACTGAGAAAGTGTTCATGTCAAATTAGTAGGTAAAGCCTCACTCAGAGATGGACCTGCCCTGGGCACTCTGTCATATAATTGAGAAGGAATTCCCAACGCCCAGCTCCTCCCTGAGGACAGGAGGCTTTGGGTCATATATGTAATGCCCTACCTCCAAGTTTCCCCACTGTTTGGCTCTTAATTCTTCAACTCTGGGAACAAAAGAGATGAGGCATGCATGAGTCTCTCCCGACCACAGAGAAAGGGGCAGTTTTACACTGGCATGCCAGGACATCTAGGAACTTCATCTCTTAGGATTTGAATTCAAAGATGCCTGTTTCTCTGAGACAGAGATTGCCAGCACTCTTTGCCAATTGCTGCTGCTGACAGTGGAGTTTGTAATTACTCTGCACCAGAGAGTTAATGGGCCCAACAAACAACAGAACTTCAGCAGTGGGGCAGGAGTCAACTTATTCCAGCAATAATCCTAGGTCCACCAATTCCTCCTGGAAAGAGTTTGTCCACACATTGAACACCCCAACTTTTATAGTTCCTACCCAAAGGACTGGACTATACCTAAACCTATGAACTCTAAGAGTGGAGAAGACTTTGCTTCTGTGAGTCTCCATAGATCACAGAACAAAGGAATAGTTTTAAGAGGGCCACAGCACTTCCAAGGGTTATATTTCCGGGCAAAGTACAGAGAAGTGACCAAAAAGCATAGCTCCTGCTTTTTCCTGGAAGGGATTTATAGCACACTCTTCCAGTAGTGACTTGACAGCCTGGCTTCTAACTTGTATTAGGGAGTTAAAGGGTCAGACAAACAATAAACCTCTTGCAGCCTGAATGGGAACTTGGTATTGCCCAAGCCTACTCCCCCAGCTTAACCCCTGTGATAAATCCAAGTTTACCCACTCTTCCTAGAAGGTGTCTACTTATGCAATGAAGGCCACGACTTCTGTAGCTCTCCCCCACAGGTCTGTCTCTTTAACCACATAGCTCAGGGAGTTGAAAGGACTCTGCATTCTTGAGTCTCCCTAGATTGAAGAAAATAAAGAGGGGGACAAACAGTGGGTCTAGTTCCAGCACTATTTCCCAAAGATCAGAGGGAGAAATCTAAATGAGAGTGCAGGCATTGGCCACAGATTCTCTTCACAGCTTAGTGCAGAGAGTAGGAGATAACATCTGCTGTTAGTTTCTTCATGAGGACAGAAAAAACTGGAACATGTATCTATCATTGAAAACTTTCCACTTATATCTAGAGGTCTGCATTATAACTTAGCTATCTCCTGATGCTGGCAGAAAATGGACCTCCTAACCTAGGAAACACCAAAAACAGGGACAACAGTATGGACAAACACAAAGATTTAAAAGGCATGTTCTGGCCAGAAGAATTGGTGAGATCTTTCTCCTATACAAGTCTCGTTTGATAAGACTGAGAGAGGAATTTTCTTGTCTAATATGCAGTCAAGGAAAATGAAGATCAGGAAATGTGTTCCAAATAAAAGAACAAGATAAATCTCCAGAAGCCATTTCCAGTGAAATGGAGATATATAATTTAGCTGACAGAAAGTTCAAAATAATGGTCATAGTGATGCTCACTGAGGTCAAGAGAGCGATGCAAGAACAAACTAAAATTTCTAGCAAAGAAATAGAAAGTATTTAAAAAAGCACCAAACAGTAATTATAGAGCTGAAGAATATAGTACTAAACTGAGAAATTCAGTAGAGAGACTCAACAACAGACTAGATCAGGCAGGGAAAAAAATCAGAGAATTCTCAGGTCATTGGCTGTGATTCAATCTGAGTAGCAAAAATCATAAAAGAAGGGCGAGGGATATGGCTCAGTTGGTAGAGTGCCTGTCTTGCAAGCACAAGGCCCTGGGTTCAATCCCCAGCACCGCAGAAACAAACAAACAAACAAAAAAAGAAAGCAAAAAAGAATAAAGATGAATTAAGGGACTTATGAGATACCACCAGACCAAACAAGATACATATGATTAATGTGTCAGAAGGAGAAGAGAGAAAACATTAAAAAAAAAAAAAAACCTTCCTAAATTTGGTGAAGGAAATGGAAATCCAGATCCCAGAAGCTCAAAAGACACCAAATAAGATAAATCCAGAAATCCAGAGACTCAGTGAGATATATCATAATCCAATCATCAAAAGTTAGAGAATTTTGAAAGCAACAAAAGAAAAGCAACTTGCTTCTTATAAAGGAACTTCTATAGGATTGCTAATGGTTTCCTCAACAGAAATACTGCAGCCAGAGGGAAGTGGATGATATATTCAAAATCTTGAAAGGAAAAGCATAAAAACTTCCAACCAGGAATGCTGTCCTCAGAAACTCTGTCTTTCAGAAATAAAGGGGAGATACAGACTTTCTCAGACAAGCAAAAACTGAAGAAGTTTATCACTGCTAGATCTGCCTTCCAAAATAAAAAATGCTACAGGCACCAAGAAGCTGAAAGATCAGGATGCTAATTAGTAATGTGAATCATATGAAAGTATAAAATTCACTATGAGATCCTACAATATGTACAATCAGAAAAATGCAAAATTACTCTCCATTTATATATGATTTATCAAAATGCATAAATGCATTCAATTGTCATGTACAATTAATTTGAACAAATAAATTTTTTTTTAAAAAAAGAACGCACCTTGTCAGATTCAAAACACTAATATTGTATTGATGGGGGTAATGAATTATATCCCAAGTATAAAGTTTAAGTGGTGAAGCTATTAAGTAATAATACCTCCAAGATGAGCTACATGTTACAAATTATGAAAAGATGTAATCTGTGATATTAAAAGCATCAAACACCGGGAGTGGGAGTGAAATCATAGTTTGTGTATATGACCAAAATTAAGTTATCAGTAGCTTAAAATTGTCTGTGATGTTTTACGTAAACCTCAGGACAACCACAGAGCAGAAACTTATGATAGACACACAAAAGTTAAAAATAAAAGATTTAAAGACTACCACAGCAGAACATCATGAAACCACAAAGGAAGAATGAAGAAAAGAGCAAAGAATCTACACAATCCAGAAAAGCATTCACAAAATGGCATTAGTAAACTCTTATTGGTCAATGGTTATTTTGAATGTGAGTTCAATTCTTCAGTTAAAAGGCACAGAGCAGCCTAGTGGGTAACAAAAGAAGACACTGCTATGTGTTGTGCCTGATACTCACTGCACCTTAAAGGCTACTCATAGATGAACAGAGATGTGAAAAGATATTTTACACAAAAGGAAACCAAAGGAGAACAAGGGTAACCACATTTGTATCAGACAAAGTACAGTTTAGGACAAAACCTGCAGAAGACAACGGTAATTATACAATGATAAAGGGGTCGATTCATGAAGGAGACAAAACAATTGTACATACCTGTGCATCCAATGACAATGTGAAAAAGAAATTAAGAAACAAATCTTAATCACAATCGCACAAAAATAATTAAGAGTGAGTTTAACCAAGGAGGTGAAATTCTACATACAGAGAAATTTCAAATACTGGTTAAAGTAACTGAAAATGACATAAATGAATGGAATAGTCCCTCTTGCTCATGTATTAGCAGAGTTCATATTGTTAAAATGACCATTCTACTCAAAGTGAACTACCACTTAACTATAATCTCTACAAAATTTCCATTTTTATTTCACAAAATTAGAAAAAAGCAACTCTAAATTTCATATGAAACCACCAAAGACCCTGAATAGGGTCGATCTTGAGCAAAAGGAAAAGAGCTAGAAGCATGAGAATAACTGATTTAAAATATATCATAAAGCTACAGTAAACAAAACATCATGGCACTACATGAAAACTGACATGTGACTGATGGAAATAGTATGGACAGACCAGAAATAAATCTGTGTATTTACTGTCAATAGATTTTCAACAAAAGTGCCAAGAGCACACAATGGGGAGAAGACAGTGTCTTCAATAAAGGATGTTGGAAAAACTGGCTATTCACAAGAATTAATTCAAAATGGATCAGGATCTTGATCATAAAAGCCTAGAACTGGGAACTACAGAAAGAAAGCACAAGGAGACACTCAGTGACATTGGTTGGGGCAATGCTTTTTTTGGCTCTGACCCCAAATGCACAGACAACAAAAGCAAAACCAGACAAATGGGATTGCATCAAAAGCTCCTATGAAGCAAAGGAAACAGTCTACCAAGTATAGAGCCAGCCCAGGTGTGGGAGAAATCATTTGCAAATCCTATATCGCATAAAGGGCTAATATCCAAAATAGGTAAGAAAATCCCAATACTCAACAAGAAGACAAATAGCCTTATTTTAAAAAATGGGCCAAGGACTTGGATATTTCTCAGTAGAAGACATTCAAGGGCCCAATTTTAAAATGTTCAACATCACTAATCACTAAAGAAATGCAATTTAAAACCACAATGTGATCTCACCTCACACCAGGTAGAATGGGTATCACCAAAACAAAAAAAATGGAGGGTAAGTTTAGTTGGTTGTTTCCTCTTCTCCTCAGGCAACAGTTAGCACTCTGCAAGACCTTAGTCTCCCTTCCTGTAGGTGGTGTTGAGCAGCCCTGCTGCCCAGATCTGACTCTTGTGACCACAGACGATCTAGTCACCCCAGTGTCTTCAAAGCAGCCTGGATTATCCCCCCTGGAAGTGTGGGAGACTTCACAGCTCACAGGACTAAAGAGCTGGAGGAGAGTGACGGGAGCTTTTCTTCCTTCATCGGACTCAGTGGATCCACCTGCCTGTCTTAGTGTCTACTGTAAAGTTTTCTAGAAGCTGTGTCCAGCTAGGTAATGCCCCACCTTTTATTTTCTTTCCTTCATTTTCCCCCTTCTCTTATCTTTCATACTTTGCTTTCTTGAGGTTTGACCTCTGGTAATGTGCAAGTTCACATTCCCCAGAAAATGAAGCCTGAGGCAAATCAAGTACTCTTATTTTGTTCATTCTGCAAACACTTACTATTTGTTTACTTCTCTAATTTTCTTTAAATTATATGGAGGAGTTCTCTACAACTGTGAATTGGAGTATCTGAATAATTGGCCAAAGGGAAATTGTTACATTATAGCAAAATTATGATATGTCACCCAATAATATTCAGAACATGCAAAATTTTGATACTATCATTTGTTAGCATTTTAATTAAAAACTTTCACATACTAAAATGGAGAGAGAATTTGCTTTAAAATATCAATAGTAAAAAGACATATGTAAGAATGCTCTTAGTAACATATATGCAGTAGTCAAAAGCTGGAAAAAATCCAAAAGCCAAAAGTAGAGTATTAAATACATTTTGTATGTCACAAAATTTGATTTGCCAGATAAAATATTATTTGTGTCCCTTTAAATTTCAGATAAACATTTTTGTTTTAG
Source organism: Glaucomys volans (assembly GCA_020662805.1). Lineage (NCBI taxonomy): Eukaryota > Metazoa > Chordata > Mammalia > Rodentia > Sciuridae > Glaucomys > Glaucomys volans. The sequence goes on along the minus strand of JAJEJO010002931.1, from coordinate 26,295 downwards.
TAAAAACATATTACAAATGCTGTGTGGGACATAATGACTCTAAAATTATTGTTTATCTAAAATCCAAATTTAACTGGGTAACGTGGATTTTTATTTGCTCAATCTGTTAACTCAACATTCAAAATGGAGTACTATACAACAACAAACATGAACAATAACCACATGGAACAGGAATCTATTAAGCAATGTTGAGCATAGGTATGATTCTCTTTATACAGAACTCTAACTCGGGCAAAACTCAACAATAGTTTAGAAATCAAGATAATGGACACAGGAGGGGAGATGCGAGGGTAGTGATCTACAGAGGGGAACTTCTTGACTGATAATCTCTCTCGAATGCTGTGGGAGGTGTAATCACACAAAGATTTCCGTTTTCCTTTAATTCACAGAGCTGTAACAGGAATTTTGTTCTTTCCTATGTGTGTTATAATTCAGTACAACGTCTTAAGGTTGATCAAGGTTACTTTGAATTGAACTTTTTAATGCTTTTTTAACTTCTCTTTGTTTTCCGGCTTTGAATTTCAGAATCTGATTTACTTTTGTAATCAGAAAACATTAACACAATATCGTGTGGAGTGAGGCAACTTAGTTATCTTTGGCTGAACAAAGAAACATTCTGCCACGAAGTTGGCTGTGAACTCTTTCAGAATTGAGAGGGAACTGTTTCACATAAATATTTTAAGATGACCTTGTTTGCAACCAACATCTCCTTTTGCTTCCCCCCTGCCTCTTCCCTTGACCTCCACTTTGAGGATTCAGGGGAAAGAAATCCCACAGTCTCCTCCTCCTGTGCTACTTACCTTTTTAGAAGCGTCAGGGATCCCTTTAAATATCTGTCAGAAGCAACCTGTCAAGACATAGATTTAATGCCTGGAACTTTGGCAAAACCAAGTTTGAAACCAGGTCAGACTGGAGTCACCTTGGACAAGTTATTAAAGTCCCCTGAGTTTTAATTCTCACTTTAAAATCATCTAAGCTTCAACCCAAGAAGCAGCCCACTCAGCCCGGCGCCTGAGGCCCAGAGTCGGCCTGCAGTGATTACCATTCCCACACGGCTCCCAGCTTTCCAGCACAGCGCTTTCCCTCCAGCCTTGAACTTTCCATGGACCGAGGTTTGCCTTTCTTCCTCCTCCTGGCAGCTGGCCTGAGATTGATTTACTCACAGTTTCTCCTCTCCTTGATTTTAGCAATAAAATACTCTATGAAAATGGGAGACTGATAAAATTATGTAAGTTAAGACGTTCTCTTCCCAAGCCCGCTGATTCATTCCCAGAGCAACCGGAGCAGAGAGCCTCCAGCTAAACCAGCCTCTCTGTAAATTTCCTTGGGCAATGAGTGTGAAACCGCCCAAACTGCAGGATGCTTATCTGTTAGTGAAGTAAAGTATCTGTTCTGCCCACACCTAATTAGAAGGGCTGATTTCATTATAACTCTGTGTCACTTGGCTGCCCTCCAGGGCCTTTCTTCTTTGTGAATGTACTGGGGAGAAAAGGACAAGGGATGTGCTTTATTTCATTTCTCAGGCTCCCATGAAACAGCAAAATGGCAGAGGCAGCCATTGGAGATGCTAGAGATAACTGTTGCTGAATTCTGGATTGGGTAAGTTAGAGAGTACTGGAAGGAAGGCCTGTGTCAGGGCCTCCCTTACAGCACAAACGGTGTCGCTGTGCATATCAGGAGGTGTGTGTCGTCTCTGTGTAGCCTTCAAATTGCATTTTTCAGTGTAAGCAGTAATCCTGCCAAACAATTACAGTGTTTACAGAATCTGATGCAATCCATCTGTTGAAAAGGCTTTTCTGTTTAGGCTGATACAATATAAAACACTTGGTGAAGCCTTAACAGAGTCTCTGGATCTTGGTTTTGGAAGACGGTCTGCCATGTTCTTTGTGGATGGTGCAATGGGAATTCATGTTGAAAGCCTCCAGCATCCTGCTGAGCTCAATGAATCTGGGCAACAGAGAACCAGTGTCAAGTTCAAGCACCTTCCCTCATCTACAACCTTCTCACCAATAACAGAATACCAAGATGAGGGCAGATGCCCTGGAAAGACAACCCACTTGGAGTGCATATTCTTTTCTCTCTCCTGACATTCTTTCCTTATAACTAAACTTGATATTGCATGAAATGCAGTGTAACTCAAAGGATCTCAGTTGAATAGCCTTTCTCCCATTGAAGGTTGATTTTGACTTCTGGAGTGAGCTGTAAGGCCATGATGCTTTTTGTGCCAAGGGCACAAATTCTGATTGGACTATTTATAAGCAGTGTGACTTAAGGAGCCCAAAGTTCATTTCCTCATTTGTCACTAAAAGGAGTTTTAAATCATCTAATTTCCAGTAATTGGTTTTCATACTTTACATAATTTCAGAGAGTACATAAAAATGTAGAATCCTGAGCTATACAAATTCTGATTAATTTGGAGAAAAACCTCCAAACAGCAAGACCCCCAGGTATTTGAAGTGGACCATACTTTGAGAAACTTCATTCTAGGTTAGTTCCAATGTTAAAAACTGTGGTTATAATTTTAAATGATTAACATATTCAAAGTGTCCCCAAAAGGAAGCATGACCACTTTAGCTGACTTTATTAGTGAAAAAAAACCAGCAAAGCAGTCAGACCATCCAGAATAACCAGCGATCTGAAAGCTGACAGAGGCAGACATCATATGCAGGAATATGGAAACATCTGGTGGCTATAAGAGATTTAATGCCCTGCCCTGATAAATGGTAGGCTGTGAGACTTCAATTGCTATGTAAAATCTTAGTTAATGCTGTCTATAAAACACTGGGAATACAGTGCATATAAGAGCAAGATTATTTGATTTATTTCTATATCCCCAAAGCATATCATAGATGTCTGTCACAGTCAGGATTTAACAAATATGTTGACTAGATGGAGTGACAGTGCAGTCAAGGATCAGTGATATTCCATTCTGACAGCTGCTTAGATTTGCCAGATTTAGAAGTTGGGATGGGGAAATGTCAAGCTTAGTGACTGACAGTCCTCTTAAGGTAATCCCAAACCCTTCATGTTACAAAGATATGGTGGAGTCAAATGCTAGGGCCTCACCCAAATCTTCTTTCTTGGGCCAGCACATCCATTATCCAGTTGATTTGAGTTTGAGCTGCTATTGGCTCAGATGCACACTTCTCCAGAAAATTGCCCTCAGCTATTGGAATACACCTCATTTTTAAATGCTGCCCCCAGTAGTAGCCTGAGACCAAGGGTTGACTGATGTCAGAATACAAAAGCATGGATCCCTTGCCTCAGTGTGGGACAATTCTGTGGTGCCATTCATAGCACCATCGTGAAATAGGTTAAATAGATTGCCCTAACTAGCTCCCTTACCTTTTTACAGAAATTTTTACTGAAAACATAACTTCAATAAATCATTTGCCCAAGACTGATGGACTTAGGAAACCTGATCTGGTACCAGAAGTAAAGCCTAAATTCACTTGTGCATTGAACTCAGTGAATATACAATATAATATACCACCCAGAAGCTGTTGACTTGGTAGAGTAGGATCTACCAGTAGTATCTACTCTTTGATCTTAAAGATGCAATTAAAATGCCAGCTCAAGATGATACCTGTAAACAGGAGGTACTCTCCTTCTCAATGAAGCATTCGCTTTGAACCAACAGCTACAACATGATAGTGAGTTCTTACTCGTAAATGCATACATCTAGGAACCACAAGAGTGAAGTAGGGCTATTCATCTCTCCATCATTTTCAGTGACCCATTCAGGAGTTTGTGACTTTCTACAACTTTAGGCTTTGTGAATCCAGAGGAAACTTCCCATATGGGATATTTCCACTAGGAAACACAGTGAGACTCCTTTTAATCTTAGCTCTATGGCAGCTGCTGGTCACTTTGGGTTCCTTATGTCCATAGAGCAACAGGAAAAGAAATGAGTTACCATGTTAGAAGATACTACTCTTGTTGGTTCTGCTTATCATGAAGATGTAGAGCTACTGCTTCATGATAAAGGCAGAGAGGGGTAGCTTTGAAACCCAGATAATCCACTGCAGTATCTTTTGATATTGCTGTTATGAATGTCACTGTACTTGGCCAAGTATAGCAACCATTGCCTGATAAGAGTATAGTAACCAAGTTCCAGACTTCTTCTGAGAGGCAGGTCACCCATCAGTCACACCCACTTAGACTAGTACAAGCACTTAGCCAAGGAGAAGGAGAATCTAAAATGGGCGGAAGAAGAGAGTGATAATTAATATTTATTGTGGATTTTTGTACCAGCCTCAGCAGTGAGGCTCTTGTTCATCCCACCAATATTCCTCTTATAATTTTCTCCAGAACTTACCATCAGCTAGAATCCTAGAGACATTTGTGCCTGATTGAATAAACTTGACACGAAAAGAAAGTAGAGCTGAGTGATGGACTCAATGAATGGTAATGGTGCCTGACTCAGATCTTCTTTACTGGTACAAACACCTTTTAACTACCATGAGTGTCCTCCTCCTGGAGTCTATAGCAGCCCCCCTTCTCCAGAGAATTGTCATCTCTTCCAGAAATGCCTGGGGGGTTATACTCACCTTCCTTATGGCAACGACTGTGGTTTAGATTTGGTTTGAATGTGTCCCCTCAGGGTTCATGTACTGAGAAATTGGTCCCCCAGATGGTGATGTGAGAAATGGTGGAACCTTTAAAAGATGGGATTTAGTGGGAGGTACTTAGGTCATTAGGGGGATCATCTTCAGATGAAATGAATGCTGGTCTCTCAAAGTAAGTTCTCTGAGAGCAAGTTATTCTAAAAAGAGCCAGACTGATCATTCCCTGCCCTCTGATTTCCTGTCTTATCATGTGATACGTTCTGCACGTGGCCAGTTTCCCTTCCTTTTTTTTTTTTTTAACCATGTTCTGGGCCAGCTGATGGGGTCCTCATTATGGAATAAGCAGATGAGGCTAACTGTGTGCTGTCATGCTGCTAAACTATGAACTAATTCTTTTCCTTATAAATACTCAGCCCCAGGTATTTTGTTATAGCAACAGAGAACACTAAGACAGCAGCCTATAGCCAATAAGAGATACCAGACACATAAAATAAAAACGCAATTACCTTGCTCCAAGGTGGGCCAAACTGTTATGCCATTCACATTCCAGTGATCTTCCTAGAATGAATCTGAGATTTAACTTCAATTAACAACACATTTCTACTGGACTTCTGCTCTAACCTGCTTCCCACACTGCCTTACTGGTTTCTCCTTTGGGCAATCCCTCACGAAGTTCTTTCCACAAGAATTTCTCTCTCTGGCTCTGCTTCTCAGGAACCCAGCCTAAGACAAGGCCCCTTAGTGCAAATAATATTGAGATCATCTATTGCTCTGTCCCTCTTTTACAGATGTAGAAGAAGAATCTGACTTTTCATTTGCCAAATCATGAAACTGAGATCTCAAGAGTTTTAAGTGAATTATCCAAAAACATTTAGGGAGAAGAAAGCTAATCTTGAACCTGGATCAAATTCTAAAGGCCTCTTTACTTTTCACTGCAGAATTCCTTCTGGTTGCTCAGGCGAGCTGTTAAAAGCTCCAAAACTTGTACTTTCCTACATAATCTCACCACCCTCTTATCTGGCCTAACTGGAGAAGTGTAGGTCTGGTCAAGAAGGTAGTGTTAGACAATCACCAGTGGTGTCTTACACGTTCACAGTAAACTAGAAGCATGTATCTATTCAGCCCCAGCCTATCTATAACTTTTACCTAGCATGTTCTCTTACAGCTAGGCCATTGAAGCTGGTGCTTATATATTTTCAGTTTTCTTTCATTTTCAAAGATTGTATGAAGCATGTTCCTCATATATGTTGACCATTTCCTTAGAAAGCTGATTTGGATCTGTTTTGCCAGTCATGTTTCCTTTATTCCTCTGACTCTGGACCTAGTCAAAGTGACATCTCTCAAAGTACCATGTTCATTTAGATTTACTCTTATCTTCTGAAATGAAATGGGAAGTGTTCAATTGATGAAGACTATGGATGCAGGGCCTAGTACTAATGGAACTGAGTCATCCTGCAGTCAGGATCCATGTGGATGACCACTTCATGTCAGCCACAAATCCAACTGCCAAGTAGGGTTTTGGCCCTAGTAGGTCTCAGAGTCAAAGGAACTATACTTCATGTGCATGGGGCAGCTCTAGATCTGAGAGACCCGACAGTAGTTTGAGATAGAAGAATGTATTTAAAAAATCATTTTTTGCAATCAATGCAAATATATAACAAGGAATTTATGAATGTTCATTGCTGTCCACTCAGAGCAGATTTGTTGTATTGGATATAAATTGTATGAGCCTTTGTCTTAGATTCTTTGACACCATCCACTTCCTGGACTTGTAGCATTTTGATCTCCTCAGCTTGTCCAACAGCCCTGGAACCCACCTGAGGCCAACCAGTCACTTGCCCCAGGAAAGCCAGGGTTGCTCCCCATAGGCAGGATGACCATCTATATGCCTAGAGATTTTTTTATTCCACCTGGAACTTCCAGTCTAAGATAAAAAAAAGATTTTTTTTTAAATGAGCCAGATGATAGAACTCCTGTAGGACAAATTTTGACCAGAAGGAAACAGGAAATGGAAGGTAGCAGGAAAAATAAAAAATCAGCATGACTCATTCACAATGCAACATCACCTGAAACTTTCCTGTGGAACTACTCTTGATTGCTACCACTCAAAGACTTCCTTAGGCTCATCTTCTGATCTAATTATTAGAAGATAGTAAATACATAGGTGAACAAAATTAATCCCCTTCCTGTTATACTAGGGAGCTCCCCTTCACATTAAGGATAGCTGAAAGACAAAAATTCAGATCATTGCAATTATGTCCTTCTGAAAGACTAAGAAAATAATTTTTAATCACATATTATCAGGGCTCTTCAGAAAAACAGAAACAATAGGAGATAGATGGAAGAATGAATAAATGAGAGAAGACATATTAGGAGATTCAGTTCACCTGATTATGGAAGCTGCTGAAATCTGAAGAACTGGAGAAACCTGATTCAGTCCAAATAGAAGGCCTGAGAACCAGAGGAGCCATGGTGAAACTCTCGGGCCAAGACTGAAGATTCGAGGTCTCAGGAGCCACAGAGACAAGTCCCACAATCTGAAGACTGAGTAGTCTGGAGTTCTAATGTTCAAGAGTAGGAGAAGAGCATGCCCTTCAGTAAGAGAGTGCCAGAGAGTTCGCCTTTTTCGGCCCCTTCCTTAAATTCTGATCTCCAGTTGTTGGATGGTGCTCACCCGCACACAGAGGGTGAGTCTTCCCCATCCAGTCCCTCAGACACATGATAATCTTCTCTGGAAACACAGAGACTACAAGTCCACCCCTTGTCACCTTAGCACCCATACATGTCTCCTTATACCATACTTAACCTACACAGATAATATCAAAGTGACAATTCCCTCTACCAACATACAAAGGCAGCAATATGCAGAAACCTACCTCCAACCCTCCTATTGAAGTGGGTCCCTGGGTACCAGACCTTAGTCTCAGGCAGGGGCCACAGTTACAAAGAGTCAGTGTGTCATTGCCTGTGGAAGGCAGAAAAGGAGGTGGACCCGATTGTGTCCTGTGATGTATGGTTTGGTCTCTCCCCAGCCACCTGTGTTAGTACTGATAGCTCTTTGGGTGTGATGGGCTACCAACTCCATGCCCATGGCCAAGTCAGGCCAGATCTGCAGACTTCAGTCCCCAATGCATAGGCAATTTCCTCATCTCTAAAATTGGACATGTTGCTCACCAGTATGGGTCCATGGGTGCCTTCATTCTAAGCACAGAGGTCCAGGCTGAGTGGTCCCTCTGGAAGCCCCAAGACCCATAGATCCCACCACACCTACCTTTCCCCATGGCGTCTACGTCTTCCTCACCACCATGCCACCCACTTTTCCCTTAAGCAATATAAATTTGACTAGAGTTGATTTAGCAGAAACATTTGCTTAATCCTGTTAGCGTTCTCACTAATGTATGGTCCAATGATATACAATGGGGCCAAGATTTCCAGGTGCTTCTGATCATAGGCTGTTGATATTTTCCAGTGACTTTAAGTCCATGTAGCAACATGAGCAAGGGAGTTGAATGAGAGCACTCTGCATACCATTTCATTGATCAGTGAAATCTGTGACAATTTAAAGGGGTAAAAATTGATTTAGAGTACAATTAGTCAGGGAATTCCTCCTTTTCTTCTTTGCTACAGATTTGGAAAGTTTAAAAAATCTTTTGTAAGACTTTCTGTTAATTAGCATTTTTCCCAGAAAAGAAGCAAACAAGAGTAATATAGCAGAAACTTTTGCAATCATAGGGTCTGTGACAATGATTACACTTTAGAATAAAATTGATCAAGCATTTGCTATGCCTAGAATGATACACTGTACAGAAATGTTTAAAGATAATTAGAAGGACCATCAGTAATCTAAACTAGTTTGAAGGGATATGTGGGGAGGTGAGAGAAAATACAGAATACTAATCACAGCATTTCCTCTGCCAATGCCAATCATCCCGACCTCCTAACTCTTCACCCTGAGTGGGTCATTCACCCACCTCTCGCCAGACTTGCTCTGCCTACTTAGTGCCTATTCATCCTTATGAGCTGTGTTTTGTTGCCTCTTCTTTGGGGACTTCGCAGCAGCCCAGATTAAACGCATTTATGAAATACCTTTCTATAGCACAGTAAGCTCTCTGTATTCATGGATTTTGCATCCTTGGATTCAACCACCTAATTGTAGAAAATTTCAAAGATAAAACTTGAATTTGCCAATTGCCAACTACTGTGCTGCATCCACTCAAATGAAGGGATGTAAAAGCATTTTACTAAGTATTATAAGTAACCCAGAGATGATTTAATGTATAACAGTAGAGATGATTTTAAGTATTCTGATGTTCATGGGGTATTTTTTCCAGGACCTCCTAGGATACCAAAATCTTCAGATGCTCAAGTCCCTTGCAAAAAATGGCATAGTATTTGTGTGTAACCTACATACATGCTTTTGTATATTTTAAATCATCTCTAGATTATTTATAATATTTAATGCTATGTAAGCATTTTTCTACTATATTGCTCTACTATATAGTTAGGGAATAAAACAAGAAAAAAGTCTTTGATTAAATACAACCTTCTGGATCTGCTGGTTCTGCATCCTTAAATTCAGCTAACTGCAGTTTTTCAATCTAAAGGTGACTGAATCCATGGATGTAGAACCCCCAGATACAGAGAACCCACTGTATACAGAAGACTGTGTGTAGATTCCATGCAAACTATCATTTAATAGGAGAGAATTGGACATCTTAGAACTTTGATATTCTTGGTGGCCTTGGAACCAATCCCACTTGGACATGGAGATATATCTGTACTGGTCCCTGTCCTTTTCTTACATTTATTAGTTAAATATAAGACATTTAAATTTTATAAAATTGTCTTACATTTATTAGTTACAAATCTGTCTCCTAAGCCAATCCTTCAACTCCCTGAGGGCAAGGGTTCCTTTTCTTCCATGTCAAAAGCCCCAACAATAAAAGCTTAGTGGCTTTCTGAATGAATGGTTTCTGCTCTGGGCTTATACTTTCCCAGCTTTGTAAAGAGGGCTAGAGGTACTTAAGAAACTACCCAGTTTTAATGTGATGGTTTTTCAGACCACAGAAAAGACATACATCTGCCCTAGGACAACAACTTTGTACTTACAAAAGATGTTTTGGAAAGTCTGAAATTTACAGAGTAAAACTAATACACAGCCAGCACTTTAATTTCTCACAAGAGCGCTTCAAGTACCAGATTCCCAAAGATCCAGGGCTCGCTAATTGAACCCATTCTGGGATTGTGTTGGTTATGTGGGTTCATCTGCACCATATCAGCTTCAAAATATCACTCTGTGCTAGATGTTGTATGGACACTGATAGAAATGGGCTTACTATTCTGATTTTTTTAAGCCCCAAATATGTTCAAATGAACCTCAGATTACAATCTTGAATGGCTGTTTTCTTAGTTTTTTTAAACTTTTTTTTCCCTCTGGCGTGTCAGTGACTAATAAATTGCAGCAAAGCTTGAGTTTATACTAGCTCATAGGTGATTACACTGGACAAGTAGTTTTCCCAAACCCTAGGGCCCCTTGGAAAATGAAATAACCCACATATGGAAGGAATCAGCCAGCAGAGGGGCCCCTACCTACCTGCATTCTCTAGCTGCTGAAATCGTGTTTTGATAAGATAAGAGGAAACAGAGCAAGAAGGAACAGAGAGACTCCTAGAAACTGGAAACTGGAGCCTTTGCCTAAGAGGCTCTCCTGCAGGAATGCTGGGTTTGGTTCTGACCTAAATTTTTAGTCTCCATCCTATCCCTACCCTTGGTCACCCTTTACCTCATACTCTCATATTATTCTAGAAACCATGTACTTCAGAAGTTCCAGGAGAATACCAGTATTGATGGTTTGAACCTGATATTGTCATGACTGCCTGCATTCTCATTAAACAAAATGTTTCGATTTTTACCTTATGCAGAAAGGTCCCTGAATCACACCCCCAGGGTAGGAGCTGAAATTCTAAAAAGCTGATGGAGACCAGCAATTAGCAGAAATGGGTAAAGCCAACCCAGTACAATGGGTGGGTCATTATTAAAGCGTCAGCCAATCATTGCCAGGAGGAAAGCAGGACCAATGTTTCAGATCTTGCTGTGACTTGAATATGAGTTGTCCTCACCAAAGCCTATGCTGAAGTTTAATTCCTTAATGCAACAGTGTCAGGAAGTAGAATCTTTAAGAGATTATTAGGTTATATGGGCTTCTGCAAGAGTTAGCGCTATCCTGCAAGAGTTCTGGCTCTCTTGGGCCTGGATTACTACTCAGAAGAAAACAGCCAAGCATGTCCCTGAACATCTCTTCCACAGGTGTGGTGGTATGTGCACTCCTCTTTCTTGCCATGTGACACCTGACACTGCCTTTGGACTCTGGCAGCAAGAAGCTCTTCTCTGTTCCCTCTACCTTGACCAGAACTGTGAGCTAGGGTAAACCACCTCTGTAATGGTTCATTTGAATTGTCAACTTGATTTGGATTAAAAGATGTAAATGATTAAGAGTCTTCTGGGTGTGTCAATGGGGGTGTGTCTAGGAATGATTGGCATGTGGGATAGTGAACTGAAGGGAAGACCCTCCCTAAGCATGGGTGGCACCACCCAATAGGATGGAATAAAAATTGGAAGAGCAAGGGAGCAGCAGCAGATATAAGCTTGATTCTTCTTGAATAGTTTCTTGATTGCTGCTGCAATTGCCTGAGTATATCAGACCCTCACTCCTTCACTCTTCCAAATTGGACTCTGTCAGTGATCCTCCAGGGAGTTTCCAGAAGCCTTTGGTCTCAGACTAGGGTAGCACTGTTGATTCCTCTTGTTCTGAGGCTTCACCCTCTTGGACTGCACAGATGGTTCCTCCAGCTCTCCAGCCTGACGACAGCCATTGTAGACTATCCAGCTTCTGGTGGTATAAGCCAATCTGTTAAATCTCCTTCTTATAATCATGCTTCCTGTTGATTCTGTTCCTCTAGAGAACCTGACGAATACAGAAATTGGTACCAGGAGTGGGGTTGTTGCTGTGACTAATGTAGTTCAAAATTTCTTGGATCCTTTACTCACAGCAGTGACAAAGCAACCTCTTTTTTTTTATATAACTCACCCAGTCTGTGGTATTGTGTCATTAGCAACAGAAAGTTGACCAAAATGCCATGCAACTAGATTTTCATGTGAAGTATTCTCATTTTTAAATATATTTACAGCTATCTTGACTTTAAAAAGCATGAGTCTGCCAAGAAACAAACAAGCAAAAGAAAACAAAAAACCTTTTGTGTATAGGTCTTATTAGACCTACTTTCAGATTGTTTCAACCTTTCCTAAGCTCTCTGTGTTTTATCCCTGTCTGTGGATGCTCCCCAAATACCATTCCATCTACTGTGAAATAACTGGTCCTGTCTCCATTTTCAATTTGAAAATGCAGAGGCTTAGATATTACTAACTTGTCCACAGTCATACAACTCAGATGGAATGGATCTAGGGTTTAAAAACAGTTCTTTCTGATCCACATATTCCTGCTCTTTGTCCTGTTGTGCCATTATTATCTGAAGCAAGCAGCAACCCCATCTCCATTTTTTTTCTTCAGGGATTGAACCCAGGAGCACTGAACCACTGAGCCACCTCCTGACCCCTTTTTGAAATTTTTGTTTATTTTTTTCATTTTTGAAACAGGGCCTCACTCAGTTGCTGTGGCTTATCTTGAACCTGCGCTTCTCCTATCTCAGCCTCCTGAGTTGCTGGTTTTATAAGCATGCTCCACCATGCCTGGAACCTTCTCCATTTTTTAAGAAGTTAGAAATACGAGTTTTAAAAAAACAAACTAGAAAAGGAGAGTGAAATAAAAATTCTATTCCAGAGACATCTAACTTTAAGAATTGGGAATTTGTGACAAGAGACAGTGAAATAAATTCACAGGGAGAAGCAGGTAAAAAGTAAATTAGACAGTCATAAATCCTCAGTGGCAAGTTGGGTAAAAGAGTTAAGAATAAGAATCCTTTAGCATGGCAATGTGCCACATAGTGACTTTTTGGTCAATAAAAGCATATACGACAGTGGTCCTGTAAAATCTTGATGGGGCTGAAAATGTCCTCTTGCCCAGGATGGTGCAGCTGTCCTGGTGTTGGAGTGTGAGGCATGACTCACTGTCTGTAGTGGTGCAGTGCCAGCCATAAAACCATAGCACCGACAATTACAGATAACACATGGTGATTGACAATGGTAATTAACAGTATGCTACTGGCTTATGTATTGACTATGTCATACTTTTTGTTATGATTTTATAGTATACTATTACTTACCAAAAAATGAAATATTTACCATAAAACAGTTACACCGGCAGAAGCCTCATGCAGTTCATGCTCACTGCACCTTTTGAGTGCAACGTTTTCTCTTGTGTTTGGTTTAAGCTCATGTCTTCGTGTTCTTCATGACCCCAGGAGGAATGGGCTTGCCATATACATTACACTGCAGAGCCTAGGTGTGTAACAGATTGTGTCATCTAGGCTTGTGTAAATACACCCTGTGATACACAGCAAGATGGCCTAGAGGAGTGTTTCTCCAAACATATCCCCATCATTGAGTGACACCTGGCTGTACTCGGGTTGATGTCATGCTAGATAATACAGTAGGAGAGCCCTCCAGCCTCCAATCATTCAGGAAAAGTCTGCTGCTGCACAGCTGGTATCAGTGGCATTGGGGGAGTGAAATGTGGTGGTTTCCAGAGTGGGGACAATGCAATGTGGGGAAAGGTCAACATGTGTGACAGCCAGGTGACAATGAAAGGGTGTCATTTGTTAGAATCAGGAATGACTAGCCTCTGAAACCAGGAAGAATATAAACCTCCCCAGAATGCTGCTACTCAAGAAGCCCAAGGAGCTTAGAAGAGCAGTGAGCTTCTCATTTTTGTGAGATAGGAGTTTGGACTAAATATATTTATATCTCAAAAAGCAGGTAGACTCATCGTATGTCCACATTGTGTCTGAGGACACATACACACACACACACACAACAAACAAAATAAAGGGCTACCCCTCTCTTGAACAAGCAAAAGTAATTGCTCCAGCATGTGTGTGCCCCCACCGCACTTGGCTACAGCATGCATTGTATTGGAAGTACACAGCCTGGTGGAAAGAGGGCATCCTCACCCCCACATCCCAACAACATGTACACAGTTGCTTGTTCAAGATATTGTAGAATCCCACTACTTCCAAATTAATAGCGGTTTATATTGCGTCTGTTTCCATCAGTTCTGTTTACACTTTGCATCCTTTTGTAATTCTGAGTTTAATTTCCCAGAAGGTACTAATTTTATTGCTTCCAAAGTGGTCAATTATTTTTCTGCTTATGACATTTAATGTTTCAATTTTCCTTCAGACTCCTTTGCAAACAACTGTTTGGGATCTGCACTCAGTAACATAAATCCAAATTAATTTGCACAGTTTTGCTTGACTGGTTTTTTTTTCTCAAAGTTACGCTCCATGAAAAATTTTAACCAGGTGAGCCCTGGCAAAGCAGCTGTTTTTCCCACAGCATGTAAGGCAGGATCATCAAGCCATGAGCTCAGAGGAGGCAGGTGATCGCTTTGCCTTTTGGGGGTCTTTGTCTAATATTGACTTTCATTATGAAGGTCAAATGTTTGTTTTCTTATGAGCTCCATTTCTGCCCCTTGGTTATTGATACAGTTGGAATATGACACATGTTTCCTTTTTTCCTGGGAGTGGATGGGTAAGTTTATAGTATAGTAATACATTCTGAGTGTCAGCACTTGTGAACTTGGATCCTGTGTCTGTCTTGTGGGAGCTTCTAACTAAATATCCTCCATGTTCCAATCAATTTATTTAGGTTTTTATTATATTACATAAGCTCTCAAAAATATATTAAGGATATATCACCTGTTCTGGTAAACATTTTATAAATATGTATTAAAACCTTGGTTTAGTCATTTAACTTTGGGACCAGCACATAGAAGAAGCTGACTTAGTCTGTCAAGTGCTAAGAATACAGTGAAAAACAAAATCCCTGGCTCTCATTCCAAGGGCTTTAAGCTTGGGGAGGGGGCAATGGTCACAGGCAACATCAGGCTTTAACAATGATTAGGCCATTGCAATGGAGGGTCCTAAGTGCGCCATAGGTAAAAGCAGGTGGCAGTAGGACCCAGAAATTCCACAGCTAGGACTCTCTCCCGAGGACATCTGAACTGCAGACATGATTTACACTGAGATCGATGGTTCCCACAGTGAACATTACTCTCAGCAGACCTAGTACGGTTCATGCCATGCATTGATCAATGGTAGAAAAATGGTGGAAATGGTGGGAAAGTTGTAATCAGCCAATTCGTTATTATTATATAGAAAACATAATGTAAGTGTTAGTAATTCTGTGCCAGGCAGAGTTCAAAGCACTTCATCTGAGCTAACATAGTAATCCTCTCAATAACACTATGAGGCTTATTACTATTATCGCTATTTTATAGATAAGAAAACTGACATCAAAAAGCTGAATGACTTGTTCAACATTATTTAACTGGCCGAAAGTTTGACAGGCGGTGTGACTGTAGCGCCTGCCTTATGTTACAACCATTAAAAATGTTTATATACTTTATAACGATAGGGAGAAAGGCTTATGATAATTATGTAGAGTTGGATACATGCGGCTTATCTTAGCCTGTCCTCCTAGAAAGCATAGCCTAAGATAAGGTTTGCTACATGCAGTTTATTGGGTGAAGTTATTCTGGGAAAGAGAAGTGGTGGATGGAAAGTAAGACAGGACAGGCAGGGAATTGCAAGGATGCATTATCCTGCTTTCCATCACTGAATGACAGGGGCTCAATCCTACTGGCACCTCTGGGGAGCTGTATAGAATGTGCCTCCACTCAAAGAATGGAAGAGGAGAGTGAATATATCCAGGGGCTCTACTCCCCATGGGTGAAAGGTCTCCCACAGTGTTACCTCCCCCTGTGTCTAGGTCAGCACAAGCCTGAGTATCAAGTGAGCACCCCCAGACCTCCCACTTGGAGGTGTCAGAGAAGATCTGGGGAAGAAAGCAAGAAACCTGTGTTTAGAGCTGTTACCCATGTGAAGCTGGTGCTGCAGGTATGACTGAAGAGAGAGGTATAGCTGAGCCAAGCCCATTTTGGCCACTGCAAAGCATGCCAATCACTGAACCAGTGAGTTTTGCAAGAAGAAAGAGTTTATTCACAAGGTGGCTGAGTGTGGAGGGGAGACAAAAGTTTCAAACTGACCTATCTAAAGATATGGTTTGGAATATTAGAGGGTAGAAAAGCAGAGTGACTTAAGGAAGGTGATTGGAGGTGAGTAACCAGTGTTCTACATATGCCTAATCAATCTTTAGGATGCATGTAGAGAAAATGGCAACATTAGCATGGCTGAGGGTATAGGTATTGGTCCTCTGTTGTCAAAGAGTCACCTATTGGGCACCTGCGTGGGCCCAAGGGAAGAATCAGTGATTTCAACTAAAAGGGCTTTCAGGTTCCTAAAAAATAACAGGCAATCATAATCATTGTAACCCATAAGTCATAGCTGTTATCCACAGGATAGCTAAGAGGAGACTAAACACACATAATTCAGCTGTGCGATCTTCAGAATTAGTGATTTTTAAAACCAACTAAAAGTACCTAAGGGGATTTTTACTTTCAGAGAAGTACTAGTATTGGCTAGTATAAATGAGATATGGCCGGCTGTGTTTGTTGGCTGGTAACTACCAAAGTGAACTTCCTGTCTTCTAAAGGAGTCTTGGAGATTGAGGTCTTACTCCTTTGATGGTAACATTTTTGAGAATGATTCCCAGATCCTTGAGAGATGCTTATGAGTTGCAAAAGATACATGTTTACCATTGTAAGTCCTTCTTTCCATAAATGTGACCCATGGAGCAAAGGCTTGGTTTCAAAGAAAGGTCAGGAGGACAGAGGCAGAGAACAAGAGACGTCTGATCCAGTCCATCCTTTCCACCAGTCATCACTATTTCTACCCATCTCAGGAATACCCACTGACTTAGTGCAGGTGGGTAGTGGGGGTTGGTGGATCAGGCTCTAGTCCCCACCACTGCAGGCAGTCCCTGGGTCTAAAAGACCTTCAACACCTCATTGCCCATCTTGGACTTCCCTCACACTCAGCTTGCATTTGACAGATTTGGGGTGCTTGCCTATGAGAAGGAGCTAGATCCTAATTACCTAAAGACCTAGACCCATCTCAGAAGTGAAGCTGTGTCCCCTGGGGATGCTGTGGGATTCACCACTAGGGCAGATAAACTAATGTAGGGATGAGCTTCCCGTCTATGGTGAGACTTTTAGATCTCAGGACTGTGCAGTAAGCAAGAGAGGTCTTTTCCTTATTCTTTGGGGACCACACAGAAGTTTAGCAGATGCTCTCAGTGATCTTCTCATATCCTTGAACCTTACAGTGAACCTCAGCAAGATACCACCTGCTTGTTCTGCCCTGCTGAGCCCTCATGATTTTACCTTATTAGGCTGTGTTGCTAAAGTTGGCCCTTTATAGTTAAAATGGCATGGAATCTCCAAGAGAGGTGCCTGTGGATCCCTGATTGTATCCTACAGCAATGGGGACTAGTAAGAATAAAAGAGGAATTAATGCAACTCAAGGATACTCTAAAAATAGTTAAAATGGCACATTTTATGTTATGCACACTTTACCACAACAAAAAATATTTAAAATAATATAAGGGGTAGCCATCATATCGTTTATATGCAGTTTAATTCATTTTTTGCTTAACATTTACATAATGCCTTCTTTTATTTCTTAGGTATACATACACACACACACACACACACACACACACACAAATACTACTATTGTATTTACTTCAAGATATTGTCAATATAGGGTTTTACATTCTTCCTTACATTTCTATTTGTTTTCCAAACTTTCTCTAGTGTTTCTGCCATGAGAATAATAATCACCTTTTATAATTTTGAAATCATTCAAAGGAAAACATTAGGCCTTTCAAAGTGCCTCTTAACCTTTATAACCTAAAAACATTATAGTGTTCCAACTTACCGTTCCTCACAATGCAGATTTCAGGTGAAACATTCTGGGAATGAGTCAAATGTAAGGAGGGAAAACAGATTTGTGTGTCCTAACTATAGGGGTTTGGATTGCACCCCAGCCAGGATCTGCCCTCTCCTCTTACTTTCTGACCCACACAGCCTTGGAGAGGACTCACCTCATTGCCCTGATCGTGAACACTGGTCTGCACACAGGGGACTTGCAGAGATGAGGAGCAGAAGCAATCAAGGGCTTGCCCTGCCTGTGCCTCCCTCAGCCGTAACACCAGCTTCTTGCTTCTGCCCTGAGACTTTGTTTTACAGTTGAGGAGCAAACCTCCATCAGAACAACTTCCTCAGTTGAACAACCTAGAAGCACCAGGGAGTTAATGCTGCATGGGCCATCTGTGACCTGTAGGAAATCATGAACAAATACCTCCCTTCAGACAGACGGCTTGGAAACATAGCAGTTTCATACAGCCTCTCTAACAATGCCCAGCAAGACTAGGTATCAGCTCAAGACTAGGTATCACCAAACTGTGGCAGCTCTGAACCCATGGTTTCATTGACTTTCCTTCTCTTCTTCCCCACCCATTTCCCCTTGCTCATTTTTCCCTGGAGTTTCATTCTGCAGCAGAGTGTTAGTACACGAACTTTAGACTCAGACTAGTGGTCTAAAGTTTCTAGATGAACTTGGCTAAAACTCAACCCAGACATCCTTTAGACCCTGTGTGTTACTCTAAGCAAATCACTTAAACCTCTGAGTTACCTTTTATGTAAAATGAAGCTAACAGAGCTTAAAGCTTGAATGCAATGGTTGTATGGAGTAATGGTTGAATGTTTGTTTAGTGTAAAAAGGGCCCAGCATATTTCCTGACATAAATAATACTCAACAAAAATTAATCTTTTCATTTTGCCCTGGGCTATCCCACTGTGTTGACTCTGCTTGTGTGGCTGGTAACCTGTGACAGAGGAGGAAATTTAGTGAAGTGAATGAAAGTGAAAATTGTCAGCAGAGAGTGAGTGGGTATGGGTGAGTCCCGTGGCTCAGCTTCATCTGACCTAGGGAAGCAGCCACGTAGCACGTTATGAAATATGCCTGACCACAAGAACCCAGGCGCTGTTAGGCAGAAGTCAGGCTGTTTGGATTTTCTGGGAGAGGAGCTGTGCTTTTCTTTACAGAGCCAAGACAAGAGCAGGATTTTCTCATCAACATTGTTTCCCACATGTATTTAAATCATGTCCCTCGACCTTCCCAATTTCACATACCTTTACCCAATGAAAGAAGGGAAGCCACCCAATAATCCGTGTGATTTCTCAAGAGCCAGAATTGTTTGTATTTCATTTTTATTATAGAGGAGAGACCATGGGTTCTGTAGTCAAACAGGTGTGGGTCTGAGTTGGCTCCTACTTTGCTCTGTGACCTGAAGGGGCCCCTTAGTCTATGAATGAGAATGAGAATGGTTGGTAGCTAGAATCCAAAAGCTGTAGAGAGAATTGTGACCTAATGGCAGTTTCTATTTAACTTGATGCCAACTTTTAGAATATACTGAACAAATCATCAGATGTCTTCCATTCTTCTTTTGATCTATTAAATTGTTGGCATTACTATTAGCAACCAAATTTTCACTCATGTTGATTCTAATGGTCACCATTTTTTCCTGTCCAACCCTCAAGTGTACAGACAGCTTTTGCTGGTCCTTCCAGATCTGCTCTTAAGCCTTCCCATTTTGCTTTCTGCTGAAGGGGCTGCATCTATGAACCACATCAATGAGATCTTCTGCCCCTTGGCATCTAGTTGAATCTGGACACTTAGGGACCAGTCAGGAGAAAAAGGAGGAAGGAGAATGATGTGCAGGACCCTCACTCCCCTAACTCCTTCCTTGTGAAGGGGCCTCAGGCTGGCTATGTCCTTCTTTTCTGCACCATCTTTCCTTCAAGTTTCCAGGATCACCCCCTCCCTCTCATTATGTAGCCTAGGAGTGATAAGGATCCAACTCAGCCAAGTCCCAACATGCACTATAATTTGTGGTTCCTAAAATAGTCATTTGTAACTCTGTCCTCATAAAGGCATCCTAATCAGTGTGTCATCTATTATGACGTTGGTTGACACATAGAATCTATATGTCATAGAATGTTATTTTGCCTGTTCTAAAGTTGCTTACACCTAGCATATGAGGATTCTATTATTCCTATTCAACTGATGAGGAAACTACTAGGATAATAGTTTAGGTAACTTCCATGAGAACACCTCGGTAATCAGAAGTGGTGATGGGACCAGGTCAGCCACTCAGGTGTGAGAATTTCTTCTGCATTCACTCTTTACCAGCAATGGTGACAACAACATAGCTTTACCTGTACATCTGTCACAATAATATGGAAACCTCAAGACAGGGTTACCGAACAGATATCAGAGCTGCAGGGATCTTGCAATCAACCAATGGGTCAATAACCTGTAAGGTTGCTAAGTAATGCAGGAATAAGTGTGCTTTAGATAACAGACAGAAAGAAGAACCCATTTCTCAGATATTCAAGGGTGGTACTGGTAGCAAGGGGAATATGTTTTGATTCCAGACAAGAGTCTTATTTCTTATCAGCCTGATCTAATTTTTTGTTTCTTTGACCAACATCTCCTTTTTAGTCAGTCTTTTGAATCCACATACCACAACATATAAAGATAACTGTAGAGACATTGATATGATTGTCATAATTCTTCCAGATGTCCCTTATCTTTTCCTACTGTATTTATGATTCCATCTGATATTTATAATCTTGAATAACATGCAGAAGAGCATTTTGAGTGGATTCCTCTCAAAATTTTGGCCTCCCAAACCATATGAACTTTATGAGTTTATGGATGTACCCCCTCCTACTTATCAAAAATTAGCATCCATGTGTCTGACAAAGAAAATATGCTGAAAGACAATGCACTTTGTGACTCAACAGTTCATCTCCTTTACTCCTGGTGACAAAGCTATGGCTAGATTTAGTTATAGTGCACTCCATCTGGAAACATGAAAAAGTAGTATACTCCTCACCATTATATAGTGGCAGGAGCTAAGGGAGCACATGAGGAAACTGGCTTCTAACACAGTCAGGAGGTTGAATAAGGAATTGTCCACTGATTTGGGAGTAATCTCCCCAAGATGAAGATTTTACACCTTACCAAGAATCTCAGGAAGTAGAATGAATCTGCTACTGTAATAACTTCTAAAAGCATGGAAGAAGTTGTAACTCATGCTCGGCAAAGCTGAAACACAGAGATTGCTGCATACAGGCTGAGATATTTAAAAACTTAGGAAAATGAAATCCTTGAAAGGCATATAATGTATATGACTGGAAAACCTAACAGAAAATTTTGTTTCACAGGAAGACACTGAGGGCACATCATTTATCAGGGCAGTAGAAAATGTGCTGATGAGACCAAAGTCATGAATATATTCAGTGGTAGCTCTCCTCTGTCAGCCACATGAAAAGAAAAATAATACGCATTTATGTTCCCAGGACTATGCTTACTTTCTGACTTATCCTTAATATAGTTAGAAGCAATCTGGCCTAGCTGTGCATTCTGCACACTATCAGGATAACCTATTGCATCAATGAACTTCTGTTGATTGAGCCACATAAGCAAGTTTGCCGGCATGCTGGGGGCCTTGGTAAGATGGATGGTCTTTAGAACACTCAGACGCTTTCAAAAACAAAAAAAAAAAACAAAAAAAAAAAATTATAAAAAAATTTTTTAAAGAACTAATGGTCAAAGGTGTTCTAAAATTTCCCCTCTAATGTAAAAAAGATGTTGCTGCCACTAACATTCTCCTGCGACAAAGGAATGATGGTAGACAATATGTAATGCTCTTCTTTGGGTTCTAGAGGAAGAATCGTCCAAACACAGGGGAGCTACTCTGGCTACTCTGAAATTCTGTCAGTTTTGATCAGGCCCAGAGCAGAAAGGGAAACTGATGCTTGCCCAGGCCCCGTGCATCAGCCCCATTACTTAGTCCATACAACTGGCAGGCCCTTTGATATGGCTACTGGCAAAAGCTGCATGTAGAATTTGTGACAAATGCCAGGGCCCAATTACAACACAGGCCCCTGAGGTTTTTGAAGAATGCCACTTCATCTTCAGTGGCAATTGTATACCCTTTTATTTACTCTTTTAGAACTTTTATTTTTAAAAGAATTTATACAGCAAAGAATTTAATGTAATAGTCTCTTTCTTCTAGAATTTATTGGGAAGAGATATTAAACTCCTTGGTTGAGAGTTTGCAAAACTCAATCTTTCTTTTCTTTTCCAAAAGTTGAGGTTATAGTCTCAACTCATGCATCCTATTATTCTCCATTTCTATGATTAGTATAAGTATTTCTACATCAAGCCTAATTTTTAATTACCTTAAGATGTGCCCTTATGAGCCTATAAAATTGAAATGATTTAGTTTTAGTTTATGCTTTAGTTCATTTTATTGCTTTTTCACCTCATTTTATATTTCACACTTAAAAATATTTTGAAAATCATTCTCTTGCCTAGGAAAGGTAGAAACAGAAGAGATAGAGGATGTTTCTTCTTTTTTGCCTTATAAATTAAAGTCATTCAAACCTTCTACCACCAAATTGCAAATAAGGTATAATATTCCTTATTCTTTTTTTGCTGATCAGAGTTACTTTTAATTAGCAATTTCTAGACAAGTTTATTCAGAGATTTGTTTTTTTGACATTGTTTTGAAAACTAATACTTGTTGTGTTTCTGGACCCTGCTAGAGTTGAAATGTTAATACCCAGTGACCTTGTGCCCACAGCTAGCTGCCTATTATGAATTAAATCCCGCCAGGCCCATACAGTCACAAGGTTAGGTGAGCTGACAACACTTCATCAAAAACTGGAAAAGGTACAATAAAATTCAAACATTGGCAGAATCAGAAGGTCCAAGCAAGTTAATAAGCAGATAGCTCGAACCCACCACTAATGTACGAGTGTCTCCCTCGGCTCATGCTGGGGCCTTGGCGGTGACCATGTCAGGTTGGGTACCTCCCCAGGGAGAGGCTGAATCAGTGGTTGTATGTGTGATTCAGAAGCTCGGGCAGGGGGAGTTTGTCAGATACTCAAGTCTGGTTTTTTTTTGAGTAAAGTGCTCCACAATTAACATTCCTAAGTTGGCTCCTGTGCATGTTACAACTCTTAGGGTCACTGAATGCTAAGATGGAAAATCGACTTCCCTAAGTGCCCTGAGCTTCGTCCTTCAAATATGATGCAATGGCTCTTGACTACAATGTGACCTGCAACCACTGACCCTTGGCAATTGGCCTTGATTTCACCTCCTTGGTGACCCACCTAGTATTTGCAGTTCATCCACCTCTTTCCTGGCCCTGACCTCAGCGTGTCCCCTCTGTACCCTGAAGTTGATACACTACTTGGTTTTCATCATGCAGTGACTGGGTCACAGCCTCTTTCAAAGCCTGAAAAAGAAAAAAAAAAAAGGAGCATGTCAACATTTCCAAGTGAACAGTAACCAAATAATATATCTTGAAACTTTGTTTAAAAAGCCATATACAGACATTTATCTTCTCCTCATGTTTGTGTACATAAAAATAAGCCTAAACAACATCTTTGGTAAAGTACTGTGCTGGAAGTAGTAAAAATTGAAAAACATCAACTTTTCATCAATATTGAAACAAAACAGTCTTCAGAGTTATCTAGAGGGCACAGGGCTGGCTTCAGAGGCAGGGGTCCCGGCAACTGGACTTAGTGATACAGAGAGGACAGGTGACTGATAGGAGCATGCAGGGATGATTAAAGCATTAGATTTCTAGCAGGAGTAGATGTGGTAGAAAGAAAGCAAATGAAAGTCTTTGCTTCTAGTAAATAAAGACCATAATTAGAAGAGATTTGGCAGGCATAGGAACCATAGTGACTGGCCTGGCAGGGTCCTCATGCTGACGTGTGAGCCCACCCTCACATGGTGAGCCCCTGATAAGTAGAGGAGGTGGTAATCTCCTTCACCTCATTTATAATCTCATTCCAGGACCACTTGTCTGACCCCACCTTGCATTCCCTTCATTCACCCTATATACAAGTGTCGACTCCATGCCAGCTCCTGTTGTGAATACCAGGGATGAAGGAATAGAAATTGTAGAAAGTGGCTTCCTTCAAATTTGGAGAAGTCACAAGTAAACACATAAAAGCAAAAAGCTTTGTAAGTGCCATTGAGGAAACAAGGACTGAGACTAGATTGATAAGGTGAAACTGAGACCTGTCTTGGGAGTAAAGAAGGGCTTTCTTTTCTGCTCACCTCCTAACACCTTGATTTAAATCCTGTTGTGGCCAGTGCTGGCCCTGGGATTCCCTGTGATGGGTATCTGAGCTGTGATCACCTCACCCTGTGACTCAGAGCCAGGTCTGATCACTCAGCCAAATGCTCTGTTGACTAATAAGCAGAGCTGCCTGATCCAACCCAGGATTGAATGCAGGCATTTCCAGCCTCCACTCAGTGATAGCTCTGACCCATCATCAGAAAGAATTGACCTTTGAATCAACTTTTGGATTGGATGTGAATTTCAGTCCCTTGTCTTCTGAGAATAAGGGCGAAATGGAGGAATGATGGCTTTTCTCCTTCCTAAGTTACAAATGTCTGATTCTTGCTTTGAAAATTTGTCTCTGCTCTGCCAGCCTTGGTGACATGGAACACTGCAGGAAAATTAGCTGAGAGCAGAGAGCTGAAGGCAGGCAGTGCCCTTATCCCCAGCTACACTCAGGTTTTACCAGCTCCACTTTTCCTCCATTGTTCCTGTCAGGACCTTCATCCAAGCTCTCCTACTCTCAGGCCTACACTACTCAAGATGCTCCAAAATGGTCTTCTGTCTATGCCACTGGTCTGGGTTCAATCTTAGCAAGCAATGTGGAGACTTGGAAGAATATCAAAGAAACTCCTGAGCAAGGCAGTCAAGGCCCCACCTTCCTGCCTCACCTCCCTAACCTTGCATCAAGTGGCTCATTTTTCTTACTCTCTACATGTGGCCATTGTCATACCCTGTGCCCATGTTCCTGCCGCCTGGGATGCCCTCAGCAACCACTCCTGCTACACCTGCCTTGGGTCTCTTTTCAAGGGTTATGTCTTCCAAGACCTCCCTAAATCCCCTTAATGGAAACAGATATCCTCTCCACACCTCCCTGATCTATCACATAGCACTTGAATAAATGGTTTACATATTTTAAAAGGGGTCACACATATTCATCTCTGTATTTCTGTTGACATTATTTGATGTCCTACAGGCATAGGATATAGGAATATAATGGGAACTTAATAAAAACAGAATCCATGAATCTAACACAAGCACTCTTGCCCTGGCTTATATTCATTGACTTAAATCCCTGAAGTAGTATGCAAAAGGTTTTGTAGATATTATTGGGGATGTTGAGATTCTTCTTTATTGAAATGCCAATACGATCTCTCTCTCTCTTGTGCCCTTTGTAATCTCCTACTTTCAGATAACAGATATCAAAGCAAATTCAGAGAACCAATTTCAGAACTCTTGAACTCTACTGCAGATCAAGGGCATAAGAAGATACAGGGATGAAGAGAAAATAAGAGATTTGTGAAGAAAGCATCAATGTGTGGGATGTTTTACCTCCACCCATGACAGAAGTCAGAGTGGGCAGGGGAATGCTAATTTCTTTGCATCTAATATCCAGGAGGCTCCCATGGGACCATTGGAAGGAGTTTAATAATCCTTTATGTTTGGGAGCAATGTCTAGAGCAACTAAGAAAGCTGCAGCTATCTGTGACAGTGGGAAAGAGGGACTTCTGTAAGATCACCCTGCACCCCAGACTTTGTTCCCTGGGCCTATAAGTGGGAGGGAAACAGCTGCTTGGAGTTGTTCTGAAATATGCTGATGGGATTTTTTTTTGCCAGAGGTCTAGAAGACTCAAGAGTAAGAATTTGAAACCCAGAGCTGAAGAGGAAGTTTAGCAGCAGCCAGTCAAAGAAAATGTGGCTGGGGTTCATCACTGGAACTGTAGTCTCTGGTGGAGCCCAGCAAGAGGCTCCAAAGCCCCATGAGAGACCCATGAGAAGTAGTTCAGTGCACACACCTGACCCAACCAGAGCACATGGGTCCGGCTCCAGCAAGAATTCTTCCAGCACCTCACTACCTCCCCTCTCATTTTGAACCTACTGCATAAGCAGCCCCAAACTGAGGAAGGGGGAAAACTCACCCTAAATAATATTGGATATTCCGAGTTCTGAATTAAACCAGTGTCTTAACCTAAATTAACCCTCAGCATAATGGTAATTATGAGTGTATGAAAAGGCCAAGAGTCTGTTGGAGTTTGTATCTAGGTACAGGGGAAAATGACTACATCATAGATAGTGAAAAATGAAAACAAAGTTTGAATGTGGCTGAGATCTGAGTTACACTTATTCATTTGTTGAGGATCTGTAGCTTTTATTAGATTTCCAGAGGGATCTTTGACAAGAAAGAAAGGTGAAGAAACAACCTTTTTTCAGTTTATAGAGCAGGGAAATGAGCTAAAACATGCTTATGTGCACAGAGGGCCTGAATAATGTCTCCTGATCCCAGCCCAGGGCTCTGAGACCAAAACCTTAGGGTTTTAAACATCAAGTGTAAATACACAATTCTGCATCTAAGATCAAATTTTATGTACTTTCACATTTCTCTCCTAATGAGCAATCCCAGGGCTGCAGACCAATTTGAAGCATAAGGGAAAGAAAAAAA
>JAJEJO010002930.1:6736-28670 GCA_020662805.1 Glaucomys volans | reverse complement strand
ATTCAGTTTTTCAGAGAAAGAGACATTGCCCAGGAAATCCACATTTTCAGGAACCCACATACCTGAGGTGAACAGCAAGACCCTGCACCTCCACTTGGATATGCATTGACCCTGCTGCTCAGATTTTACTCATGGAAAAACCAGGGATGAATGAGATATATGTGAACGGTATGGGATTCTAAGAGTTTGGTGTTGTGGTGTGAAAGAATCCCTCAACTTTCTGTGTTCCCAAAGATCAGAGAAAATAGTATTTCCTACAAATGACCAGTTCTCCTACAGCCACACTCCACTATGCTTCCCTTGAGTAATTGTCTTCTCGTTGAAGAGCTGCAACACTCTTGTTCCTTAAAGGGAACAAAGGAAACAAAAGATGCTGACTGGATTGTTCTTAAAAGCTACCTACAGAATTTGATAAAAAATTATTAGGTTCTGCTTTGGGGTGATTTTTTGCAAAGCATATCCCATAGTCAGGACTACAGAATATGGAGTCATGTACCTTACAGTGCCTCTTCAGATCATGTCAACCCTCCAGAGGCTCAACATTTCCTCCTCTGATAAATCAAGTGAAAACAAAATGGTTGGATTACTATCAGATTTATTTGAAGACCATTCTAAAAAGAGTATTCAGCAAACATCTGTATGCCACGGTAAAGTGCTTCCCCAGTGACCTGGATATCTTGAGGCAGTATTCCTGAAGATGAGACAACACTGGGGAATGTATAGGTTATAAAAGTATAATTAAAAAGCTGGGGATTGTATTGAATCAGCAAGTTGTACAAGATGAAAATGCTAACCAGCATCTAAAATTAATTCTTTTCCATTTTCGCATTTTGAAGTTCAGTTTTAGCACCGATTGGGACTACATTGTTGCCTTTCTGCAAGAACAGACATTCAAAATTTGTTCTGTATTAGGTTTTGTGAAGGAGAAGCTTTGTGGGGCACACTCCAGTCTCCCTGTCTCTTCTCCACCTCACTGCTTTACAACACAACAACAATACTGACTTGAGAGTAGAGAGATGTAGACAAACCACAGGGACACTTGGCCCTTAATTTGCTCAGATTTTTGTGCTTTGCATTTTTACAGACATTTATTAAATACTTGCATGAAATTGGTATTGATTACATGAATTAACTTCTGCTGATATCATTCAGGTGCCACAGTTGTTATGCAAAGTCTGGTTTCCCTGTACCATTCAGAGCCCAGTTTCATCCTCTCCTCATCAGGCACTTGATTCATCTCTTGTATCTACATTCTTGGATGATGGTTGTGCCAGTGTATGTGACACTGACTTTTTGTCAGCATCTACCAGCTGCTAGCTAAGGGGTCGTTGGATATTCCAAAGGTTATTTCCTCAGACAGTTGATAGGAAGCTCAAGAGAATTACTCTGCAAGTGATGACACATCATGAAGTTGTTTCAGCCTCAAAGAGTGAAAGGAAGGGAACTGTGGAAAATCATAGCAGGACAACTTCTGAGTGCAACATAATTGTGATGTGTTGAATGTACTTTCTTGCTGAAAAGCAACCGTCTTCTACCAATTTGTGCTTAACCTGAACTTCAAAAAGCTAAAATGGATAAGAATCAATTTTAGATGCTGGTGAGCATTCTCATCTTGTATGTCTTGCTGATTCAATATATTTGCCAGCATATTAATCAGACCACTATAAATGCTACATTCATCAGAGTTGTCTGATGTTAAGGAACACTACCTCTTAAAAAATCCAGGTCCCTGGACAAGCACTATGGTGGCCAGAGATGCTTGCTGAATACTTTCTCTACAATGGGCTTTCTATTAAATCTGATAGGTATCCAAACAATTTGTGTTCACTTGATTGATCAGAAGAGGAAATGTTGAAGCACTGGAGACACTTTAATGTGGATGACTGCATGTTCTGTGGTCCTGATTGTAAGATATGCTTTCCAGAAATACCACCCCAATGCAAATCCAAATAATTTCTATCAAATTCTGTGAATCTCTTTTGAAACATATCTGCCAGAATTGGTTTTTGCAGGTCAAATACCAATATCTAGGGGATAATGAGGAGAGAAAGATTTATCCATGTCCCATTAAGAACAAAAGTATTGTAGCAGCTCAACTGGCAGACAATTACCCCAGGGAAGCATTGCGGAGTGGGCCAATAGGAAAACTGGGCATTTGTAGGAAATATTATATGCTCTGATCTTTAAGACCATAGAAAAT
The DNA here is from genome assembly GCA_020662805.1 of Glaucomys volans. Classification (NCBI taxonomy): domain Eukaryota; kingdom Metazoa; phylum Chordata; class Mammalia; order Rodentia; family Sciuridae; genus Glaucomys; species Glaucomys volans. The sequence goes on along the minus strand of JAJEJO010002930.1, from coordinate 26,470 downwards.
TGAGGAATTCTTTCACAATTGAACACCAAACCCTTACAATCTCAAACTGTTCACACCTGTCTCTTTCCTCTTTTCTGAAATGTCATTCATTGGTCACCATTGCTAGTGGCTGCTAAGAACCTAGGTCAATTTTTCCATTTGGCAATGTACAAGGTGTGTTCAGACCAGGACAAGTGTCCTTGTAGGGTCATACCTCTGTGTTCTGGGCTACGCTTGGTGATTCACACATCTTCAGGCACCCCTGCATCACTCTCTGGTCCACTACACATGTGGGCACCAATTGCCTGCAGCAGGTTCACCATTCTGAGGAAATCATGATTCCTCCTTTGGCCAACTTAGCACATCTTCCCCTCATGATCATGGACATATTGCACCTGTCAGGCTTCAGCAAACTCCCTTATCTTCGATGGAGTCAGATGTTTCAATGGCAGAGGTGCCCTGCCCACAATCCATGCTAATATCTTTTCTCTTGTAAAAGAGTTTAGGATCACACTTGGGACAAAAAAAAAAAAAACCCTGGGACTTACCTGCTTTCTCTACTCTCCTACCAGCATAGTTGGGCCAGGCCTTTGAAGGTTCCCCCACAGCAGGCAGGACCTGAGGAAATTCCAGTTGTCATGGCAAATGTGAAGCCATTGTGCTGTCATGAGGCCTTTCTGTGACTGGAGGTGATTTGTGCAGTGCAGCTAGCATGACAGCCAAACCATTCATGAAACCTAAGTTGCCCATGGCCCAACAATAAACCCTGGGGAGAGAAAAAAATCTGCACTCTACTATATGAGTCAGAAAATTCCACACCTTTCCAAACCAAATACCCACATGACAGCTTTTTCCACTCTTCATACTGTAACCCTCCTGTTTTTTCTCTCATGTCTCAGGAGCATTCAGGAACAAGTTAGGCATTTCTTGAGGGAGATCAAAAGCAGAGTAGCAGCACTTTGCAGAGACATGAGGGACTGAGAGTTCAATTGATAGTACTACCTGCAAATAATCTCACTGAATAGAATGTTGAGAGAAATATTTGCACACATAACTATGGATGTTTAAATTTGAATGGGGATATTTAAACACTGATTAAATATTATTCATGGGTTCATAGATCCTGTGATTCATCACCTCTTCTCATATCCTATGTATATTAACAGACTGCCTTGCGAAGTTGCTGAGACATTCCCCTTTTCAGAGGAACAAACTTTGACCAGGCAATCCACATTTCCTAGCACCTACATACCTGAGGTGTAAAGCTAGATCCAGCATGTCCACTGGGATATGCATTGATGTAGCTGGTTAGATATACCTCAAGGAAAAACCCGGGAGTCATGAGAATGTTGTGAACAGTTTGGGATTGTATGTGTTTGGTGTTCAGATGTGAAAGATTTCTTCAATTTCCTGTGGTCCCAAAGATCAAAGCATATGATATTTCCTACAAATGCCTACTTCTTCTACTACCACATGCCTCCATGTTTCCCTTAGATAATGTATCTGCACATTGAGCAGCTACAACACTCTTGTTCCTTAAAAGGGACATGGATAAATCTTTCTCTTCTCATTACTCCCTAGACTTTGGGATTTGACCTGCAACAGAGGATGCTGGCTTGATTGTTCTAAAATGTGACCTACAGAACTTTATAGAAAATATTTGGATCTGATTGGGGTGGTTCTTCTGCAGAGCATATCCCATGGTCAAGACTACAGAACATGCAGTCATCTAGCTTAACTAGACTTTCCAGATCAGACTAAGCCCCAGTGTCTCAACATTTCCTCCTCTGATCAATCAAGTGAACACAAAATGGTTGGACAACTATCAGATTTAATTGAAAGCCCATTCTAAGGGGAGTATTCAGTAAGCAGCTATTTGGCCAGCCAATAGTATTTGCCCAGGTACCTGCATTTCTTAAGAGGCAGTATCCTTGAAGATGAGACAATTCGGAGGAACATAGAGGTTATACTGATCTCATTAATATCCTGGCAATGTATTGATTCTGGACATTTTATAAGATGAAAAATCTCACCAGGGTCTAAAATTGATTCTTTTCCATATTCCCATTTTGAAATTAAGGCTTAGTCCTTGTTGGCACTTCATTGCTGCCTTTCAGCAGGAAATGACATTCAAAATATTACCTGCACTGGGGTTTGTGAAGGAGAAGCTTTCTGGGGGGACACTTCAGTCACTCTGTCAAAGAAGTGGACTTCTACAACTCAACATTTTCCAACACAACCACAGTATCTACTTGAAAACAGTGAGATGTAGAAAAACACAGGGTCATGTGACCCTTGGTTTACTCAGTTTTCTGTCCTTTGCATTTTTACAGACATCATTCATTAAATACTTGTGTGAATTTCTGCTGAATACATGAGTTAACTTCAGCTCATATCAATCAGGAGTCACAGGGGTCATGAAAAGCCTGGCTTCCCTGTATCATTTAAGGCCCAAGTTCATCCTGTCCTCATCAGGCACTTGTTTCATCCTGTAGTTTCAGGTTCTTGGAAGATGGATTTCCAGGATCTGTGATACTGACCTGTAGTCTGCATCTTCCAGCTCCTGGGAAAGTTGCCCTTGGAAATGAGCAAGAGGGCCTTTTCTCAGACAGGCAGCAGGCAGTGCAAGAGAATTAAATCTTAAGTCAAGACACATTGTGAAGGTTTTTCTGTATCAAAGGATGAGTGGAAGGGTTCCTTGTAAAATCATAGCAAGACAATATCTGTGTCCACCATAGTTGTAAGCCAAAAGAAGAGGTTGTGGGTCATGACTGATGGTATGAGAATAGAATGCCTCTCTTCTCCTTGCCAGCAAGCTACTATCTTCTCTCCTAATTGGGTAGTGATTAACTCCCTCCTCTCATCATTGGGGAGATCAGCATCTCCTTACTTCTACTTAGAAATCCTAAATCCCAGGTTCAACTGACTCCTGTTGGGGCATTCATGGATAGGTTTGGCATCACACAAGAGGTGGTGTGATGTTTTTCATTTCAAACTTCACCTAACACACTGAGTTTGCCTCATGCCCCTATGCTCTGAAATGTAATCAAATGGCCATGTTTGTGATTATCTTTAATGCCCGAGGCCAGTTTCCCAACTCAGCAAAATCAAGACTACAGGACATGTAGTAATCTACCTTAATGAGTCTGTCCACATCAGACCAAACCTCCATTGTCTCCAGGTGAGTGCAGAAGAATCAAGTGTTTTCATAGGGCCATGCACTGTGACTTCTGCTAGACTTGGTGACCCATATGTCCTCAGGCACACCCACATCACTCCTTGATCCACTATCCCTGGCGGTGCCAATTGCCTGCAGCATAGTCCCCATATCCAGGAAATCATGATTCCTCCTGTGGCCCAGTGAGCACATAGACCCCTCAAGGATATGGACAGTTTGGCAGTTTGTAAGGTTTCAGCAGTGTCCCTTATCTTGGTTGGAGTCACATGTCTCACACCCAGAGGGACCCCAACTACAACCCATGCTGCTTCCTCATCTCCTGGCCTAATATATTAGGATCACTTTAGTGGCAAACAAAGGACTACTGTCACTTACCTGCTTCCTCTTCCTTTGTATCAGCACAGCTGGACTATCCCTTCTCTTGAAGGATTTTCTGGAGCACACAGGACCTGAGGAGGTCTCAGTTGCTATGGCAACTGTGATGCCATTGTGCTCTCATATGGTCTTTCTCTGACTGCAAGTGTTATAGTCAGTCCACGTAGTATGACAGCCAAGCCTGTCATGGAATCACAAATTGCCCAAGGCCCAGCAACAAGCCCTGGGTTGAGAAAGTCTGCATTCTCCTATGTGAGACAGAAAGTTCCATGTCCTTCTAAATCAATATCCCACTTGCCAGTCCCTTCCACTCTTCACACTGTATCTCTTCTCTTTGGCTCTCATGTCAGAGGAGAACTGGTAAACAAATTAGGAATTTTTTGAGTGGGATCAAAACCAGGGTAGCAGCATTTAGTGGAGAAATGAAGGACTGAGAGTTCAATGGAAATGACTTTCTGCAATCTCACTGCAAACAATTTTGAGAGGAATTTCTGCACACATAACTATTGGAGGCTTGAAAGCTGAATGGGGATTATTTACCTTGAGCAAACCTTATTCATGTGTTTCAAATCCTGTGATGCATCACCTCTTTCCATTCCCTCTACATATTTACAGACGGTGCCTCATGATATTGTTGAGACATTCCTTTATTCAGAAAAGCAGACATTTCCTAGTAAATCTGTTGAGGTCCAGTTTTAGCAGGGGTCCTGTTGCAGTTAAATGAGGGGGATGGTGTTGGAGAGGAGGAGGATAAAGCAACACAGACTTGAAGATCTGAGTCTGAGTTCTAAGTTTACTGTTTCACACACCATTTAAATATTTTCATTCACCTTGAATGCAATCCCTGGAGGTTACATGAATTGAAAAATGTTGCAAAATCTGAGTAAATCTGATAGGCATATTATAATCAAAATAAGATAATTTATCCTACTCTAAGAGAAACATCACAAAACCTTTCATTGGTTCTGGTTTTCATCTTAGTAGGGATGATCAGAGCAGAAACTATTCTCAAAACTTTGTAGGTTTACCTCATCATTGTTTAAATTTGGGTCAAGGATAGCAAAAAGCCATAGCAGTTAGCCACACCTTTGGTATTTCTCTCAAAGGCAGATATGAAGCACAGAACCATTTAATCCATCTATTTTATATAAAGTCGAATTTCTTTTTGTTAATTTAATGACCTCTAAGAAAAGCAATTCTTACTTTCTTTAATTGCTTCTATCTTTTGGATAGGAAGACCTATACTGAAGGGCTTCAAAGATTATTCACTAGGGAAAATGTATCATTTTCCAGAAATCTTATATGTAATCTACTGTGGTCCCTGAACTGTGAAAACTGTTTCACTAAGAAGGGGGCACATCCTGGTTGGGGCTAAAGCAGCCAGGCATTCTTGCTGTGCTAGGCTAACTGAGGGAGGTGGCAATAATTCTAAGAGCAAACAATAGCTCTTGTTGATCTGTCCCACAATATCATTTTGTTAAAGTAATATTACATATGAAATCAATTAAGGCTTGAGCTGTGTTTTTGTTATGTTCCATATCATTTAATGTCTAATTTTCTACTGAAATATTTAAATGCAAACATCCAAACATTACAGCATTAACAATAAGAAATAATGCAAAAACAAGAAGTTGCATTCCTCATCCCCATTTCCCAGAAGATTAGACATTGCAATAATCTTCATTATTCCCAGTGTAACCCTGTCAAGCACTGAGGTAAATAGTGGTGGGCATAGCATTTACCCCATTTTTATTTTTAAATTTCATGATTTTGATCTGGATGTGTAAAATTTTTAGTGCTTTTTTTTAGTGCTTTTTGATTTGCAAGTAAAATAGTGTGTGGAGCATTTACATAAGCTCTAACATTATATTTTGAAGGAATTGCAGGCAATGATGACTGGAAGAAGAAAAATCAGAATTAGAACACAAAAAGCACTGAGGCCAAATTCTATAATATCTTCAATAAATGTGTTATTAAAATGTTCTCCTTTATACTATCAAAATATTTTCAGCTAGATCAGCATAGAGGTCGACTTCCAAAAGGGATTGACTAATATCCCTATTCTTAAATTGTAGCATGGCAATATCTGGAGCAATGTTACTACTATTCCATGTTTCTAGTAAGTGATTTTGTACATGTACTCAATTAGTAGTATCTTTGACCTTCAAAGGCTTCACACAAACACGCTTATAATTAGCATGACATCTAGTAGTAATTTCAATCTTAATAGTTTTGATTTGATTTCCAGTGTATAGAATGGCTTCCTCAAGAGCATCTATTCTTGTTTTTATTTTTTTTAACAATCTTTTCCTGTGCAGCCAGGGTAATATATACATTGTGAGGTAAATCATTAACATGAGAGGCACAGTGAATTTTTCGTACAACTACAGTAGTAGATACAGATAAAGTGGTTTCAATAATTATTAATGCAGTAATGCCTAAGATTAATGGTGCTACAAAATGTTTTGGTCTCATTAGTTTATTAAGTCTTCCAATATCCACTGTATCAGGGTCATCATACCATTTTTCTTTAACAACACAGATAATATAGCATAAGAAGTTTGATGGATTATCATGAAAACAGTATAACTTATTGTAAAAGTAGCATTAAAACAATGAGTTAGGATGCAATAATCATATTGTATAGAGTATGATTCCTTATCCTTAGATAGGATAATTTAGATTTGCAAGTAAAATAGTGTGTGGAGCATTTACATAAGCTCTAACATTATATTTTCAAGGAATTTCAGGACTAGGGAGTAATATCACATTAGAGGCAGCTAAAAGATGGTATAAATCAGTAAAATAGGAATGTTTGACAATTTTGAGATGCTTTTGTAAACTGGTGTAAACATCTCCTATTATCAGAATGTGGAGCTGACACCCACTGATCTATATTTTTAGTATTAGACAAAAGAGAGGAAAAAACTTGAGTAAAGTGAGAAATACCACATTCAAACCATTTTGGAGAATCTCTGTCAATATCCAGTAGATTCCAAAAAGATCCATTTTGGTAGCTCTTTTTTCACATATTGAAATAGAGGATGGAACAGAAACATTAACATAAGTTTCATTATAATTAGTACAACCAATAGAGACCATCATTTAACAACACAAATAGTGTTTAGAAGGATCAGTTTGAGGTGAGTCAGTAAGATTAGTACAATACCTAAGAGTCAACCTAAGGGAATTTTCTCAAAATCCCTGGAAAACACAAAGGATTCTCATGCACCCCCCCCCCATGGAATGAAGTGGTTGAAGCAATTTTATGTGGTATTAAATAATCTGAAATGGCTCCCAATAATTGAGAATGAATTGTAAAGTCCTTGAAGTTAGCCCTGCTCCAGGACAAGGCATACAACAAAGGAGGTTCTGGAAAATATATCAAATATTTGCTGGTCAGTAGAGAGAAAATTACCTGACTATGAAGGATAGCCACCATAGTCACAATCAATGTCTCAGGTGTGGATCGTTTTCCCTGAGATAATTCAAATTGTTCAACTCTAGTAGTGAGATGTTAAAATTGGCCCCATGTAGGAAAATTTGACACTTGGGTGGAGGCTGACTGTTAAGAAGCTAGACGGAACTGATGAAGCTTGAAGGTCAGCACTTCATCTTTGGTCAGTCTGATCTGAGGATAAGACAGTGGTGGAGTTCTCCTTTTATAAGTCTGGCTCATAGTGTCTAATTAATTGGTCCAGAATCCACAAGGACAATTCTGCATCCTGTGGAAACACACAAACATAGCCCCGAACTGATTCTATCATTATATCAGGTCCTTTCCATTGTCCTGTAAATTAATGTCTGCACTTAACCATAAATTTAGGTTTTGCACTCTTGTCCCAATGTCTCATCATTGGAGTCCATCCTGTACAGTCAGAATTTAAATAACTAATTACAAATAAACTGTGTTGTAAAACATCAGGAGAGGGATACTTCCCTTTCCTTTAGTTTATATATTTTTGTTCTTAAAGTTTGATGAGCTCATTCAATGATTGCTTGTCCTTGGGGATCATAAGAGACTCCTGTTGAATGGGAAATATTAAACATATCACATAACTTTTAAAGTCTTTAGATGCATAGGCAGGTCTATTGTAAGTTTTAATTTTTGTATGCATTCCCAAAGAAGCAAAAAGTAAAAATAAATGTTGAGATACATCCTTATAGGCTTTGCCAGTCCTCAGGGAGGCAATAATAATATGAGATTAAGTACCAACAGTGGCATAAATAAAAAACAATTTGCCAAATTAAGGTATATGTGTAACATCCATATGCCACAGTTTATTAGGTTGTAATCCATGAGAATTTAGGCCCATCTGTGGAGAAGGAAAGAAAGCAGGGCTTTTGTGACATGGCATAATAATGTGCCTCACTTGTTCCCTGGTAATATGAAACTGGTGCTGTAGCACAGAGGCATTTTGATAGTGAAATTTATGTGAGTCTGCTGCAGCTTCCATGGCTGCAAAAACGACATTTTTAGTTAATATATCAGCTTGCATGATCTCTTCACCAAGAGGGCCCTGGAGATCTGATTGTCCTTGGATATGTCCTATAAGAAAGGATTAGTTTTTGATGAGTTAATGTTTTTAATTCTTGCAAGGTTGTTATTATAGATGAAGAATGTGAAAGTGTGGCTGTCTCAATAATGGGAAACAAATAAACCATATATTATGAATCTGTATAAAAATTACAGTGTTGTGACAGCTTTACAGGCAGCAATAACAGCAATAATTTAATTTTGTTTGGCTGATGTTTGCCATGTAAACTGAGCAAGAGGAGATAATTTGTCAATTGGTTAATTAGAAAATTAACAAGTTTTCTATTAGATGAACCATCTGTAAATATAAGGGAAGCTGAATGTGTAATGGGATTAATAGAAGACTTCCTGGAAAAAATAATCTCTGCTTGATTAAAAAATATAGAAGTGGGTGATAAGATAAATGAAACAATATTTGTCTTGTGTAACCATGGAAAGCTATAGCCCATTGACCTTCTAATTGGCAAAATTGTAGGTATTGCTCTTTGTATAAGGAATAAGAATTGAATGCAATTCTAAGCCAAATAGCTCCTTGTTACAAATCTGGCTTTAATTATTAATAAGGCAATCTGTGAAGCATAGGAAAGAATGATCTTTTTTAAAGTAGCAGGTAATTATAAGCATTTTATTGGTGCATCTTGCCAAGTACAATCTGTAGGGGTATAATATGTCTTTAGGTCAATAAAAGACCAAGGCTGATTATAATAAATTTGTTGTAATTGATGAGTTTGAATTGCTTGTTCCACTTTAACTAGTGCTTCTTTGCCAGTCTCTGTCAATTATCTAGGTGAGGTTGGAGCAGCTTCTCTTTTTAATAGTTCAAATAATGGATTCAACTCAGCAGTAGTAATTTGTAAGTATGGTCTTATACAGTTTATACCCCTAATAATTTCTGAAAATTATTTAAATTACACGACTGATCAAATGTTAATTGCAAATTTTTAGTAGTAATTTTTGTGTATTAATAATGCATTTGTCCTAAACAATTATTAGGTGGATATAACTGAATTTTTTTCAGGTACAACTAAGAGCCAACATGATGCCAATTGTTCTATTAATAATATAAGCATAGTTTGTAAAGTATCAAAGGAAGAATGAACAAAAATAATATCCATGTAATGAATTAAATAGAGTCTAGGGTATTCTCTCCTTGTAAGTTCTACAGCCTGATAAGCAAATTTTTGACAAAAAGTGGGACTATTTTTAATGGTTTGAGGCAAATCTCTTAAAATGCTGTTTTGCTAAACAAATAGTCAAGAAACAATCTTATAAATCAATAGCTACAATATGAGTCCCTTTATGATTGTGAATGGAGATGGAAGCCCAGGACACAAATACTTTCCCTGGTGTTGTTAATTGCTCTCAAGTCCTGTAATCATCTCCATTTACCAGAATTCTTTTTTATAACAAATATATGGATACTCCATGAACTGTTGGAAGGCTCTTATATGTTCCTTTTGTAATTGTTCAATATCCAAGGAAAGGACTGCTTCTAAATTCTCTTGTGTAAGGGGCCACTGTTCTACCCATAGAGAAGAATCTGATTTCCATAAAATGGGATCACCTTTTTGAGAACAGTGGCCCCTATCAAAAAGGCATAGTCTGAGATTCATCAGTCAAGATAATATTTACCATTCCATGAAATTTCTTCCCCATAGGGGAAAAGACAGGGAAGGAATAACACAAGTCTGAAAAGTCCGTTAATGGGATCCATCAGTCCAGTGTAATATCTGGGTTCTTGTCATTACATTGGAGGCAAATCCAAGTCCCACAAAGGTAGAAGGAGTTTTAGTAGTGGGCCATGATACAGACCAGTCCTAAGCAGTAATACATGTGACATCTGCTTTGTATCTAACAAAACCTTTAATAAATTTGCCTTATACTTGAAAAATTTTCATTGGTTTTTGCTCAGAAACCATTTGACCTAAGCCAAGGTGTTAGTAGAGAGAAAGCCACCAATACATTTGGAAGTTAATGCTTGAGTCGGTAGCCATTGGTAAGGCAAAAGTAAAAGTTGAGCAATTTGATGTTGGGAAAAATTTGAACAGTTCTTAGAGGAGGGTGAATCATAATTTTAATTTCTCCCAAATAATCAGAATCTCTCACCCCAGGAATAACTTGCACACCAACCTTGGACACAGAGCTTCTGAAAATAATTAAGCCCATATGTCCCTCAGGTAAAGGTCCATATGCTCCTGTTGGTATAAGAGTAACTTCATATACAGGACTTCTAATTAAATGCTGAGAAGAAGGCAAATCTCATCTAGAGCTTCCTGGGTTTGCTCCTGCCAGGTTATTGTCCTATGAAAGGATTCTTTCATGGTTTCCAATAGCCCCTGTTTTTTTGGGGGGACTGGGGCTGACCCTGATGTCTGCTTTGTGGCCTGGGTCTATCAGATTAAAATGTGGGCATAGTAGGAAAATCTTCATGTTCAACAATACTTCCTGTAGGATGCCCATCTTTATGAAACTTAGAGTGACATTCCCTAACTGAATGAAAATGCTTTTGATATTTTGTGCACACTGTTGTTGGTGTAGGCGTTGGTTGAGTAACTTCTCCTCCAGGATCCTAAAGATAGGTTCTACTCAAATGGCAAATTTGACAAGAAAAACAATTACTTTTATTTTTAGATCCATTGCCTTTGTGAGTATTAACAATATCTCCATGAGCCATACTGTTAAAGAATTGAGAATATGTATTTCCCTATCAGGCAACTGCCACAGTCATACCTTAATTATGCACAGGACTACTGACCATACAAAATTAATAAAATCAGGAATATCCTTTTCCACTTATAGGTCTTAGCAAAGCCTGACAAGTTGAATAAACATTTTCAAATGACAATTATCTTAAATAATTTTAACTGCTTCCACATTTGTCATTACTTTTGATATGTTATCATGCAATTTGGCAAGAAAATCCCCATGAGGTTCCATTGACCCCTGCTTAATATTATTGAGAAAAGTTTTTTGGATCAGTGGAAGGAAGCCTTCCCCAGGTTGCAACTGCAAGCTTAGAAAACTCACTTAGAACTTGTTTTGACAACAGCAGATGAGACTGAGGAGTGGCAAATTTTTCAGTTACTAGTAAAATAGACATTGTCATTTGATCTCTTGTTTGCTTAACAAATTGTCCTTGAATAGTTTGTTTAGCTTGCTTTTCATATTCAGTTTTCCACAATAAGTATAGTCCAGGAGGTAGAAAAGAGTGAAGAGTTTGTTGCCAATCATAAGTAGTCATCCAATTAGCCCTGATAGTTTTCACCAATTGTACAGCTTATGGAGACTTAGGTCCAAAATCTTTTATTGTTGCTTTTAATTCCTTAATAATTTTAGAAGACAATGGCTCCCAAATAGGTTGCTCATCATCATTCCAATTAGAAATTACTGGACAAGAAGACATGTTTCCCATGTAGGTAAAGCTTGAGCAACAGCCCCTAAAAATCCTACTTTATCTTGTAACTTTATTTTTTTTCTTCTTACTCCTTTCAGGAGGTGAAGAATCCATAATAGGAACGACCAGAGGAGTTTTATCCTCATTGTGATAACTGGCTTCTGCCTCCTCTAAATAATCCTCATCTGAGGTAGAAAGTCTGACCTCTTCACTTTTTTCATCCTCTGAATAGGATGTACTACTAGATGACTCGGTTGCCTTATAACTAGGGACATTTTTAGACAACAATGGAGTCTCCTCCAGAGCGGAGGCTTATTTATCCAAATACATAACTTCATGTGTAGGCAGAATATCATATCTGAGCAAATACCAAAGGGCAAATGCATCATATGGGACATGTTCAGAGCCATGTTTAAAATTGTAAGCCTACATTTCTTCCCCTAATTTTTTCCATGTGACTAATTTGAGACTTGCTTTTTGGGGAAACCAAGGGGGACATTCTTGTACAAAATGAAAGAATTTGTGCAGTTGCTCCAAAGTTACTTAGTAAATATTTAGCAATATCAATGAAAAGGGCTCTCTCTTTGCTCTTGGCATGGTCCATTGCTTCTTAAGATTTCTGTGATTTCCTGTCTATCCTCAATTGGTCTCAGTACCAAGGGGTCTGGAGCACCCTGGACAGGATCATAGTCTATTCCAAGGAGCTAAAAAATGAAATAAAGTACTTATCATTTGCCACACATATGGTCACCAATCTGCTGAGGTGCAGCCTTAGCCTGCAATTGCACAGATTGTTCAGGGGGAGGGCATCAGTGATAAGAGTATAGTGACACAGACTCAAAGATCTGAGGTTAAATTCTAAGTTTACTGTTTCACACACCATTTAACTGTTTTCTTTCACCTAGAATATAATCTCTTGAGCTTATATGAAAGGAAAAGTGCTGCAAACTCTGAGGGAATCTGATGTGCGTAAGTATAACCAATATAAATTCTCCTATTCCTCTAAGATGAACATGATAAAACTTTTAATTACTTCTGGTTTTCTTCTTACCAGAAACAATAATACCAGAAGTCATTCTCATAATTTATATAGATTTAGCACATCATGGTTTAAAATCGAGTCAAGATAAGGAAAAATTCATACTAATTAACCACACGTGGCATTTCTCTCAAAGTTAGATGTGAAGCACAGCACCTTTTACCCTATTTTATATATAGTGGAACTTCTTTTTGCTAATTAAATGACCTCTAAGAAAAACACTTCTAATTTTCATTTTTACCTCTATCTACAGGAAAGGGAGACCTATATTGAAGGGCTTTAGAGATTTTTCTCTAGGGGAGATGTACAGTTTCCCATCAATCTTACATGCAGTCCAATGTGGTCCGTGAACTGTGAAAACAGTTTCACTAAGGGGGGTGCACATCCTGGTTTGGTTTAAAGCAGCCATCCAGTCTGGCTGTGCTATTCTACCTGAGAGAGGTGGTCATAATTATAAGGACAAACAATAAAATATGTTGACCTGTCCCACATCTTTTCTGTTAAGATAATATTACATATGAAATCAATTAATACTTGAGCAGTGTTATTTTTATGTTCCAAATCAATTAATGTCTGATTATCTACCGAAATCTTTAAATGCAAACATCTACATATTACACTATTAACAATAAGAAATAACACAGAAATAAGGAGCATTACATGACCACATTTCCCAGGAGATTAGACCATGCAAGAATCTTCATTATTCCAGCGGAATCTTGTCAAGCCCTGAAGGGAATAGTGGATAGCATGGCAGAAATTAATCATTTGCAAGCACCCACATACCTGAGGTGAAAAGAAAAATACAGCACCTCCACTGGGATATGCATGTGACCCTGCTGGTTAGATTTCCCTCAAGGAAAAACCTGGGAGGCATGAAAGTAATGAGAAAGGTATGAGCAGTGTGGCATTGTAAGGAAAGATTTGGTGTTCAGATGAAAGAATCCCTTAGTTTCCTGTGGTCAAAAAAATCAGAATACATAATATTTCCTACAAATGCCTACTTCTCCTACTGCAATAGTCCTCCATGCTTCTCTTGGATAATTGCTCATTGAGCAGTTACAACACTCTTTTTCTTAATGGGACAAGGATAAATCCTTCTGTCCTTGTTACACCCTGCACATTGAGATTTGAAATGAAACAAAGGATGCTGGCAGGAGTTTCCTCAAAAACTATCTACAGAATTTGATAGAAATCATTTCGATGTGCCTTGGGGTGGTTTTTCTGCAAAGCATATCACATGGTCAGATCTGCAGAACATGCATTCAGATACATGAAAGTGCCTTTTCAGATCATGTCAACCCTCCTGTGTCTCAACATTTCCTTCTCTGATCAATCAAGTGAACACAAATGGTTGGATAACTATCAGAATTAATTGGAATCCCATTCAAGACAGAGTATTCAGGGAGAAGCTGTGTGCCAGGCAAAAGTTCTTCCACAGGGACCTGGATTTCTTAAGAGGCAGTATACCTGAAGGTGAGACAAATCTGAGGAACATAGAGGATATAATGGCCTCATTGATATGCTGGCAAGTTTGGGGAATTTGCTGGTTGTACAAGATGAAAATGCTCATCAGGATCTAAAATTGATTCTTTTCCATTTTCTCACTTTGATATTCCAGTTTAGCACATATTGGAACTTCATTTTTGCATTAGAGCAAGAAAGCACATTCAAAATATCACCTAAACTAGGGTTTGTGATTGAGAATCTTTCTGGGTCCCATTCCAGTCTCTCTGTCAAAGAAGTGGACTTCTACACCTCAATGTTTTCAACACAATCACAAAATAAGCTTCAAATCAGACATATTTAGACAAAGCATAGTGGCATGTGGCCCAGGAATTATTCAGTTTTTAGTGCTCTGCATTTTTTACAGATATCATTTATTAAAGATGTTTTAATTAGCACAGAATTTATGAATTAACTTCAGTTGATATGATTCAGGAGCCAAAGGATTTATGTAAAGCCTGGTTCCTGTATCATTCCAGGCCCAGTTTCATCCTGTCCTCATCAATCACTTAACTTATCCCTCAGTTTCACGTTCATGGAGGATGGTTGGCCAGGGTCTGTGACACTGACTTGTAATCTGCATTTTCCAGCTGCTGGGAAAAGGTGTCCTTGGAAATGATCCAGAGGGCCATTTCTCAGACAGGAAATAGGCTATTAAAGAGAATTAAACCTTACATGAGGACAATTTGTGAAGGAGATTCTGCATCAAAAGGTGAATGGAAGGGTCCCTTGGAATATCACAGCAAGACAATTCCTGAATGGCCGGTAATAATAAGGCAACAGAGGAAGTGGTGGGGACTGACAGGTGGTATGAGAATAGAATGTCTCTCCTCAATTATCAGTAACCTGCTAGCTTCCTTGCTAAATGGAGTGGACTTCTACAACTTAATGATTTTCAACATAACCACACTATCAACTTGACAACAAAGAAATATAGACAAACACAGGTGCATGTGGCCTTCAATTTACTCAGTTTTTGTGCTTTGCATTTTTACAGATATCATTTATTAAAGACTTGTATGAATTGGTGCTGAATACATTAATTAACTTATGTTAATATCTTTCAGGAACCACAGGGCTTATGAGAAGCCTGGTTTCCGTGTATCCTATGAGGTCCAGGTTCATCTTGTCATCATCAGGCACTCTTTAATCCCTCAGTTTCATGATCTTGGAGGGTGGTCTGTTCCAGTGTCTCTGACACTGACCTGCAGTCTGCATCTACCAGTTGCTATTTAAGGGATCCTGGAAAATGTGCCAGAAGGCCTTTACTCAGACAGCTGGTAGGGAGCTAAAGAGAAATACACCTTAAGAGAAAATACATTGTGAAGATGTTTTTGCCTCAAAGGTTGAGTGGAGGGACCACTTGCAAAATCATAGCAAGAAAATTTCTGAGTGTGCTGTATTTTTGACTCAACAGAAAAGTTTGTGGGCATGACTTTATGGAAAGAAATCTCACTGCAAAAATTTTGAGAGGATGTTCTACACACATACCCTACTGCACTTTTGAAAATGAATGGGGATTAGTTACCTCTGAACAAATTTTCTTCATGGGTTCATAGAACCTGTGGTCCATCACCTCTTCCCATTCCCAATACATATTTACACACTATACCTCGTGAAGTTGTTGAGGTATTCCCTTATTCAAAGAAGCAGACTTTGCTCCAGAATTCCAACTTTTTCAAGCACCCACAAGCCTGAGATGAAAAGCAATATCCATCACTTCCACCGGGATATGCATTTGGTGATGCTGGTTACATTTCTTCAAGGAAAAGCCCAGGAAGAATGAAAACAATGAAACAGTTGTGAGCAGTTTTGGATTGTAAGGGTTTGGTGTTCAGGCGTTAAAGATTCCCTCAATTTTCTGTGCTCCCAAATATCACAGCATATAATATATCCTACAAACACCTACTTCTCCTACTGATGTACACCACCATGCTTCCCTTGGGTAATTTCTGCTTGATGCACAGCCTGAAAACTCTTGTTGCAAAAAGGGACGGGAATAATTCATTCTCTCCTCATTAATTCCTAGACATAGGTATTGGGGCTTCAAAAAAGGATGCTGGCTTCACTGTTCTCAAAAGCTATATACAGAACTTGATAGAAATCATTTGTATCTGCCTTGGGGTGGTTCTTCTACAAAGCATAAACCATAGTTATGTCTGCAGACATGCAGTCATCAACTTTAAAGAGCCGCTTTAGATCATGCCAAAGACTCAACATTTCTCCTCTGATCAATCATGTGAATACAAAAAGATTGAATGAGTACCAGATTTAACTGGATGTCCATTCTGAAGAGAGTATATGCAAGGATTTGTGAATCAGCCTATCTTGCATCCCCAGAGACTTGGATTTTCTAAGAGTCAGAACTTCTGAAAATGAGACAACTCTGAGGAACACAGAGCTTATAATGGTCTCATTAATATGCTGGCAAGTGTATTGAAGAGGTATATTCTACCATATGAAAATGCTACCAGGTTCTCAAATTGATTCTTTTCCATTTATGAATTTTGAATTTCAGCTTTAGCACATATTAGTACTTCATTGTCGCCTTTCAGAAAGAAAGGGCATTCACAATATCAACTGCACTGGGATTTGTGACAGAGAAACTTTCTGGGGCATACTCCAGTTTCTCTGCCAAAGAAGTGGAATTTTACACCTCAACAGTTTCCAGCAAAACCACACAACCATCTTAAAAGCAGAGAGATGTAGAAAAAGCACAGGGAGACATGGCTCTCGATTTATTAAGGCTTTTGTTCTTCGAAATTTTACAGACATCATTTATTAAATACTTGTATTAGTTGGTGCTGAATGCATGAATTCACTTCCACTAATATCATTCAGGAGCCATAGGGGTTCTGTAAAGCCTGTTTTACCTGTATCATTTCAATCCAGTTTCATCATGTCCTCATCAGGCACTGTTTCAACCTTCAGTTTCACGTTCTTGAAGGTTGGTTGTGTCTGGGTCACTGAAAATGATATATTGACTGCATCAATCACCTGCTGGTTAAGCAGTCCTGGGAAATTCACTACAGTGCCTTTAATCAGTTGGCTGATAAACAGTTCAAGAGAATTACAACTTCAGGTAAGACACATTGTGAAGGTGATTCTGCTTCAAAGGTTGAGTGGAAGGGCCCCTTGGAAAATCATAGCAAGACTGTTTCTGAATGCACAAAAAATATGTCAACAGAAGAGGTGGTGGGGCCTGGCAGATGGTGTGAGCATAGCATATCTCTCCTCAATTGCGAGCATCAAGCTAGCCTCCTTCCTTATTGATTACTGATTAATTCAATCCTCTCAACATTGGGATTTCATCATCTCCTTAGTTCAACTTAGAAGTTCTTAATCCCAGGTTCCAACTCTCTTTTGTTGGGTCTTTCATGGCAAGGTTTGTCATCACACCAGAGTTAGTGTGATGTTTTCCAGTTGAAACTTCACCTAAACCACCCAACTATGCCCATCCTTCCCTGCTCTGAAATTTCATCCATTGTTCATCATTGCGAGTGGCTGATAAGGCCTCAGTCCAATTTCCCAACTCAGCAATGTAGCAGGTGAGTTCAGACCTGGATGAGTGTCTTTGAAGGGCCATGCCCCTGTGACCTGAGCTTGGCTTGGTGAACCACACATACTCAGGAACCAACATATCATTCTCCACTATACCTGGTGGGGGTCAATTGACTGCAGCAGGGTACCCATTCCAAGGATATCATGACTCCTCCTGCAGCAAAGTGAACACATCAGCCCCTTGCAGACATGGATGGTATTGCAGCCTGCGAGGCTTCAGCAGGGGCTATGATTTTGGATGGAGTCAGATGTCTTAAAGACAGGGGGGTCCTGCTCACAGCACATGCTACTTCCTCTTCTCCTGGGCTAAGGTGTTAGGATCCACTTTTTGGCAGACAGAATAATGCTGGGTCTTGCCAGCTTCCTCTTCCAACCAGAAGAACTAGGCCAACACTTTTCTTCAAGGAATCTCCTCAACATCCAAGCCCTGAAGAGGTTCTGGTTGCCATGGCAACTGGGAGGGCAATGATCTGTCAAATGGCTTTTCTGTGAATTCAGGTGGTATGTACAGCGCAGCTAGGATGACAGCAAGGCATTCATTGATTCCCAAGTTGCCCAAGGCCCAGCACCAACCCCTGGGTAAAGAGAAAACGAGCATTCTCCTATAACAGCCAGAGAATTCCATTCCCTTCCCAATTCCTTCAACCCAGTCGTTCAACTCTGGATACTCTAGCTCTCCTCTCCTTTGCCCTCATGTCACTGGAGCACTGGTGAACAAGTTAGGCATTTGTTGAGTGCTATCAAAATCATGGTACCATCATTTTGCAGAAAAATGAAGTACCTACAGTTCAATAGAAAAATTTTCATGGTGAGGCATGTTGAGAGTATTATCTGCCCACAAAACTACAGGATATTTGAAAATTGAATGAGGATTATTTACTTCTGATCAAAGATTATTCATGTGTTCATCGATCCTGTGGTCCATCACTTTCTCCCATTCCCTAAACATATTTACAAACTGTGTCTCATGAAGTTGCTGAGATATTCCTCATTTCACAGAAAAAGACTTTCTGATGAAATCCAGCTTTTCCAAGTGCCCACATACTTGAGGTGAAGAGCAAGATACAGCACCTCCACTGGGATATGCATTTGGCCCCAGTGGATAGATTGCCCTCATAAAAAAGCCCAAATGGAATGAAAGCAATGAGACAGGTGTGAGGACTTTGGGATTGTCAGGTTTGTTGTTCAGGTGTGAAAGACTTGCTCAGTTTCTAGTAGTACCAAAGATCAGAGCATATAATATTCTCTACTTATAAATAACTCTGCAACAGCCGCATGCCTCTGTGCTTCCCTTCAATACTTGTGTGATGCTTGAACACCCAGAACACTCTTGTTCTTGAAAGAGACATGGATAAAATTTTCACTGCTCATTATTATCTAGATATTGGGATTTGATCTGCAACAAATGATGCTGGCTGGATTTATCTCAAAATCGATCTACAGAATTTGATGAAAATTATTAGGATCTGCCTTGGAGTCATTCACCTGCAAGTATAACCCATTGTCACATCTGCTGAATTTGCAGTCATGTAGCTTAGAGTACGTCCTCAGATCGTGCCAACCCTCCAGAGACTCAACATCTACTCCTCTGATCAATCAAATATACACAAATCGATTGGACAATATCAGATCTAATTGGAAGCCCATTTAGCAAGAGTGTTCAGCAAGCATCTGTGTGTCATCAAAAAGTACTTCCCCATAGACCTGTATTGGTTAAGGGCAGTATTCCTGAAGATGGGATAACTCTGAGGAACATAGAAGTTATTATGGTCTCATAAATATGTTGGCAAGTGTAATGAATCAGCAAGATTTACAAGATGAAAATGCTCAGCAGGGTCTCACACTGATTCTTTTCCATTTTTGCATTTGAAGTTCATGATTTGCACATATTGGGATTTCATTGTTGCCTTGAGCAAGAATTGGCATTCCAAGTATCACCTGTAGTAGGTTTTTGAAGGAGAATATCTCTGGGGTTCACTCCAGTCTCTGCCAGATAAGTGGACTTCTACACTTCAATGCTTTCCAACATATCCACACTATCATCCTGAAAACCCAGAGATGTAGACAAAGCACAGGGGCACAAGGCCCTTGATTTACTTAGGTTTTAGTGTTCTGCATTTTACCTACATCATTTATTAAAGACTTCTGTGAATTGGGGATGAATA
>JAJEJO010002929.1:0-16304 GCA_020662805.1 Glaucomys volans | reverse complement strand
GGCCTGAACTCCATGCCATCTCCTATAGAACAGATGAGATAACATATATATATGTTATATGTATGTTACATGTTATATGTTTATATATACATATAACATATATATGTTATATGTATGTTATAATATATATATATATATATATATATATATATATATATATATATATATAGCACAACAGTTGGAACTGCTCAAGGCTTTTTCCCTTAGGGTCTAGTGTTGATGTGGTGATGTAAATCAAAGTTCAGTCTGTATGCTAAACTAACCAATAATTCTAGGACCATTAATATTCTCTTGACCTTATGTCTGTTGCTTTTTGTTCTCTGGAGCTACTAGTCTTAAAGTTGGAGCTTTGTACAACTCTGGTTAAACAGCAACGGAAATTTGATATGATTGCACTGTATTAAAAACTCTAAATTTCCTTTAAAGCTAAACTTGGTTAATATAAAAACATCAGTATGGCATACTAAATGTATTCATATCTTCCAGTTTTCAGAGCAAAAAATTGATCAAGCTTCTGTTCCTCAAACTAAACTTGTCTATAATGGTAATTTTAAACTTATAAAAATACTAAATTTTATTGGGGATTTATTTATATCATTTAATGTTCTGTAACTGGACCTGAGCCTTATGCTATCTTCTACACAGGGATAAAATGTAAATGTATTTCTTAAGAATAATAAGAAACTGATCTGTTTAAAGGTTAAAATTAAGAAACAGGAAAACACTTTGCCACTTTATTACAAAAGAGAAAATTTTAATACTTTATTTTATTTATGTTTTAGAAGTAATATATTGTGATAACATTGATATGGACTTAGGAAACAGTATATTTAAACTTTGTGAAAAGACATTTAAAAAAGAGGCCAAGCTCTGCTTCAGAACTAGAGCATTTTACCTAAGATTTGTGAAAAGCCCACCTAACCTGAGATAAGGCTCTGCTTCCCACCTTACTACATGTTACAGTGGCTCCAAAATAAGGCAGACATCAATTCATTTAAAATTATATTCAAAAGATTTTTTTTGTTGTAAAATTACTGTGATCTCAATCAGGGGATATAATATATAGCTCAGCCAAAATTTAAGATAGCTATTACACAACTAAATATGTTTTTACTGTTGTTAATTCCATTTTTTTCTCTGTAAACTCTGTAACTGTTAAATGGTTACTGTTTTGCAGATGTACTGCTTCAAGAACAAACAGATTAATTTGAGATACAAAACAATCACCTATAGAACAGATGAGATAACATAGACCAAGTTAAATAAAAGGGAGTAAATAACTGTAAAGTTATAGACATTAAAGACCAGTACTCTTACTTTATGACTGGTGAGACTGGCTTGCTGGATGTTTAAAATCAAACTTAGAGATCAAGATTAACACAAGAGAACCAAGAAGAAACAGTATTTTGCTCTTGCCCTCAGTGTCAGCCTGCATCCTCAGAAAAAGAAAGCTTCTCTAAGGAACTTTGCAACTCTCGGCCACACAATATCTTGATCAGGGAGATTGATGAGACCACTAGAGGAAGAAAAGCCAATCAGTGCACCTGCTGAAGAGGAGGTTCATTGGAAAAGGAAACATCCCTGATGCTTCCAAGCTGAGACACCTCAAGAAGGAAATTTTACCTAGTAAATGGCAGGCACTAAAGTAGGTAAGAAACTGCTCTCAAGTTCCCCCACAAGTGACCCCTGTGGGAACTCAGTTGACTCTTCAGAGATGGGAACAGGTCAATTTGATCAGCTTGATCTTAAACACCTAGCAAAACAGCCAAAACCAAAATAGAGACATTCTTGGGCATTTAATAAAAAGGAAAAATATTTAAATGTAACTAAAGGTGTATACTTTAGACCCTAGAATAAGACTGGAGGCTACAAGATAGATTTGGAAGCAAATGTGCCTGATAACTATCAAGAGAAACTGTCAAAGGCAGAAAATTTAGTCAGTTTAGGGCCTACAGATCTTCCTAAGCTACACGAGTAGGCCTGATCTATGTTTGCTAGCATGACTATCTAGCCCTAAATAGCAGAAAAAAAGGTATCTCTACTAAACACAGAGGTCATGTCAATAAAAATATTTTACAATAAACAGAAAATTTTAGGTAAATCAAATAAATGTGTTTACTTTCCTGATAACTCCAACACTCCCACCACCTCTTCTGTTGCCTTACAATTATGGTACACTCAGAAATTGTCTTGCTATGAATATCCAAGTTGCCCTTACACTCAACCTTTGATGCAGAAACACACTCATAACTGAATGTCACTTAAGGGGTAATCCTATTGAACTGCCTATCACCTGCCTGAGAAAAGGTCCTCTGGCAAGGACCACTTAACCAGCACCTGGAAAATGATGACTACAGATCAGTGTCACAGATCTTGGAACAACCATTATCCAAGAATAGTAAACTCAGGTATGAAGCGAGTGCCTGAAGAGGAAAAGAAGAATCAGGGCCTCAAATGATACAGGACCACCAAGTTTACATGACCACAGTGGCTGCTGAATCAGCAGAAACTAATTCACATACTCAGGACCAATTCATAGAAGCCTTTAATACATGATGTCTGTAAAAATGCAAAGCACAAAAAACTGAGTCAATTGAGGGCCACGTGCCCCTGTGTTTTCTCTACATTTCATTATTATCGAGTTGATAGCGTATGTGTGTTGAGAAATGTTGAGTTTTAGAAGTCCAATTCTTTGAAAAAGAAACTGGAGTGCACCCCAGAAAGCTTCTAATTCACAACCTTAATGAGGGTTCTATTTTGAATGTCCTTTCTTTCTGAAATGCAAAAATGAAATCCCAATATGTGCTAAGCCTGAACTTCAAAATGCGAATTGGATAAGAATCAATTTCAGACCTGTGTGAGCATTTTCATCTTGTAGGATTTGCTGATTCAATTCACTTGGCAGCATGTTAATGAGACTACTATAACCTCTATGCTCCTCAGAGTTGTTTCATCTTCAGGAATACTGCCTCTTAAGAAATCCAGGACCCTGGGGAAGCACTGTTTGCTGGCACACAGATGTATGCTGAATACTCACTTTACAATGGGCTCCCAATTAAATCTGATACATATCCAACAATTTTGGTTCACTTGATTGATCTGAGGAGGAAATGTTGAGACACTGGAGGGTTGGCATGATTTGAAGATGCTCTTAATGGCACAAGACTGCATGTCCTGCATACCTAAGTATGGGATATTCTTTGCAGAGAAACCAACCCAAGCCCAATCCAACTAATTTCTATCAAATTCTGTTGATCTCATTTATGAACAATCCAGAAAGCACTCTTTGACATTGGTCAAATTCCAATTTGTAGGTAGTAATGAGTAGAGAAATATTTGTCCCTGTCCCTTTAAGGAACCTGGATGTTGTAGATACTAAACAAGCAATTATCTGATGTAAGTATGGAGGCATGTGGCAGCAAGAGAAGTAGGCATGTGTAGAAATTTTTATATGTCCTGATCTTTGGGACCACAGGAAATTAAGGGACTCTTTCACCCCTGAACACCAAAACATTTTATTTCCAACCTGCTCATGCCTGTGTCATGGTTTTCAATGCTCCTGAGCTTTTCCTTGAGGAAAATGTAAACACTGGTGCCAAACGAATGGCCCAGTGGAGGTTCTGGATCTTGCTTTTAGCCTCAGGTGTGTGTGTGCTTGGAAAATGTGGATTAACTGGGCAAAGTCTTTCTCTCTGAATAAGGAAATGTCTCAGCAGTGTCACTAGTCACAATCTGTAAATATGTATAGGGATTGGGAAAAGGTGATGAATCACAGGATCTAAGAACTCTTGAATAAAATTTACTCAGAGATAAATTTGCACCATTCAGTTTTCTTCTAGTATGTGTATGCACAGAAATTACTGTCAACATTATTTGTAGAGATTACTTGCAGAAATTCCTATCCATTTATCTCTCAGTCCTTCATTTATTTGCAAATTCCTGCTGCACTGGCTTTGATCCCACTCAAGAAATGCCTAAACCATTTACCAGTATTCATGGAATATGAGAGTCAAACAGAGGAGAGCAGTAGTTTATCTAGTGGAAGGGGCTGGCGTGCAAGAGATTGGTTTGAAATGGTGGAATTTCTGGCACATGTCAAATAATGCAGGTTTTTTTTTCTACCCAGGTCTTTTTCTTTGTCCTCGTGCAATTGAGTTTCTGTGAATGGTTTGGCTGTCATCCTAGCAGCACTGGACATATCACCTTCAGACACAGAAAGCCATATGACAGCACAATGACTTCAGGGTTGCCACGGCAACAGGAAACTCTTCATGTCCTGTCTGCTGAGTAGAAACCTTGAAGAAAAGGGCTGATCCAGCTGTGCTGGAAGGAGGGTAGAGGAAGCAGGTAAGACTCATGGGTCCTGAGTTTGCCACAAAAGCAATTCTAAACTCTTAGCCCAGGAGAATTGGAATCAGCATGTTTTGTGGGTGAGGACCCTCTGCATTGAGACATCTGACACCTTCCAAGATATGGGACTCTGCTGATGCTTGATAGACTGCCATATTGTCCAAGTTCACAAGGGCCAATGTGTTCACTGGAATGCAGGATTCATCAGGATTCCTTGGGAATGGGAATCCTGCTGCATGCATTTGATTCCCATCTGGTGTAGTGAACCAGGGAGGTATGCAGGAGTGCCTGAAGATGCATGGCTACCAAACCTAACCCAGACCACAGAGGCATGGCACTAGGAATACACATGTCCTATTCTGCACTTATCCCATACATTGCTGATTCAGTGAACTCACCTAGAGCCTTAGCAGCCACTCACAATAATGGTCAATGGATGACATTTCAGTGCAGAGGAGTTTGTGGGCCAGGTTGGTGAAGTGAATTTTGAACTGGAACCCTCATACCAACTCTGGTGTGAAGCCAAACCTTTCCACAAATGCTCCAGTAGGATACAATTCGAAACTGAGTTTTAGGAAATCTAAGAAGATGTAAGGAGATGCTTGTCACCATAATGTCAAGGTAGTGAGGTAATTACTAAACATTAAAAATGGAGGCTAGGAGGTTGCTGGCAATCCAGGAGAGATTCTATGCTCACATCACTGGCCAGGCCCCACAATCACCTCTGTTTCCTTACAACTATGGTCCACTAAGAAATTTTCGTGGCATGATTTTCCAAAGGCTCCTTCTACTCCTCCTTTAATGCAGAAACACCTTCATAAAGTAATTTTATGTAAGGTTAATTTTCTTGAACTGCTTTTTGTATGTCTGACAAAAGGCCCTCCAGCAAATTTCCAAAGACCCCTTAACCAGCAGCTGGAGAATATAAACTACCAGTCAGTGCCACAGACCCTGGCAAACCATCTTCCAGGTACATGACACTAAGGGATGAAACGTGCATAATGAGAACAGGATGATCCTGTGCCTCAAATGATACAGGGTATCCAGACTTAACATGATCCCTGTGGCTCCTGAATGATATCAGTGCATGTTAATTCATATATTCAGGAACAATTCATGCATACCTTTAATAAATTATCTCTGTAATAATGTAAATCACAAAAATCTGAGTAAGTCAAGGGTCAAGTGTCCCTGTATTATGTCTCCATTTCACTGTTTTCAAGTTGAGAGTGCAGTTGTGTTGGAAAATGTTGAGTCGAAAAAATCCACTTCTTTGGCAGAGAGACTGCAGTGTGATCAAGAATGCTCCTCTTTCAGAAACGTATTTCAGGTGATACTTTGAATATCATTCTTGCTGAAAGGAAAAAATGAAGTACCAATATGTGCTAAACCTGAACTTCAAAGTGTGGCAATGGAGAAGAATCAGTGTGAGACCCTGGCGAGCATTTTTATTTTCTAAAAGTTGCTGATTCATTTCACTTGTCAGCACACTAATGAAGCAGTTATAACCTCAATGTTTCTCAGAGTTGTATCATCTTCAGGACTACTGCATATTAGAAAATTCAGCTCTCTTAGTAAGCATTTTTGATTAGCACACAGATGCTTGATGTATACTCTCAGTAGACTTGGCTTCCATGAAATGTAATACTCGTTCAACCAAGTTTGTGTTGACTTGATTGATCAGAGGATAAAGTGTTGAGACACTGGAGGGTTGGCATGCACTGAAGGGGCACTTTAAGGTAGATAACTGCATTTATGTAGATCTGACTATGTGATAAGCTTTGCAGAAAAACCACCCCAAAAGAGATCTAAGTACTTTTTATGAGATTCTGTAGAGCATTTTTGAGAACAATCCCACAAGCATCATTTATTTCAGATAAATACCAATATCTAGGGAGTAAAGAGGAGAGAAACATTTCTCCCTGCCAGTTTAAGGACCACGAGTGTTATAGCTGCTCAAGGAGCAATGACGAAAAGAAAGCATGGAGGAGTGTGGCAGTAGGAGAAGGCATTTGTAGGAAGAATAATATGCTCTGATTTTGGGAACCTCAGGAAATTTAGGGAATCAAGCACACCTAAGAGGTAAACCCTTATAATCCCAAATGCTCACACTTGTCTCATTGTTCTCATTCCTCCCAGGCTTTTCCTTGAATACCTATCTAACCAGGGGCATCTATGCATCTAGCTGAAAGAGAGGAAGAGCAGAAAGATTGAAAACTGAATATTCAATCAGGGAGGAGTAAAAATATTTCTGGTACAGTAAATGCAGATGAGTTTTGGGGAGAAAAACAATTTTTTGAAGCAACTCTAAAGAGGTTGTAATTGTGAGTGGTCTCCCCAAAAATTCCAGGAAATTTCTCAGCTGGAAAGTGCTATGCAAATACAGGAAGATGTAGGCACAAGATCGGTGTGTTAGCAAGGATAGTTACTGATCACTTGTGCAATTGCTGAGGACCTAAAGGCCCAAACCCCTTGATGATACTACCTTGAGGCTTACAAGGGATACCTCATTAATCTCATGCAGATTTAGCTATCCTGACATATTACCTGGTAGGATGCCCTACTTAACCATAGCTTGTACACCCAAGCACTTCAGTGTACACAAGTACAAATTTGCATATGGAGAACACAATGATGCCTCTAAAAATCAAGAGTGCATCACAACATCACAAATCTAAACAATTACATCTCTGTCACAATGCAACAATGAAGACACAATATGTGTATAGACCTAATCATGAGAAAAGAGAAAACAACAGAAGTATGAAAGGTGTGATAGGCATTAGGCACAGAACAGGAGATGCTACAGAATTTCAAAATTCCAAGTTCTTATGTGAGGAAATACAGACATCCACACCAATTGTGCCAGTTAACTAATGTCCCTGATTTCATTTTTTAAAAGAATTATTTTAAATAGATTTTCTTGCTTCATCCCTGTATTAACATCAGAATCAAAACATTCTTATTTTCTTGCTAAATATCTGACCATACCATCCTTCACCCATTCCTACACAACATCTATTATGACATCCCTAAAAATAAAAAAAGTCTGAAAATATGCTTCATTAGTAATGAACCTAGGTCTCAAATAATACAAGAAAACCAGGCTTTGCATAGCCCTTGTGGCTACTGAATGGTGTCAGTGGAACCAAGCTTACGTATTCAGTGCCAATTCATACAAGATTCTAACGATGTATATAAACATGCAGAGGACAAAAAACTGAGTATCCCAGTGTCATGTGTAGCTGTGTTTTGTCTACATCTTTCAGTTTTCAATTTGATATTGGGGTTGTGCTGTACAACACTGAATTGTAGAAGCCCACTTCTTTTCCAGAGAGACTGCAGTGTGACCCAGAAAGCTTCATTGAAAACACTAGTGCTGGTGAAATTTGGAATGTCATTTCCTGCTGAAAGTCAGCAGTGAAGCCTCAAAAGTGTTCAAAGTGGACTTCAAAAGCCAAAAATGGAGAAGAGTCCATTTTAGATCCTGGTGAGCATTTTCATGTTGTATAACTTGTTGATGCAATACACTTGCCAGCATATTAATGAGAACATTAAAGCACCTGCATTGCTGATAGTTGTTTCATCTTCAGGTATATCAACTCTTAAGAAATCTAGGTCCCTGGGAAGTACCTGTTTCTGGCACCATAGCTGGTTGCTGAATACATTCTTTAGAATGCTATTCCCATTAAATCTGAGATTTACCTATCAATTTGTGTTCACTTGATTGAACAGGGGAAGAAAGATCAAGATACTGGAGGGTTGGCAGGAACTAAACGGGCTCCCTAGGGTAGATAACTGCTTGTTGTGAAGGCATGACTGCGTGATATGGTCTCCAGGGAAACAACTGAAGGAAGAGTCCAATAGATGGATTTGGAGAAAAATCCACCAGAAACCTTTTTCAGTCAAATATCAAATCTGCATAGTCATGAGGAGACAAAGTCGTATTCCTCTCCATTGAAGTAAAAAGAGAATTATAGCTCCTCAATGAGCAGACAATTATTTGAGGGATCATGGAGGCATGTGGCAGTAGGAGAGTAGGCCTTTGTAGAAAATATTATATGGTCTGATCTTTGTAGAAAATATTATGTGGTCTGATTCTATGGTCTAGTCTAAATATTTTATGTTCTGACCAAAGAAAATTTAGGGAATCTTTCACACCTGAACACCAAGCCCTTACTTCAGGAACTGCTCACTCCTCTCTCTTTCTTCTCATTCCTCCTGGCCTTTTCCTTGAGAAATTCTGACCATGTGGAAAAAATGCATTCCCGAGAGGAGGTGCTTCACCTTGCTTTTCATCTCAGATAAGTGGGTGATTGAAACAGTTGGTTTTCTTGGGAAAAGTCTGTTTCCCTAGGGAGAGAATGTCTCCTCATCTTGGTGAGACACAGTGTGTAATTATTTAAAGGGAATGGGAAGAGGTGATGGCTTACAGGATCTGTACATTCATGAAAAATATTTGCTCAGAGAAACAATCATCCTCATTCAGTTGTCATAGTTTCAGTAGTTTTGATTGCAGGATTTCCTCTCAACATTCTTTGTTTTGAGATTTTTTTGCAGAAAGTCCTATTCTTTGAACTGCCAATTCATTTCTCTGAAAAAAGCTGCTAACCTGGACTGATTCCACAAAAGAAATGCTTAACATGTTTCCCAGTGCTCCTGGGACATGAGAGAAAGAGAGAGTAGAGAGTAGACAGTATGCAGAGTGAAAGAGTATGGAATGCGGGAGTTTGGTTTGTAAGAGCATGGAATTTTCTGGCTCATGACGGAGAATGCAGGTATTTTCCATTTCCAGTGCTTTTGCTGGTCTTAAGCAGCATGGATTTCCATGAATGTCCTGTGGTCATCCTATGTGCCATGCACATATGGCATGCTGTCACCAAAAAGACATATGACAGCACAATGGCCTCACGGTTGCCACAGCAATCCTAATTTCCTCAGGTTCTGCCTACTGCAGAAGGTTTCTACCTTCAAAGTAAGCTCCTGTGTGCAGCTGTGCTGGGAAGAGGGATGAGGAAGCAGATGAGTCCCAGGGGTCTTTTGTTGACCACAAATGCGATGCTAACCTCTTAACACAGGAGAGGAGGAATCAGAGTGTGTAGTGGGCATGTCCCCTTTGGCTTCATCCAAGATAAAGGAGCATTCTGAAACCTGACATGTTGTCATCCTGTCCGTGTCTACAAGGGGCAATGTGCTCACTGGGCCACAGTAGGAAATATAATTTCCTGGGAATGGGGACTCCTGCAGGCAATTGGTCCCCACCAGGAGTAGTGTACCAGAGAGAGAACTGGGGGTGCCCAAGGACAGCTGGGTCACTATGCCTAGCATAGGACCCAGGGGAATGGACCTACAACAACTCTCCTTCTGGTATGGACTCACAAGGTAAATTGCTGAGTTGGGAATCTTGCTAGGTCACTAGCAGTCACTCACAGTGATGGCCAATGACATTTCAGAGAAGAGAAACAGGTAGGGTGGCTAAGTGGGTTAGGTGAATTTTGAACCAGAAAACAACAAACCAACTCTAGTGTCAGGCCACACTTTTCCACGAGTTCCCCAATAGGTGAACACTGGAACCTGGAATATAGGTCTTTAAGTACAAGTGAGGACTCGGTGAGCTCCCCAATGGGGAGAGAGGGAGTTCATCACTAATCTTTTAGGATGGAGGAGAGCAAGTTGCTGGCAATCTCAGAGAGATATTCTATGCTCACTCTAAATGCCGGGATCCATCACCTCTGCTGCTGACTTGAAATTTTGGTGTACTAAGACATTATCTTCCTATGATTTTCCACATGCCTCTTCAACTCACCCTTTGATGCAGAAACATTTTCACAATGTGTTTTCACTTAAGGTCTAATACTCTTGACCTGCCTATTGCCTGTCTGAATAAAGTCACACATTTCCAAGGACACCTTAACCATCAGCTTGAAGATGCCAACTAGAGACCTGAGTCACACACACTGGACAATGATTCCCCAAATATGTGAAATCTGAGGGATGAAACAAGTGCCTGATGAGGGCAGACTGAGCACAATTTTACAGGGCATAACAAGAATTTGAACATGCATCCAGCTGAAATAGAGGAATGGAAGAAACCTTGGAGGTTGAATATTCAATCATAAAAGAGTAAAGGATATTTCTTCTGCACTAAATGCCAGTGGGTATTGGAAAGGACATCAACATCTGTGAGGGGACTTTAAAGAGATTGTCCTTGTGAGTAGTCTCCCCATACTTCTCAGGAATTTTTTTCAGCTGCAAAGTGCTGTGCAAATACAGCAAGAAGTAATGGACAGATCATGGGTAAGCAAGGATAGTTACTGATCACAAGTGCATTGCTGGGGACCTAAATGCCCTACCACATTGCTGACTCGACCCTGAAGCCTACAAGTGATACCTCATTAAGCATAGATAAATTTCACATATCTGATATATGACCTGGTAGAAAAGACCCTTCTTCACCACAGCACATACACCCAGGCATGTCAATTTACACAAGTTCAAATTTGCATATGAACAACTTAATGATGTCTCTGGAAATAAAGAGTGCCAACACAACATCACAAATCTGGACAAAAACATAACCATTATGATGCAACAATGAAGACACAGTACATGGAAAAACCTAATTAGAAAAAGGAGAAAACAACAGAAGTATGAATGGTAGATAGGACTTACGGCAGGGGAAATAAAGATTCTACATACCATCCCTGACCCATCCCTAAAGAGCATCTCTTAAGACATCACTCAAATGAACAAAAGTCTGAAAACATACTTCATTAATAATGAACCTGGATCCCAAGTGACACAGGGAAATCAGGTTTTACACAGTCCATAAATGCTGAACAATAACAGCAAAAGTTAACTTATGTGTTCAGGGCCAATTCATACAAGTCTTTAACAAATGATGTCTATAAACATGCAAAGGACAACAAACTGAGTACAGCCAGGGCCACTTGCAACTGTGTTTGGTCTACATCTTTCAGTTTTCAAGTTGATATTGAGGTTGTGTGGGACAATGCTGAGTATTAGAAGCCCAATTCTTCTTCAGAGAAACTGCACTGCACCACCGAAAGCTTCTTCTTTGATAACACAAGTTCTTGTGTTATTTTTGAAGGTCATTCCCTGCTGAGAGGCAGCAATGAAGTCCCAAGATATGCTCAAACTAAACTTCAAAACCAAAAATCAAGAAGAATCCATTTTAGGCCCTGATTAGCATTTTCATTGTATAGAACTGCTGAGGCAATATATTTTTCAGCATTTTAATGAGACCATTACAACCTCTGAGTCTTAGCAAGTTGTCTTATCTTCAGTAATACCCACTCCTAAGAAATCTTGGTCTCTGGGGAAGCACTTTTTCCTGGCACCACAGCTGCTTGATTTATACTCTCTCTGGAATGGACTTCCAGGTAAATCTGAGACATATCCAACCTTTCTGAGCTCACTAGATTGAACAGAGGAGGAAAGGTTGAGATACTGGAGGTTTGGCATTATCTAAATAGGATCCTTAAGGTAGATGACTGAATGTTTTGCAGTCCTGACTATTTGATGTGGTTTACAGAAAAGTCACCAATTCAGAGCCCAATAGATTTATGCAAATTCTGTAGAAGGCTTGGAGATCATCCCAGTTAGAAAATTTTTTGCAGGTCAAACCACACTGTGGAGGTAGTCATGAGGAGACAAAGTTTCATCCCTGTTCCTCTATGAATAAAGAGAGCTGTAACTCCTCAATAAGCAGAAAATAATCAGAGGGAAACATATAGGTGTGTGGCAGTAGGAGAGATAGGTCTTGTTCAGAATTATTATATCCACTGATCTTTTGGTCCATAAGAAGTTGAGGGAATCTTTCACACCTGAACACCATGTACTTACCATCCCACACTGCTCACAACTGTCTCTTACCTTTCAATCATGCTGCCCATTTCATTGAGGAAATTCTTACCAGCTTAGACAAATGAATAACCTAGTGGAGGTGATGGACCTGTCTTTCCCCTCAGGTAAGTTGGTGCTTGAAACAGTTGGTTTCCCTGTGAGAAGTCTGCTTCCCTAATTACAGAATGTCTCAGCAGCTTGGAGAGGTGCAGTGTGTAAAAGTGTATAGGGAAAGGGAAGAGGTGATGGCTCCCAGGACCTTTGAATCGATGAATAACATTTGCTCAGAGAAAAATCATCCACATTGCCTTGAACCTTCCAGTAGTTATGTTTGCAGGAAATTCTCTGAACATATTTACAGTGAGTTTGTTTCACAATGTTCTATCCATTAAACTGTCTAGCCTTCATTTATCTGCAAAATGTTGCTACACTACTTTGTTCCTACTCAAGACATGGATAACTTGTTGCCCTGTGCTCCTGGGACAGAAAAGCAAGAGAGAAGAACTACAGTATGCAGAGTGGAAGCGGCTTGCATTCAGGAGTTTGGGTTGGAAGGGCTTGGAATTTCCTGACTCATGTAGGAGAATGCAGATTTTTTCTCTGTTCAGGGCTTATTGGTGGGTTATGGGCAACATGGGTTTCGAAGAATAGCTTGGTTGTTATCCTAGTGTGCTGCACAAACCTCCTGCAGTCACAGAAGGGCCATATGATAGCACAATGGTGACACAGTTGCCATGGCAACAGAAATTTCTTCAGGTTATGGCTACTGCAGATGAACAGTCAAATAAAAGCTCTTTTCCAAGGATGCTGGGAAGTGGGAAGAGAAAGCAGGCAAATTTCTGGGGTCCACTGTTGGCCACAAATGTGATCCTTATGTCTGAACACAGGAGAAGAGGAATAATGGACTACAGAGGGCATGTCATGTTGTGCTTTCTGACATCGAACTTCATTTAAGGTTAGCTACACTTTTGAAACCTGACTGGTTTTCATACCACCTATGTGGTACGATGTGGTCACTGGGCTGAAGCAGGCCTTATGCTTTTCTGGAAATGGGGATCACCAGCAGTAAATTTATCCCCACAAGGTGTAGTGTATCAGGGGGAGATACAGGAGTGCCAAAGGACCAATGGGTGTCCAAGTCAAGCACAGGCCCCAGGGTCATGAACGTATGCTGACAATCTTGCTTGTCTGGATTCACTCATTAGATTGCTGTGTTCTCAATCTGGCTAGGGAATTAGCAATCACTTGCAATGTTGGCCAATGACATTTCAGATAAGAGGATCATGAGGAGTGGCTTGCTGGGTTAGGTGAAGTTTGCACTGGGAAACAACACACCATCTCTGGTATGACACTACACCTTTCCACAAATGCCCCTACAGGAGACAGCTGAGAATTGGGATTTAGAACTTCTACATACCAGTGAGGAGTGGCTGATATCCACAACAATTTGATGAGGGTGTTCATTTCTAAACATATAGGATGGAGGCTATCAAGATCCTGGCAATCCTGGAGAGATATTCCATGCTCTGTCCACCAACCAAGCCCAACCTTGTCTGATGTTGTCTTCCAATTAAGGTGCACTCAGAAATTGTCTTGCTATGAGATTTCAATGTACCCTTCAACTCACCTTTGATACAGAAACATTTTCAAAATGTGTCTTCACTGAACGTGTAATTTTCTTGAGGTGCATATCACTTTTATGAACAAAGGTCCTGGGCACATTGCCAAAAACACCTTAACCAAGAGCTTGAAAATGCTGACTACAGGCTAGTATCACACACCCTGGAACTATGATCCAACCAAAACATGAAATTGAGGGATGAAACAATTTCTGGATGAGGGAAGGATGAGCACATTGCTATAGGACATCACAAGTAATTGAACATGCATGTGGCTGAAAGAGAGGAATGTTAGAATGCCTGGAATTTGAATATTCAAACAGGAAGGAGCAAAGGAAATTTCTTCTGCACTAAATGCAGATGGGTTTTGGAAATGAATACAACCTCTGTGAAGGGTATCTAAAAGAGGTTTTACATGTGAGTGGTTTCCCAAACATTCCAATAATTCCTTCAGCTGCAAATGCTATGCAAATGCTGCAAGAAGTCGAGGTCAGATCATTCTCTCATCAAGGACAGTTACTGAACACAAGTGCAATTGCTGAGGACACAATATCCTCCCCCATTGCTGAAACTACCCTGAAGCTTATATGGGATATCTCATTACTCATATGCACATTAAGCTATCCTGGTAAATGACCTGGTTGCAAAGGCCCTCCTACACAACATCTTGTAAACCCAGACACTTGACTTTACAGAAGTACAGATTTGTATTGGACTTCTGAATGTTGTCAATGGAAATAAGGTGTGCAAAAAAAGATCACAAATCTAAACAAAAGCATCTCTGTTACAAAGCCACAGTGAAGACACAATACATGAAAAATCTAAACTTGAAAATCAGGGAAAACAAAAAAGTATGAAAGTTATGATAGGACTTAAGGAACAGGAAAATGAGATCCTAAAGCATTTTGAAATTTAAGTCCTTATTTGTGGGAATTTCAGTCAATGACACCAATCCTGCCGCATCACTAATGACACTCATTTCATTTCTACAAGAGGATCATTTTAAATAGGCTTTCTTGGGTCATCCCAACATGTATATCAGAATCAATTCTCACTATCTTTCTAAATTTCAGAACATACCATATGTCACCAATCCCTACACAGCATCTCTTAAGGCATTCCTCAAATTGAAAAAAAGTCTGAAAAAAAATGCTTTATTAGTACTGGACCTGGATCTGAGTGATAAGGGAAATCAGGCTTCACATAGCCCCCATATGATCTGACTGATATCAGAGGAATAAACTTATGGGTTCTGTGCCAATTCATGCAAGTCTTTAATAAATGATGTCTACAAACATGCAAGGCAAAACAAACAATACAACCAGGGCAACCGGCAGTGCTATTTCATCTACATCTCTTGGATTTCAAGTTGATACTGGGGTTTTGTATGAAAACCTGGAGATGCAGAAGCCCACTTCTTTCTCTGAGAGAATGCAGTGTGCCCCAGAAAGCCTCTCCTTTGCAATCACTAGTGGAGATGATATTATGAATGTCATTCCCTGCTGAAAGGCAACACTGAAGCCCCCAAATGTGATCAACCCAAACTTTAAAATCTGAAAACAGAATAATGCATTTTAGAACTTGGGAGAATTTCTTTTTGTAGAACTTGCTTATGCCATTCAATTGACAGAAAATTAATAAGAATGTTACACCTCTGCATTCCTGAGAGTTGTCTGATCTTCAGGAATACCAACTCAAGCAATCTTGGTCTCTGGGAAACATTTTTTCCTGGCACCAGAGCTGCTTGCTGAATACTCTCCTTAGAATGGGCTTCCAATTAAATCTGAGACTTATCCAACATTTCCGAGTTCACTTGATTGAAAAGAGGAGGAAAAATAAGATACTGGAGGTTTGACATTACCTGAAAAGGGTCATTAAAATAGATGACTATATGTTGTACAGGCCTAATTATACGACATGCTCTGCAAGAAAACGACCTAAGGAAGATCCCTAGAATATCTATCAAATTCTGATAATGGCTTTGGAGAATAACCCAGTGAGAAGCATTTGTTGCAGATCAAGTCCCAATGTCTAGGCAGTCATGAGGAGAGAAAGTTTCATGCTGTCCCTTTAAGAAAATAGAGAATTATAGTTCCTCATGGAATAGTCAATTAACAGAGAGAACAATGGAGGTGCGTGGCACTAGGAGAAGTTATATGTTGTAGAATATATTATATACTCTGATGTTTGGGATCAAAGGAAATTGAAGAAATCTTACACACCTGAGTACATAACCCTTACCAGCACAAACGGCTCAAAACTGTCTCTTTTTTGTCATTCCTGCTAACTTTTTCCTTGAGTAAATTCTGACCAGCTGGGTCATAGTCCAGTGGAGGTGCTTGACCTTGCTTTTCACATCAAGTAAATGGGTGCTCCAAAGAGTTGATTTTCCTGGGAAATATCTGTTCCTCCAGTTAGGGAAAGTCTCATCATCTTTGGGAGGCACAATGTGTAAATATGTTTAGGGAA
>JAJEJO010002928.1:0-10092 GCA_020662805.1 Glaucomys volans | reverse complement strand
AAATTTAAAATTTATTTTTGCAACATCATCTGCAATAACATTCAATGACATGAAAAGCTTAAAGAATTCTGACAAAGGAATGAAAACCTTATACACTAAAAAGTCAGAAAATATTAGTGATAGAAATGAAAGAAATTACAAAGAAATGGAATGTCTGTCCTGGCATCTAAATATTAAATATTATTAAGATCCTCCCCAAATGAATCCATAGATTAAATATAATCCCAAATAAAATCTCATTAAAAATTGGAAAACTGAGTCTAAAATTTTTGTAAATGTGAAGGATTTAGAATAGCCACCACAACCACGAAAACAAAACTTTGTAAAAGTACAAAATTGGATAAATAAACCTACCTGATTTCAAAACTTATTATAAATATTCAGTAAGCAAAACATGAGATTAATGTAATAGATTGGTGAAGCTACAGAGTTCAAACATGGCCAATTGAATACCTGCCAGTGTGGAAGGTAAAAATAGCCTTTCAAATAAATGAAATTAAAATAATTAAGCAGAAAACAACAACAAAAAGAAAACAAGCAAAGAAATCTCAAACTTAGTTTCATACCTCACAAAGTAAAATCTTTAACTCAAAAAGGACATTAGACCAAATTGTAAAATCAAAAACTATAAAGCTTCTTGAAGAAAATGAAGGGGAGTATCTTTGTTTCCTTGGACTGGGTGAAAAATTTCCTACGTCTGATACAAAAAAAGTGTATATTAAAAAGCAAATTAATAAATTAGTATAAAAATTAATTTAAAGCTATCTTTAAAATAATAGTACAAAGAGAGAAGAACAAGTCAAAACCTTGGAGAGAATAATTAAAAAATATATGTGACAAAGAACTTTAATCAAAATAAAGAATTCAAAGACCTTAGTAATTAGAAAGCAAATGACTAATTATAAATGGTCAAATATTTGAACATTCACTTCACCAAGGAAGATATGTCAATGTTTAAATAAACACAGAAGAATCTCAACATCATTGGGGAAATTAATATTATAGCTGTGTGGAGTTGTTACTATACACCTCCAGAATGATTCAAATGCAAAGGGATGCCCCCACACAGTGGTGAGAAGCTGAAACTCTCGTGCATTATTAGGGGAATACTTATAGAAAACCAACATGCTTTTCTTTAAAAGTTGAAAAGAATCCATACATATACATGCAAACACATAACATTCTACTTTAAGGCATTTTTCAAAAAAGAAAAAAAAAAAGGAAATCATATATTTGTACAAACATGTACACAAATGTTGATAACAACTGTATTTAAAATTTAAAAAATGAAAGCAAAAGAAATGCTTATTAATGGGTGACTGGACACACAAAGTGTGATATATACATACAACACAGACTAGGCAGATTAATGCTTCCCTCAAAGTTTAATCTGCAGAACCTGGGAGTATGTTTATTGAAAGGTGAAAGGACTGTTGCCATTGTAATTAGGGATATGGACCTTGAGATTGGAATCATTCTAATCATAGGTATCCTTAAAAATGGAGAACATTTCCTAGATGCACTAAAAAGGTGTGATGACTGAGGAAAGGTCATAGATGTATATTGCTATCTTGGAAGGTTCAAGGAAGTGGACCATCAAGCAAAGGGATTCAGGATGTCTGTAGAATCTATAAAAAGTAAAGAAACAGATTTTCCCCTAGAGACTCCAGAAAGAACACAGTCCTATGCATACCTTAGATTTTGCCAGTAAGACATACACCAGACCTCTTACATCGGAATTGAAAGATAATAAATTTATATTGTTTAAGATGCTAAGTTTATAGTAACTGATCATGGCATCAACATAAAACAATTGAATTACACTCAACAATAAAAAGAATAAACTTGCTATATGCAGCAACATATATGAATCTCAAAATGATTCTACAGATTGAAAAGACAGACATGATTCTATCTATATAAAACTCTAGAAAATTCAAACAAAATTGACAGAAGCATAGATCATTGATCACTTGGGAAGGTGGTAAAAAGGAAGGATACTTTAGCATTACAAGAATTCTCTTGGAGTGATTTATATGTGTGGTGATGGTTTTGGTACATTCATGCATCATTGTTTACTGTCTGCTTGCTTTCTGTGTCCCCCAATAAAATTCATAGTCTATGGCCAAGATTGGTAAATTATGGCTCCCAAGGGAAAAATCTGGCCAGTAGTCTGTTTATGCATGGTCCACAAGCTAAGAAGATTTTTATATTTATAAGGAGATGTAAAACAAAAAAGAAGAATATGCAACAGAAAGTGTTTAGACCTTAAAAAGTCTAATATTTATTATAGCTTGCTACAGAATGTTTTCCAATCTCTATCCTATTTGGTCAGGTATTTGGTTTAGTGTGGCAAACCCAAGAAAAATGTTTGACATGTAAAAGGTGCTCCATGAAATTTTAACCCATTAAATCTCAATTTTTTCAATTCTGGGAACATAATAAATCTTTAAATATCATTTCCAAGTTGCCATAAGTAGTGTGTTTGTATATTTGTTGCTCAATTTAGTTTCATGGAAGTGTTCCACAACTGGAATAATAGGACAAAATGTGTTATTGTGTGCGTATAAGTGTGTGTGTGATGATCTAGAGCAGGAACAGGAAAAACTGCTCCAAGATAATTGCTTAAAAATACAAAAGAGAAATGTTGACTGAGCACACCAGTTCAGAGGCTCTTTTGTCCCTTTCCATTACAGAAGAAAAAAAAAATGGTGATGGGAAAAACAAACTAGTTTTATGTTCCCAATGTTCTTCTCCTGATGGAAGCTTTTTCTCCAAAGAAGAACATTAGGACTCTCCTGAAATAGTTCCTCCATTCTTACAGAAACTGAAATTACAGAAGCAGACTAGAATGGTTGTTAAGAGAATACCCTTGGCCACCAGACTGAGCTCACAGTCCAGCTTTGCCAACAAGAGCTGCAAGATCTTTGACAAGGTGTTTCATCTTTCTCTGCTTCAGTCTCTTCTAAAATAAATCAACATTACATATCTCATGTTGACATATTAAATTAATTAACATACATAAAAGATTTAGAACAGGGCTCATAGTAGTGCCTGACACATGTTGGGTTGTATACAAGTATGAGCAGTGGAGTAAAAAATGATCTACAAAATTAAAAATTCCTGGGCTCAGTGATGTTTATAAGGTTAATAACAATCATTAAATTCTTCCTTCTTTGTTTTCTGTTATTAATATTTTATTTATCTGATACCTATGCACATTACTGAGGGTTTGTCTCTGTTTTTCTTAATTTCTGGATCATTTGGTATAGAAACTTTGTTCCAGTCAGCCAATGCTCTTGCTATGGGTAACTTTGCAAGTAATTTGGTGTCCTCCTAAGACTAAATTACAATATTCTCAGATATTTCCATGTTAAGCATAAAAAAGAATGTATGAAGACAAGCTGAGGATTGTGATTTCTGAACTGGCCAGAGTTTATTCCACACTGGACTCTAGAACATTTAACAAGTGTACATATGAGCCAACAAGAAATAAGAAAGCAAAACTAAACTAAAACCTGGGTTGGTAAAGCATTCTGCCACTTTCTACCTGTATAATCCTGCACAATATCCTCTACCTTTCTTAAATCTTATTTTCATCTTGTGTTAAATAAGCCGTATAAAATGACTCAAAGAGATATTTTAAAGATTAAAAGGAAAGTAAAATTCTTACTGTATTTCTTATTGTATAGTGTTGACTTAGTACCAGTACCACAGAGATATGTCATTTATTTTATATATAAAATAAAAACTGTATGCAAATATAATTTGGAGTCACATAATATGAAAAAATATTTTAAATCCATAAATATGCCTACATTCTCATGAATATTTGCTTTTATTTTTATTTATGTCTGGAATGTGTGACTCAGAAACAACCTTTTCTTCTTCCAACATTACAACAGGATTTACTGGATCTCTTTAGGAGACCTAAAAAGTGGAGTCTGGAAAAGAGTCAATATCAGACCAGATTGTGAAACTAGAATGCAGTAGAAAAATATGGAAAAACTTTGGATATGATAAAAAGGAAAGCCTAAAATAAACTAGTAAGGAACCCTATAAATCATTAGTCATGTAAGTGATCAGAGAGGGGTAAGTTCAACTATTCCTAAGGTCCACATATAGGGCATTGTCAGATATTGGGCCTGCATAAGAAAATTAAAAGTCAAAGTGATACCTGAATTAAAAACACATGTAAGAAAACTAAAATTATTTTCACATGTCAATATGAAAAAAATAACTAAAATGATGCATCGTGAAAATCTAGGTGATGAGAGAAAGTCTTATACAGGAATAAGTCTTCTATCATTATGAAGACAATTGATGGAGAATTAAAACTCATCTATGATATTTCCAAAATTATTTTATCAGTATTAGATAGAAATTAACATAACCAAATGCAAAATTCTGGTGAATAAATTTGTTCAGCAATTGGTTCTCAATGAACGATGTTTATTTCGTAGCCACATTGAGTAGACTTGTGAAAGTGTTGAATAAAATGATTTCTGCTGGTAGGCCATGTCATTTTAACATATCTGCAACAAAAAACAGAATTGTCTTTATATGTCATCAGCTACAGAGAGCAGTGTCAAATGCATTATCCAGGAAAATAAAATACTATATAACATACATATAAATAGATTTATTATCTCTGTGACGTAGAGATATATGCCTATGATTAATAAAAGGTGGCACCTGAGTGGCACTTCTTTCAGAGGGAGAGAAGGACTTTATTAATATTTAAAGTATTTACATAAATAATAAAAGTAGGTAACAGGAAAAGAGAAAAATACACAAGATGAAAAAAATAATTAAACTTCTAAGACTGATTTTAGGACATGATATGATCATAGTTTAATCAAATTAATCTTTCAAACCAGTCAAAATGATTAGCTTTCATTTTACAGTAATTCCATTTAGAAATATCCAGAGACAAAGCTAAAATGTGAACAGTCCGGTGAGTTTACTTTGCTTCTAGGAGAAGAGTATTTCTTATCACTGCAGAAACATGGCCAGGCTTCAGATACCGACTCTTCAGCTTGGACATGGCTGCCTTCATTTCTTTGTTCCTCAGAGTATAGATAACAGGGTTGAGGATGGGAGTAAAGATGGTGTAGAACACAGCAAGCACTTTGTCAACTGAGTAGCCACTGAAGGGCCACACGTAGATGAAAATGCACGGTCCAAAAAAGAGTATGACCACAGTGATGTGAGCAGTCAGTGTGGAGCGGGCCTTGGCCATGCTAGCAGAGGAGCAGCTCCTGACTGTAATAAGAATCACAGTGTAGGACACAACCAGGAGGAGAAAGGAGCTCAGAGAAAGAAAACCACTGTCTGCAACTATTAGTAAGCTGATCACATAAGTGTCTAGGCAGGCTAGCTTGGTCACTAGAGGGAGGTCACAGAAAAAAACTGTCAACCTGATTAGGCCCACAAAAAGGCAAGTTTACAGTAAATGCCAACTGGCTAGTGGTGTGGATGAAGCCCACAGACCACGGAATGATGACAAGAATGATACAGACGTGGCGGCTCATGATTGTCAGGTAGTGGAGAGCCTTGCATATGGCAACATAGCGGTCAAAGGCCATGGATACAAGGATAACCATTTCACCGCCAGCAAAGAGATGGACACAGAAAATCTGTGTCAGGCAGGCTTCAAAAGACATAGTCTTGCGCTCAACCAGAAAGTCTGCAATCATTTTGGGGGTAGCAAAAGAGGCAACACATACTTCTATGAAAGTGAGGTTTGCAAGCAGAAAGTACATGGGGGTGTGAAGGCGGGAATCCGAGACCACGGTGAGGATGATGAGAAAGTTGCCCAGCAGAATTGCTAGGTAGAGAAGTGAGAAGATGAGAAACAAGAGCGGCTGGAGCTCCTTGGAACTGGAGAGTCCCAGCAACACAAATTCTGTCACCCGAGAGTGATTCATTGTTATTGGAACAGCTCATGTACACTTACCTGAACAGGAGAGAAACAAAGATGGATCAGTGAATGAGCATAGATTCAACATCTTGATTTTGCCTCAGTCTTTAAGAATTCTAGTTTTTATTCAAATGTATATGTGGGGTTTGCAGGACACTCTCGGCAAATGGCACTATAGCAATCAAAGTAAAATGATTGGAGCCAGAGTAAAATAACAATTCAAACCTCTTCTAGAAAAGGAGGATGGCAGTCAGGCAGTTAGAGAAGAACTCCAACCAATTGACTAATTTAATTTAAGAATTGAAGAAGCTAAATCAGTGGATTGACAAATGAAAATGATACCTGAAAGTTGTTTGCCATCACAGAATTCCAACCTTTAATCTACAAAGACAAAAAGCTATCATTTTTCTTCATATCATCAAATAAGAACCCTATAAAAAAATTGTGAAGTTTTACCAGAGGCAAATGTAATTTAATAAAATTAATATTGTTCAAGTTACATTAGAAACCAAAGTACAAATGCTAAATTATTTCATTTAAATAAGCAAGACAAATTCATGCTCCTGGAAGTTAGATAGTGGTTCTCCTTTACAGCTAAGCAAGGGAGAGAGAGGGGCTGAGGAGCTTTGGGAGTGCAGGTAATTTTATCTTTCTTGATGTGATTGATAGTTACCTTTGCTTTTTCAGGATGCACAGAGAAGAGGACCTATTGTTGCCCCTCTCATGGGAACTAAAGAACGGCTGCTGTAACACATGAAGATCTCTTTTCACTGCTAACATGATTGTTTGGGAATTGGCTTTTTCAGAAACCCTACTTCCACAACTCAGTATTAACACAAATATTATGTATGTGCCTCATAATTGAGATTCCTTTACTAAATAAATATTTCCATTCTTGAAGTTTTCCCCCTTATGCTAAATAGCTATGAGTATGATAAGAGGAAAGTTTAGCTCTTGTCTTTGCTCCAGAGAAAAATCTGCTATAATTCATGATAAAAATGTAAATATACCTCTTCCCCCTCTTGCCACTGACCAGGTTGGTAAACATGGACAGATATCTTAAATCAAGGCTTTTATATTTTTAAGTTTAAGATGAAGATGTTGGGCAACCAAGCGGTATAAACTGATTCTTTTGAAGTTAATTCACCACATGGGAAGTTAAGTGTCCCCTACTCCCAGAGTTCTGTGCTGCATGCTGGTTTTAGAGCAGTTAGAGTTGGGTTTGAACTGTCACCCTGAACACTCTCCATAGATGTAACCTGTGTTCTTTTGGAACAGCTGATGAGCCTTTTTGTCCTTACTTCTCAACCAGCATGGTCCTTACTAGATGAGACAAGAAGAGATTTCCTACTTAATAAAAGGACTGCCCTTCTATACCCAATAAAACCACTGTGTCATCTAATGGGAATATTCTGGGTTAAAATTGAAGCTGTGTCAGCAAGCAGCTGCATGGCATTGAGCAGCTCCTTTAACCTTTCAAAGCCTTGAAAGCATTGTCCGCGTTCATAAAACTGAGACTAAAGGTGTTTCCTCGAAATTATTTAGATGAAAAATCTTATCATAGGTAATGGAAAACATATATAAACCTTAATGCATTATTTCACATCAAAACAAGCATTTTGTTTCTGATAATTATACTTGCTCAAAGATGATGTTGTCTGAACTTATGGAAGACTGAGTTCCCCATTATTGGATCAGCTAAAGTAAAGTTCATTTTCATTTCTTATCATACTTTAGAGAGAATTAATAAAATCCCTCAGGATTTGCTGGGTCACTCTCAATCAATGGTTGTATAGGTTTCCACCATACTTAAGTCCTATAAAATCACTCTCTCCCACTTATCTTTATCTCTAAAATATTATGCCTGGTGGGTCAAGTAAAGGAGATATGAGCATAATTGTGGATCCCACTGAAATCTACCAGTTCAAAGTTAGAGACCTCAGAAACTTTCTCACTGGATACTCCTGCCATTTCACCTTCCTTCCCTGTCCTTTGAAGTCATGATGGACTAGACACCAGTGCTGGTACATGACCCTTACAAAAATACTGACAAAATGCTTCCACTTACCCATGAAAGAGAGATAGTGCCTACAAATCTTTTAGTTCGTGATCTTTAGACTTGTAAAGGGTTTAATTCTCATACACAGGGTGCCAGGAAAACAATGATATGATGCTGAGGACATGAGCAAGAAAACATGTATTTTTAAAGAAGGAAATAGATACAGGTTTTGGGTCTTAGGTCTGCAGTCAAG
Organism: Glaucomys volans; assembly: GCA_020662805.1. Taxonomy (NCBI): domain Eukaryota; kingdom Metazoa; phylum Chordata; class Mammalia; order Rodentia; family Sciuridae; genus Glaucomys; species Glaucomys volans. The sequence goes on along the minus strand of JAJEJO010002928.1, from coordinate 1,917 downwards.
ATGAGCTATGTTCAAGGAGCTGTGATGGGGCTGGATGCAGTGCTCTAAGGAAAAACAAGAGTTCTCAGGAATCTGAAAAATGGAAGAGAGTTGTGGGGTGGGGTGAAGTTATTCTCTAAATTTTGAAAATAAAATTTCAAAAAGCAAATCAATTAAATGTAAAAATCTGATCACACTGATGAAAAGAGTATGTAAAATCAAACAGGGAAATCCATCCTGGTTTATCAAAGAAACTCAGGTATCAATCACTTTTTAGAGTCAGGTACTTGGACAACAGTTAATACACAGTATGAATACAGAACCTGTGTGGATTAAAGAAAAAGTGAGAGACAAGTGACTCTTTGCTTTCTCTTCTGAGTGAGCAGGAAGGCAGGAAAGCACAGTTTTCTCCTTGTCCATGCCTGACACTCTCCACATGCCAAGTGAAGAACACTTTAGAATTCATAGGGTAGAGTAAAAGGCATTGAACACAAGTGTAACCCTTCAACCATCTGGAGCATCATTGTCCTCCACACAAAGACAGAAGGAAAAACACAACAATGGATTAGGAGCTAACTGGAGATTTGATGTTAGTGAATTGTGGTTGTGAGTTTTGCTACATGTGTGCATAAGGCATAATAGGTACTTATTGAAGGGGTGGTTTGAGAACAAGCTGAAAGAGAGAGACAAAAAGAGAAAACACCCTGAGATTTTATTAGACAATAGAAAAAGCAGTATTATCCTGCATTTTTCTATTAGCAAGATTACCTTACCTCTGAAAAAAGTTTCCTAATTTCCTGCAGCGTCGATCTTTCCCATATTTGATTTAAAATAATAAGGTTTTTAATTTTGGGTCATCAAAGTAAAGGAAATAAGAAAGAAGTCCTTTCTGCATTTACTTCCTATCTATTCATATAAATGTTACAGATCAGATCAGTCTATTTCATTTTCCTCTTAATAATTAAGGTAGACACATGCTAAGAAAAAAAAAAGAATATTACTCTTCCAATTAGTAGCTTACAAAATAAGGATAGATTATTCCCAAATATATTTTAATTTCTAAACTTTGAAGTGTAAAGGCAGCTACACATGAGAGCATTAGGATTTTAGAAGTCAGTCATGTTTTCTTAGACTATCCACAGAACATCCAGCAGCTTCTTGGTTACCTAATTATTAACTCATTGTCAGTGTACATCAAACAAGGAGTGTTTTCAGATTTCAAAATAACATTTTAAGAGAATCTTTCATATCCTGGTGAGGATGAAGTTAACATAGATCTATAGTTAATTTTACATTAACATTAACTTCAAAATATGACAATGGACACTGAAAATATAAGAATGCATAATTGTTCTTGTCCATAAGTTATAAAGCTGTTTTCCTGCAAGACTAGACACAAATGGCAATAAATGCCATCCTCCTGATCCTTACTTGACTTAGAACATTATTTCCTGCCTTCATTCTACCAGAATTTACTAATAGATAAGAAGTTTAGCAAGTATCTAAATACCCACTGAAAAGAAAGCAGTAAGAGGTAGAGCAGGGGCAAATGATGGTTGTAACACACTTTTCTCAAATTCTAAATGCACCCCATCAGGGTTACCCAGCACTAAGCCAGTGCTGTAAAGAGTACTATAGACAGAGAAGTGGAAAGCAGAAATTTACCTTTTCCAGGTGGAGTTTCCAGCATGACTGAGACAGCAATGATCTCCCTTTTACCAAATTCTGGTGTTAATCTTACATCTAGAAGATTGCTCCTTCATTATTTTTACATTCAAAATAAATGCTGTATGTTCAAAATGAAAGCCAATAGTTACAAAACCTAGTAAATCTCCCAGTCCTTATATCTCTAACTCTTCCATACTTCAATTCACTTGGGAATTTCTATAATGAATAAATAAATGTTCTGTATACTCTTGACCCCAGTGGATTTTAATT
>JAJEJO010002927.1:156788-206753 GCA_020662805.1 Glaucomys volans | reverse complement strand
GGGCAGCGAGCGGCCGGGCCGAGGCGCGCGGCGGCGGGTCCGCGCGGGCGGGCGGTGCAGACGGCGCCGGGCCTGCGCCTCCGCGGCGGCCCTGGAGGTCTCGCCGGCCGAGGGGATGCGGCGCGCCGGGGGCGGCGGCCCAGACGCTGCAGGGGAGGGAGGCGGCCGCCGGCTCGGCTCGGGACGCCCGTTGTCACCGCGGAGGAGAGTACCACCCAGTGCCGCGTCCCTGGCGCGTGGCCGCGAGGGCAGCGTCGGGCGAGCTGGCCCTGCACCGCCCTCCAGGCGCCTCTGTGGCCCTGGGTCCCGAGGAGCCGGCGGCCCCCGCCGACGCCCCCGCCCCGCCTGCGGTGGCCCGGTCCCTGCGGAGCCGAGGGGTGCCCTGGGGACCCCGCCCGGTGCAGGCGGGTTGCGGCGTGCTGCAGGGGCTCAGGCCCGCTGCCCACCTGGGCGGGAAGGGCCGGGGTCGTCCCTGAAGTGCGGGTTAAGTGCCTTGCTGCCGCCCCAGCTGCGGCCACGCCGTCGCTTCAGCACCCTGTCCTCTTCTGGGTGGCGGTCGTTACCGGTGCGCTGTCTTCCATCTGCCCCGAGCTGGCGTGTCGTGCTGAGTAATCAACAGCATTTCTTTCGTTCTTAGAAGTGTCCAGTTGGACCAAACAGTGCATGACTGCCCTGCCCTGGTGTGTTGGTCAGGGAGCCATGGACACCTTGTTTGAGGCAGGGGCTCCTTCAGATGAGAATGCTGAGGCCAAGAGGGACTTGCCTGGAGGAAGGCCGCAGAGGAGGGGTGGACAGCCTCTGGCCAGGGTAGTTCTGGCCCTGTGGGCTGGACAATCAGACTGCAAGCGGTTGAGTGCTGCACACACAGCACATAGACTGGAAGGTCACTTGCACTGTGGGGTGGTGGGTGGCAGGCAGTGCTGTGGCAAGGCTGCGTTTGGGATCGGGGTTGGGGTGTAGCAGTAGGTGACACCTGAGAGAACATGAAACACCTGGGCAGTGAGCTTGACGGCAGAAGAAGCCATGGTGAGTGGCTGGGGGAGGGTGTCCTGAATGTCGCTGCAGAGCTGTGTACACTCAGTTGCCAGCTCAGGAGGCCGGTGCAGCAGGGCCGGATTGTGTGGGCGTCAGCAAGGTGGGGATCCTGGATAGAAAAATGTTGGTGGAGGGACTCTGGGAGGGAGGTCCTGGGTCAGAAGACTGTCACTGAGGTTCTCAGTGAGACACTGCCATTGTGAGATTCCCCTTGTTTTGGGGTCCATGGAGAAAATAAAACGCGCTGCCACACTTTGACATGTTAGCGACTGCAAGATGCAACCCAGTTTCAGAGTCGTGAGGGGGCAGTACTTTAGAATTGCCGTGTGTGGTTTGTTCCTGAACCCTAGCGACTTGGGAGGCTGAGGCAGGACTGTAAGCTCAAGGCCAGCTGGAACAACTCATTGAGGCCCTGTCTTGAAGTTCGAATTCTTTAAGAGGCTGGGGCTGTGGCTCAGTAGTGGAACGCTGCTGGCCTGTGGGAGGCCGAGGTTTGGGCTGCACCACATGGAAGAAGTGTTTTAGGGTCGATAGGATGAGGCTGAGGTGTTGAGCCCCTGCATTGAGGAAGCGATTATGAGAAGAGAGAAGACAGAGGCAGGGAGGGGTGTGGAGCCTGGGGTGGTGGTGTCACCCTGCTCTGACCCTGGTGGTGGCCCCAGTGGGATGGAGGCCTGGAGCGCTGCCCCGAATGCTCTCCCTGGCTGCTCACTAGCAGCCCCTCCCTCCAGCCTTCCCTGTCCTCTGGTCTGCCTGGGCGAGGCCACCACTCACTACCTAGGCTGCAGAACAACAGGCTGCACCCTGACAGCCCTCTGGGGCTTGTTGGGACTTTCCCTGCTTTCTGGCACTTCCGCTGGCCTGAGCCATTCTCCCAGCCCGCTCCATCAGTGTGGTCCTGGGCTCCCTCCTGTCTGCTGCCTCAGGGACCCTGCTCATCTGGTGCATGCTTCCCTCTGTCATGCCAGTAAACATGCTCAGGGTGTCCTTACTTAGCCAAACACAAACATCCCCGCCAGCCAGGCTGGTGCCAGCAGGGGGACCCAGGCTGAGAGCAGGGCATTTGTGGAAGCCAGGCAGCCACTGGAGGCTGTGGCCGCTGAGACTGCCCTGGTAAGGGAGGCATCTGAGGAGGGTGGGCTTGGAGCAGTCAGTGTGGGGCAGCAGGCGCTCTGGGCCCTGAGAGATGAGACAGGGTGCTGAGTGCCTCCCTTCTCTGAGGGTCTCCACTTGGCCCTACCGCCTCATCAGCCCCTTAGGCTTTCCCTGTGCTCTGGCATTCCCAGGCTGGCAGCCCAGGAGGACCATGGGCAGAGAGCCCCTGGAATCCAAGAAAGCATGAGCACATTGGGGAGGGCACAGGGTCCTAGTGCCCTCAGAGCTGACTGTACCTTTTTGTTCTTGCTTTTGGTGGTGGGCTTATGTTCGCTTGTACCATGTTCAAATGGTGGATCGTTATGTGATGGCTCAGCAGCCAGGGACGGAGAGCCCAGAATGCCAACCTTCCTGCCCTGTGTGAGGGGCTGCAGCTGTGTGCTCTGGACTGTATGGAACCCTCTGGCCCTGTGGGTTGCACCTGTGTGGACCATCAGTCCAGGGTAGCCAGTGTGAAAACCCCACCCCCAAAATAGGCACAAGCTGTGGCAATCCCCTGAGTGGAGACCAAACTAGCACTGCCCCCTCGGTCCTGCACTGATCAGCTGGCAGCTCCCTCTGCCCCCATCTTGTTAGGTCTGTCCCTGGAGCATCTCCTCTGCTCACAGCCCAGCCCCCGGGGACCAGGAATCAGCCTTGGGCCTCTGGTGTGTGTGCGCCAGGCTCCTCCCCATCAGGAAGCGCCTTCCCATTCTGCAGCCAGTGGGGGCACTCGACCTGCTGAGAGAGGCCCCTGATCTCTGGCAGGGATGGGGAGGAGCACACAGGCCAGGTCACTTTCTGCATGCTGCAGGTGTCTGACCAACTGTTGACCCAACACTCTCCAGCTGACCCTGCTCTAGCATTAGGCTGCCCAGGATTGCTTGGAGCCCACTGGCCACTCAGGGCTGGGCCCTATTCTGTGGGGTCCCTGGATGATGGCAGGTCCACACAGTTTGATCACTGTGTACAGGGAGGCAGTGGACATGCCTGCACCCTCCTCTCTGCTGGAGGGTTCATGCTCTGTTACACTCCTGTGTTCTTGGCCTTCCGTTTCAGAGGCTGAGGGGATCCTGCAGCAGAGCACTAGGACCAGACGCCCAGCGATGACCAGGTGGGTTCTGGGCAGCAGGATGGCCTCCACCTGGGGTAGGGGTGTGGACCCACTCTGCCCTGCACGCAGCTTCATACTCTGGCCTCCCCCAGTTCCCCCGTCTCCAGAGTTGTCTACAACGGCAAGAGGAACAGCAGCCCGCGCTCGCCCACCAACAGCAGTGAGATCTTCACCCCTGCCCATGAGGAGAATGTGCGCTTCATTTATGAAGGTGGGCTGGCACTCCGGGCTCCTCCCCCTGGGACCTGGCCCCCTGCTCATCCCTGATGCTCCACCCTCATGCCTCCTCTGCACCACCCCATGAGTCCTTCTAAATCTTGGGGAAGGATAGCAAACTCAGTGACGGGTTACTCTGAACAGCCCTAGGGGAGGGTGTGGGAGTAGGCATTACCCCAGAGGAGGTGACCTCTGCCTGTCCTCGGCACTGGGGGTGCTTGGGAGAGGAGGGAGGTGTGGAAGATGGGTGCCCCATCAGTTGCTGACCCAGAGACGGGGTGGGTGGAAGATGCAGAAGGAAGGCCAAGCCAAGGCCAAGCACTACTGGGAAGCCTGGCTGGGTCAGATGGGCCATCTCACAAGGGGCCAGGCCCGCCGAGGTGGGGAGTGTGCTGGGTGCTAGAAGGTACCTTCAGCTGGCAGAGGAAGAGGGCTGGCTCCCCGCTGGCCTTTGCCTGACACTGACCCCACTGCCCTCTCCCTGCGGCAGCCTGGCAGGGTGTGGAGCGAGACCTGCGCAGCCAGCTGTCGGGTGGTGAGCGGGGCCTGGTGGAGGAGTACGTGGAGAAGGTCCCCAACCCCAGCCTGAAGAGTGAGTGGGGCTGCCCTGGGAGGTGGGGCAGGGGGCAGGAAAGCCACCTGCTTCCCGCCTGCATTACCGCAGGGCTTCCAGAGGTGGGGCTGGCAAGGGGCCTGGGCCAGCGCTGACCACACATTCCCCGGCAGCCTTCAAGCCCATTGACCTAAGTGACCTGAAGCGCCGGAACACGCAGGACGCCAAGAAGTCCTAGAGCGCCAGTGCCCTCCCTGGCCTCTGGACGATCGGGGTGCACTTGACGTTGGCCTCCTCCTGTCCTGTGGGCCCACTCCCAGGAGGAGGCGGGGCTGTGCTCCAGTGGGCTGCAGACCCCAGGGTCAGCAGAGTTGATGGCTGAGGCCACTTCTCCTCTCTGCATCCTCTCCTTTTCTCCCTGGGCATCTCAAGTTGCCCCTGTCACTTGAGGGGGGTCTGGCCCTGCCTGCCCCCCACTCCCCCAGATGCCCTGACCCCAGTCCCTTCTCACCTGCCACTGTCCCTCCCTCCTGTTCCTGGCCACTGCAGGATCAGGAAGGAGAAGGGGGCCTGTTTCCCAGGTTGGTGGGACTGGCTGACTTTGTCCTTGAGATGACCAGGAAGTGGGACAAGCACAGCTGCACCTGTACCCAGCCTGGGTCCCCCACAACCCCTGCTGCTCCTCTGGCCATGATGCTTGGGGAGCCTCCAGCCCCCACCGTCCAGCCTGCCCCTTCCCTGCCTCAGCTTCAGGCGGCACCAGGTCTCTAGGCCTGAGACAGTGCTGACCTCCCTGAAGGGGTCCCCAGCAACTAGACCTGGCCTGGTGCCTGCAGCCCTGTGGCCGCAGTGGCACCTTTGGGCCAGGGGTGCCGAGACGGACCCTGAAGTGGTGCTGTTGGGCCTGTCCTGGCTCTCTGGAGTATGTGGGAGGGTCACCAGGGCCCCTTTTTCTTCCTGTACCCTCTGGAAGTCAAGTGTCTGTGTGGCCCTGGAGCCTGGGGGTCTGTGAATAAACATGGGTTGCACTGGGATTGGCCCCTCAGCAGTCTGTCAGCTCTCCACCCCACAGTCCACACACTTGGACAGGGCAGGGGACCCCAGTTCTGGTGGAGACCCTGCCTAGCACTTCTCAGTGTGGGCCAGGGAACAGGGACGGGGTCTGAGGGTGTCCTGGGGGGAGAGATGAGCTGCTCTGGACAGTCAGCCCTTATTCCATCTAGAGGCTCCCCTGAGGCCTTTCCCTCTGGCGTCAGTGGGCAACCGTCCACCACCTGGACCCACCTTCTATGGCATGGTGCAGGGGAGTTGGTTCCTCCACTGTCCAGATGGAGGGGTGGCTGCTGGGCCCCTGGAGAGCCCCAGTTGCACTTGACCTTCAGACATGGAAACAGTCCTGGAACACTTCTGCTCCTGAGACAGAGCCAAACTGGAATGTATTTCAGGAACACCCTTTCCCAGAAGAGTATTCCGGGGCTGAAATGGCCCCATGGGCTCCTGGGGGTGGGTTGGGCAAGCCTCCACAGGAGAGGACAGTGCCTGTGAAGATCAGCTGCACCTTGCTGCCAGTGGCACTCAGGGGAGCCAGGTACCAAGCCACGCCTGGAACGTGGCCTCATTAGGCCCTGAGGGCCTACAAGGCCTTCCATAGAGGCTTTAAGTGTCCCAAGCTGGAGTCACCCAAGCTTGCTTCCTACTCCAATGGAGAGGGGTGGGCACACAGGTCATTCGGATTCCTCCCTAGAGCATCCTGGACCACCCAGGTCAAGGCAGTGGATGGGGTAAGCAAGGCCCCCACAAGTGTGCTTTCTACCCTTGGTGTCTGCCAGGGTCAGCAAGGGGCAAGGTGAGATCCACCTGCATGTGAGGCTTGCAGGGGGCTTCCCGACCCTTCCCAGAGGCAGAGGGGTCCCTAAGCAAGTTGCCAAGTCTCTGACCTCATGTTCTTTGGTGTGGTTGGTGCCCATTTCCTGGGTGATTGCCAGAGCCTTGCAGCGAGTTCTACCCAGTGTTCCTCAGGTGGGAGCCTAGTGCCTGCAGCCATGGGCTTGCCATGAGTCTGCCTCAGTTTCCCCACGTGCAAAGCACATGAGCCGTGGTGGTCTGAAGGCCCGTCCTTGCATGGCCACTGGCCCCAGTTAGTGGTTGGCATGATCTGGAGACAGCTTGAGACGTGAAGTGCTGATTGGGCTCCCAGCCTTCCGGGTCCTGCCCTGGCATCTCGCCACACCTGGGTTTCCCTGAGGTATGGCCCAGACGTGGCCTGCATGCCCGTGTCCCCTCGCACACCTCAAGGTGTCTTCCCTGGCTCTCCGTGCCAGCTGGGGGTCCTGCATGTGGTCTACAAGAACACCTGGGACGTGCAGAGGGAGTCGCTGCACACCCTCCCATAGCAGAGCCCAGGGCCCTGGGACCATCCTGGGTCAGAGCTGTTGTGACCCAGGCCAGGGTGAGCAGGCAGGGAGAAAGGGCCTGCCTGGAAGGGCTGCCAAGATGTGCCGTTGGAACCCACCCCGACCCGAAGCAGGCTCGCCTGCCGTCCTCACCGAAGGCCTCCAGGGCCACAGCAGAGCTGGGTCCACCTCCTGGGGCCAGTGCTCCACAGAGGGGCTGTCAGGCAGAGCTCTAGCAGGCACTGGAGCAGCGCTCTGCTGTCCACCCTCAAGGTCAGTGGGCCTCCTGCCAGGCCAGCCCTGTCTTCCTCCTCTGAGGTGCTGGTGGCCCTCATCCAGCCTGGTAGCTCCATGGGGATGGCTGGGGAGAGGGGTGAGCGTCCTTCCGAGCCAGGGTCCGTCCGCTCCACCTGAGCAGCCTGCCCAGGAGCCCACATGCTTCGCTGTTCGCTGCTGGCAACTCCAGGGGCAGGTTTTAGACACCTGATTTACTGCACACCTGATTTATCACCAAGTTCTACTACCCTGATTTTCACATCAGGGAACAGTGGCCTTGAAGGGAATTTTAGTTGTGGGTTTGGTTTTTTTGTTTTTTGTTTGTTTTTTGTTTTGAGCACTGGGGAGCAAGCCAGAACCTCACATTCTCACATCATCGACAAGTGCTCCATCACTGAGCCACACCTCAACCCCATCCCTTAAGCATCTATCCCTTTAGGCACTTATGTTGTTGATTTTTTATTTTCTGGTACTGGGGATTGAACTTGGTGCTCTATGACTAAGCTACACCTCCAGCCTTTAAAAAAAATTTTTAATTGTGACACAATACCTTCATTTTATTTTTATGTGGTGCTGATGATCAAACAACCCCAGAACCTCACACGTGCTAGGCAAGCGCTCTACCACTGAGCCACAACCCAGCCCCCATCTCCAGCCCTTTTAATTTATTTTTAAATTTTGAGATGTAGGCTGTTCTCAAAACTTGTGATCCTCCTGCCTCAGGCTCCAGAGTTGCTGGGATTACAGGTGTGCGCCACCGTGCCTGGCTGGGTTTCTATTTCTTCTCTTTTAAAAAAATGGTTTTAGTTGTAGATGAACACTACCTTTTATTTACTTATTTATTTTTATGCGATGCTGAGGATGAAACCCAGTGCCTCACACATGCTAGGCAAGCGCTCCACCACTGAGCCACAGCCCAGCCCTCTCTCTCTCTTAAGTTTACTTTTTATCTTTGTGCTTCTGGCAGTTGCACCAATGCCTGGCCCAGGCAAATGCTCTACTGCTGAGCCACAGCCCCGTGTCCTGGGTCCCTGTCTAAACGTCATGTTGAAGTTGTCCCCCTGTCCCCAGTACACACGGCTTTTGCCTCCACCACCCTCCCTAGACAGCTCTTTCCACATAACCTTGGTTTTATCAGCGTTGAGTGCTTACATTGTGTCTGTCTGTATTCAGGACTGAGCCATATGGCAAATTAGGCTTGTTTTCTATTTTCCGCCCAACTCTGTTTTCCTGGGGTTCCTAATAAGTTCTGAACTCTGCCCAGCCACCTGACCACCCCCCAACTCCTCGGGGGTGTTCAGTCACTCCATGTCCTCAAGGGGTCTCTGCTGAGCCTCCTGCCAAGCTGGAGGTGCCCTCACCAGGTTCCATCCTGACAGCTGAGGCCCACCCTCCTTTAGTAGAGCAGGTTCTGGGGTTCACAGGGCACAGGGCTCCCTCACAATCCCTGTGGGAGCCAGCGCGTCCCGCATCTGGCTCCATGTAGGTGTGCCCTGCCCTCACAGCAAGCCCAGTGGCTCCCTCTGCAACACACTCCCTCATGCACGCCCTGTAGGAAGGGGGTGCAGGACTGAGGGAAGGAGGGAGGCACTGCAGAGATGGGAAGGCGCTGGGTCCATGTGTTGAAGAGGGTCCTCCACTGCCCACCTGCAGGACTGCCTGCTTATTGGTCGGTATGTCCAGCCCCGACCTGCCCCCACCACCCTGACTCCACCAGCCTGCTCCATCCAGTTCCCGTGGGGATGTGAATGGGGCAGGGGTGAAGGAGGACAAGGGGAGGGACTTGGGGCAGGGAGGCTGTCAGGCCCCAGGTGAGCAACTTGCCCCCCAAGGCAGTCCCCAACCCCGAGCTCAGCTGGCGTGAAGGAGAATTTGCCCCTCCTATGCTGACTCGTGGCTTTGTGCCCACACAAGCAACCAGGGCTCCGCAGAGAGGCAGGACCTGGGCCTGGGTGCCTGGGATGAGGGATGGCCAAAGCCTCCAGGTCAGGTGCCTCAGGCCTCCAGCAAATAAAGCTACTCCTAAACCAGTCTTCTGTCTGTGTCCCCTGACTTCCCTCCCAGCCAGGTGTGGGGAGAGGGCCTCCCTGGGAGGGCCCCCACCTGGCTGGTGAGTAATTCTATTTACCTTTCCTGCGAGGCCTCCTGTCCTTTCATCTGCTCCAATTAGCCCAGCTCTGCCTGAGTGGCCGCAGCCCACGTGCTCCAGCAGCTGCGGGCACCCCTCCCCCAGAGCCCAGGGCCACCTCACACTGGCTCTTCGGAGCAGGGACACCCACCGTCTGACTCCTGCGCCCCATGCACACACCCCACCAGGCATCCTGGTACCCACTGCATGGACCACCCCCGAGGCCGCCCAGTCCCCTCATGGGTTACCACGTTGGACTTGCCTCTGCCCAGCAATGTGGTCCTGGATGGCATATCTAAAGTTGGGGGTGCGAAACCTGCGGTTTTACACCATGCCTCAACTTAGGGTGCACCCCAGCTCATCAGGACCTCCCACCCCAAAGCACCTCCTGGCTGTTCCTGCATCCAGCCCTTGGGGGCAGCTCCTTCTGGCTGGAGTCACCCCACCCCCACCTGGCAGAGAGGATGAGTGTGGACTGTTGCGGGTGGAGCCGCTGCTAAGTGGCTGTGCAGAGGGGGAGCAGCCCCGGCCGCTGTCTCCACCTGGACCCGCAGCACTTGGGGACTCATGTCTCTGTTGCAGACACTGCACGGCACACAACTTGCTGGGTGGCTGAAGCTGAGCAGCAGAGGCTGGGCTCCAGGGAAGGACAGGCCTGAGCCGTGTCCATGGCCCTGCCGTCTCCAGGAGTTCATGTAGAGTTATGATGCCAGTGGCCACCCTCAGCCCACTGCCCCTTCACATCCCTCTGCTGGTGAGTGGAGACCTGTCAGGGGACTGAGGCCAAAGCCCCCAGAGGGGTCACTGACCTGAACCAGGATGGGAGGCGGAACAGGCCCTGCTAGCCACCCTGGGGCCCCTCCGCTCTCTGTGGAACTGCAATCAAGGGCCCTCTCCGGGGAGTGCAGCCGCGCCCGTCCACACTCACCGGCCTTCCCAGCTGGCCTCTGGATGCACCCAGCCACTGCTCCAGCTCTTTATTGGAGGACATGCACTTCTACACACACAACAGACACAGGCCTGCAGTCCTGCCCCAGGGACACAGCAGGTTCCAGGGCTGACATGGACAGTGGGAGCTGCTGTCCAGCTGTCCTGCCTCTTGCCTCAACCAGATGTCCAGTTCTGGGTTGTTCGGTGATGCTCTCTCTGGTGCCTGGATCCAGCAAAGATTCAGAAGGGACTCTTGGGCAACCTAGGGAGGCCACAGGCCAAGGGGGTCTCCGCAGAAGGGTCCCGGCCAGCCCCATTGCTGCTGCCACCCCTCATGAGTCGGAGTTTCTTGAAGGAGGGGCCAGAGCAAGGTCCAGCTGGGGCCGAGGGGCTGCTGCTGCGTCGCTGGTCCTGCAGTGCTCTGCCCTCATGCCAGCGCCGCCAATGCTGCAGCAGCTCCGCCTGGACCTGGTGGGGGAAGGGACAGGAGTCCCAGCCCACCTGGTGGGCCTTCAAGTGCCCAGCCTCAGCCCCATCCTCACTGAAGGGAGAGCCAGGGCCTGCGGAGCCCAGAGACCCCACACTTGTGCTCCCTGAGGACTCCAGGGACCCGACACCCAATGCCATGGAACCACCTCAGTGCATGGGGGAGGAAGGGAAGGGCGTGCAGTGCCCGCACCTGTGCCCACCCTGGCCTGGCCCCGCTTACCTCTTTACTGAGGAAGCAGTAGAGGACAGCCACCAGCAAGCCCTGGAAGGGAAGCGCGGTCAGAAGCCCTGTCCCGGCTCCAAGCAGGACGAGGGTGGGCCTGGGCTCACCTGGAAGGAGCTGAGGAAGAGGTCAAAGAAGAGCTTGGCGGAGCGCAGGGTGCCCTGAGCCTGTTCATCCGTCACGAAGGCGAAGACCACCTCATGGACCCCCAGCAGGGGGATGAGGGTCAGGGTGGATCTGGCCAGCCTGCAGGGGTGGTGCTTGAGTACCCGGCCTTCTGCCCAGAGCCAGCTCTGCCCATGTGGCCTGGTGCCCCTCTCTGGCCCCAGCCGCTGCCCATACCCACCGGAACTTGTAGTCAGTGTAGTGCATCTGGCGGGCTTGGAGCTTGGTAATGAGAAGGCGAACCACCCGGATGAAGATGCAGAAGTTGATCTGGGAGGAGGGCACAGGCCAGGCTGCCCAGGGTGCCAGGCTGATGGCCCCACGGCCCCAGCAGGTGGGCCCACAGCCACCTGGTCCTGGGCTGGCAGGCACCCAGCCCAAGAAGGCAGCCAGCCACAGCCCAGGGCCGTGTCCCTGTGAGTGCTGGGCTCCCTGCCTTCCCCCAGGCAGGATGCCACCTCTCCTAGGGCTCCAGAGGGTCAAGGAAGGAGGGACCCGGGGAGCCCCAGTCAGCAGCCCCTCCTGCTGGGGCAGCTGGTTTCCTCACCAGGATTGCCAGGAAGACAGGGACGCGCAGGATCCACCACACGCCCATGTTGTCATTGCTGGTCCAGCACCTGCAAGCACCCATGCATGGCCTGGGGTGCACACAGCGCCCCCCATGTCTCTGAGCGCCCATCTTGATATTGTTAAATTTTTAAATATTTTTTTAGTTGTCAATGGATCTTTTATTATTTATATGTGGTGCTGGGCTCTCATGTGTATCCCAGGAAAAGGAAGGGGAAAGGCCAGAGGGACCCCCCCCCCAGGCACTGGGTCTGCACAGAAGCCCCACCCCTCCTCCCCAAGCCCCTCGAGGACCACGGCCCACTCTCCACCTGCCCCACTCACTGGATGTTCTCAAACAGACACTTGACCACCGCCCACGGGATGATGAACAGCAAGGGCGCACCTGTGGGGGCAGCAGCTGTGGTCCTGCAGGGCTGACCAGCCCACCCCATCCCGGCCCCGCTCACTCACCCCAGCCGATGCCCAGGTAGAGGGTGAAGAAGCTCCGCTCTGGGAAGGAGGCGAGGCCCAGCAGGCCATGCAGGTACACACCCTCCACCAGCAGCCAGCAGTAGTTGGCCACCACGCCGTACTGCATGATCACTGTGGCCACTCGGCAGCCGGCCACCGCCTGGGCAGGGCACAGCGCAGGTGGCCGTCACATCACCCTGCCTGCCCGAGGCAGGAGTGGTCTGGGTGGTTTGCTTTGGGCACTCACCCCATCACTGAGCCAGATGCTGACACTGAGGTCATCCCCAATCTTCTGGCTGTAGCGGGTCTTCAGCAGCCAGTCAATGACCAGCACGGAGCTGGCCTTCAGCACAAAGGATGCAAACAGGTTCACGTGGATGTAGTTGCGGGTGCAGTGCAGCTTGCTGCAGGGACACTGAATCAGAGCCTGCCGCCCGCCCCTAGGGCTATCCTGCCCAGGCAATGGGCCACAACATACCTGAGGCCCAGCATGGTGGCCAGGGCGAGCAGCAGGGCCGCCAGGGACAGGGTATAGCCCACGGTGTACATCACCTGGAAGTTGCTATACATCTTGGCTACCTCCTTCTGCAAAGCACAGTGGCAGGTCAGGGCTGGGAGACTTCCCCCGCCTGAGCAGGTCCCACTGTGCCCGCCCACCCCCTGCTGACCTGGTCCTCAATCTCTTCGTCCTCCATCTGGCATTGGGAGGCGTTGCGCCATGGCTGTCCCCGGGGCCCACGCACCCACTGCCCGTCTGGCCCACACCTCTTGAAAACCAAGCGGTGCTGTACTAGGGTGGGCACAGGCGCCAGTCAGTCTAGCCCCAGGCCCAGCCCCTCAGCCTCCCGGACCTTCCAGGGTTACCTTTGTGATACCAAGGCAGGTACCAGGGGCAGGAAATGTTGGCCGTGGTATTGGGAGGGGTGTCTGGCCAGCAGGAGTACTTGTCGAAGGTTCTGTTGCAGACCAGGTCTGCAGAGGCAGGGCGCGGGTGCGGGGGCTCCTCAGCAGGGCCTGGCAGGCTAGGACCCTTCTCACCTCCTCCTGGAGGCTCCTGAGCTTTGGTCTCCTCCCCAGACCTGCGGCCCAGGGCTGTGACCTCCCCCACCTGACTGCCCCTGACTTCTCCCCGACTCCCCCCCCCTCCCCCGACACCCACCTAGTCTCCAGCCCAGCCTGTCCTGACCTTGCCCAGGGACCCTTTCCTTGGAGACCTGTCTCAAGTGTGTCCCAAACCCGCACTGGGGCCTCCCTTTGCCCCCACTCCTGCAGCTTCCTCTGGGGGCTGAGCTCCAATTCCGTGCAGAGCCAACCCTTGCAGCTGCCCAGGCTGCTCTGCCTCATCTGACAATGGTGGACCTCAGGGTCCACTCTCTGGCCCCTTTTTCCCTGACCAGACTGACCACCAGCCTGAGTCTGCATCTGACCCATCTCCCCCCAACAGGCCTGGTCTGGGGGCTTTGCCAGCCACATTCGTTGAGCACTGGCTGCCCTCTGTGAGCACGGGCACCCCCGCAGCAGGCAGGGCAGTGAAGCGCACCAGTCCTGGGGCGGTTCTGCCCTTTCTGCTGCTTCCCAGCTGTGGGAGCCACCCGAACACCCAGGAAGCTTCCTGAAGGGAGCTCCAGGCTACCCAGCCAGGCAGTGCCGGGGGCTCACCAGTGGGGGTGGGCAGCAGGCTCATGTTGCGGTGGCACTGGTCACTGTAGAGCTTCCACCTCTCGAACAGGACGTCCATTACCTGAGCCGAGAGGGCCTGTGGCTGGTGGACCGGTGAACAGCAGCCAGAAAGACAGGACGGAGACAGAGAAGCAGGGGCAGTCAGCACAGGGCAGGCTGCGGGCCCTGGGTACGGGGGGTGGCTGTTCAGCCCTCACCTGGCAGGCCAGCAGCAGCAGCAGCAGGTGGGGACGCCAGGGCTGGGTGGGGGACATGCCTCTGGGTAGCCGTCCCCCACATCTGGCAGGGGCCGCACGCCTGGGTCCTTGAGGGTGTTCACAGGCCTCCTGTGCTGCAGAGGGTCAGAGCAGTGGGTCTGGAGAGAGGCCTGACCAGGGGTGTCCTGTCCTCTGAAGCCAGCCCTCAGCCTCCGAGGGCTACTCACGAGGTGGAGGCTGCAGGCAGGGGACGCAGAAGTGGCCTGTGCCAGGGTGGGGCTGGGAGGAGATGCAGCTGACTGTCCCCCCACTTGGGGGCTGTCTGTCCAGTGACTCTGACAATCCCAGAGCCCCCCAGGGGCAGCCACCCTCCACTCTCCTATGTGGCCACCCAAAGCTCATGGAGAGGGACCAGGCCCCCAGCAATCAACTTCCTCCTTCAGCCTGGTGGCCTCAGCTGCCCCGCTCCATTCTGAACCCCTGGGAAAGCTGGCTGACCAGGTAACCTGCCCTGCTTGGGATGCCAAGCATGAGGGTGGGGTGCCAAGCCCATCCATCACTTCACCCCATGCCAGGCCAGCACCCCCACGCCAGGGGTCAGGTGTGTGGAGTGCATGCTCAGGTGGTCTCTGCCACACTCATGCCCCCTTTCCCAGGACCAGCATGCCCATGTGACCCCAAGGCCCTCCTCCAAGACTCAGACTGGGTCCCTGGGTCCCTGGGCAACAGAGGCTGACTGGCAGCACATGCCTTGGATCACATTGCTAGTGACGGGGTCCAGAGGCCACCCTACCTGTGGGCTGCAGGGCCTGGAGGGCCCAGGGCCTGGGCCTGGGTGCTCAGGGCAGCAGCGACCCTGCAGATGGGCAGAGCCCTCTCTTGCCTCACCTGAATGGTAAGGGGAGGCGGGAGGAGCTCCCTGGGGTCTGCAGCGCTCGGTGGGCTGTACTGCAAGCCCTAACCTGAGATGGGCCCCTCTCCTGGGCACTCTGGAAAGGAGTGAAAAGTGTCCAGCTGGATGGACAGATGGCTGGCTGGAAGACAGCGCCAGGAAGAATCGGGGAGTAGGGGAGGAGAGGGGTGCAGCTGTGGCTGAGGGAGGGGTTTCCAGGTGGGCCTGGGCACCTGGCTGAGAAGGGGAAGTCTGGGTTCCAACCCTTTACAGGAAATACAGTCCAGCCCTGGTGGGGCCCGCTCAGTGACAGGGTGACACTCAGCCGTCACTGCTCCTGCACAGCCCTGGCTCACAGCTGCCAGGGTACTCCCAACCCCAGCTGGAGCACAGTCATGCAGGACCGGTGGGAGGCAGGGCCCAGGAATGGCAGGTCCCCAGTTCCTGACCCAGGTGGGGAAACATCCAGGCTCAGGTTCAAGTGAGGGACGCACTGAGTGAAGGGATCTTTTTAAAAATATGTATGTTTGGGAGGCTGAGGCAGGAGGATCTCGAGTTCAAAGCCAGCCTCAGCAACTCAGCGAGGCCCTAAGCAACTCAGTGAGACCCTGTCTCTAAATAAAATACAAAATAGGGCTGGGGATGTGGCTCAGTGGTGGCCCTGAGTTCAATCCCCAGTACAAAAAAAAAAATGTATGTATGTATGTATTTTTGGTACTGGGCATTGAACCCAGGGCCCTCCACCACTGAACCACATCCCAGCCCTTTTTTTGTATTTTATTTAGACACAGGGTCTTGTTGAGTTGAACTGGACCTCACTAAGTTTCTGAGGCTAGCCTTAAACTTGCAATCCTCCTGCCTCAGCCTCCTGAGCCACTGGGATTACAGGCGTGCCTTGTAGCCCCCTGCAAGGAAGGGCTCTTGCTGGGGAGAGGGTAGCCGGCAGGCAGGGGGGCGGGTTTGGGCATCCCCTGCTCTGGTTCTCATCAAACAACCCATCTGCTGTCTACTAAGCAGGGCTGGGTAGGGAGCAGCCCAGCCAGGAGCAGGCCTCCCATCTGAAGCCTCCTGTCCACTGTGCCTGCCCCCACCTGAGAGCTGCTGGGCTCCCCAGAGGCCCTGGAGGAGGAGGGCTGATGGGTGGGCATGTTTATGGGGCAGGGGGAGATGACTGGAATGGCCAGGGTGGATGGACAGTGGAGAGACAGGTAGGGGGCAAGGGAGGAAGGATGTGGCCCGGGCACTGTGGGAGGGTGGCCCACTCCAGTGAAGGAGGACGGCCAGTGAGGAGACCCCTGAGACCCCCAGAACCCAAATTCACCCCAAAATCTCTGTTGGGAAAATGGGAGCATTTTGACACTCTTCTTGCTGACCTCCTAGGGCTGTGAGGACCTTTGAAGTTGATTGTGGGAACGAGCGGGGCTGGCCCAGTCCAGGGGCTGCTCAGGCCAGGGCTGGCCAAGGATGGGCGTCCATGAGTCTGGGAGTCCCAGAGGGATGCAGGGTGCAGAGGCAGAGTTAGGGAGTGGGCTGCTCTGGGCCCTCTGAGGCCCCGGGCTTTCTTCACAGCAGCTTGCCTAGAGAAGCAGCTCCTGCCCGTCCCACCCCACAGAAGGTCAGGAGGCTGGGATGGAGGCTTGAAGCCATCCTTCTACTCACGGCTCAGTGTCCCAGGCCACAGGCTAGGCAGCAAGGACTCCTGGGCTCCAGGTCCCTGAGGGTGAGAGACTCAGACTCTTCCTCAAAACGTAAGAGGCCCAGGCAGTCACCTCTGGATCTCTGATAGAAACTGGGGAGAGGAAACACAGCAGCGCCTCCCCTGTGAGGGTGGTAAGGGCGTGTGGTGGAGACCCTGACTCTTCTGTTCTGGGAGGGGTGGCAGCTGCGTGAGGCTGAGGCTCCCCAGGTTCTGCTGGGAGCTCCCAGGCATGAGGCTGGCCCAGGGAAGGGGGTGGACGCGGGGAGCCCCGGCCCAAGGGCAAATAATCCAACCTCCCAAGTGGGGACCCCTGAGGGTGAACAGCCTCCAGAGGGCCGAGGCTGTCACCCCTGGGAGGCACTGATGGACCTCAGTGGCTGCCCAGACCTCCCCACTGTGGGGCAGCAGGGACACCCAGAGACTGTGGTAGACAGCTGTCAAAGGAGTGAGTGGGCAGGACCCTGGGGCGCGGAGGTGCCCCATGTGCCACCGCAGGAGTTCCCATTGGCCAGAGCCCCAGGCCCGGCCCTTCTCCACCTATTCCCCTCCCTGGCAGGTGGGGGTGGGGAAGACGGACACAGCTCAGACAGCACCCTACCCTCCCTCCTTCTTGGCCCAGGTGAGTGAACCGTCTCTGGCTTCAGACTTCCAGGGGCAGACGTGAGCAGAGGATTAGACAGGAGGCTGCACCCCAAGCTGCAAACCTGTCTCCCCCGCCTGCTGCCAGCAGGCCCCTCCCCTCACCACTGCCTCCGCAGCAAGCACATCTGGCCACCCAGGCCACCTGGGCTTGACCTGGCTGGTCCACCAGTGTGGGCTGGCACACTCCCATGCCAGTTCCAGCAGGACACATGACTCAGGTGTTCCTGGCAAGGCCAATGTCACACCAGTTTCCTCGGGGTAGCTGAGGGACCCCAGGTGCAGAGGATGGCCCACCAGCCAAGGAAGGCAGGAGACTGCCCTTGGTGCCCCAGGACCAGAGGGGAGGGAGGGTGCCTCTCAGGCCCTCAGGAGCCGAGGGAGGTGGGAGGTGGGCTGTTTCTCTGAAACCCCAGTAGCTGGAAGGTCATGGCCTGGGGTTTGATTAGGCCACGGGCTGTTGACAATGCTGGGCCAACCTGGGATGCAGGCCAGAGTGTGCCGAGCTCCAACCCCAACCTCCAAGTCCCCAACACAGAAGGACGACAAAACAGCCCCGCTGCTCCTCGGGATGGCAGCACCAAGAGGGGAGGGTCAGCTGGTTCTGAGTGGGGCGGGGGCATACATCCCCCGACCCAGAGGAGGGAGGGCTACTACCAGAGAGGCTGGAGCAGCGCAGGGTAGGGCAGTGACCTGCACTCCCCCGGGTCAAAGTCACAAGTGGAAGGACAATCCGGCAGGGTTCCGATTCCCCTCACCCACCCTGGGAAACCCGGGTCCTACTGGGGAGTCCTGGGGAGCAGGGACACACCACAGCTGGAAACCCGCGCTGCGAGACCCCCTGCCTGGGGGGTGCCGGGGGTACCGCGGTGCTGCGTGGGCGCGCCCGGGCGGAAGCGTGAGGGGCTGGAGGGAGAGGCGAGTCCACCCAGTCCCCGGGGAGAATAGCACAGAATAGCGCGGGAGGAGAGGCTGAGACCCCTGAGCCGACGATGCTGGGCCAGGTGACGGTCCAAGAGCTGAGGGCGCATCCCTGCGCTGGGAAACTAGGTGTCCAACGTGGGCAAGGACGGCGACACCCGGCCCGGGAGACCGCCAGCTCCTGGATGCCCTATTCTGCGCGCCCTGGCCGCGCCCGCCAGCTCCCGTGCCCTCGGGGCCCGGCCCAGGTGCTCACCGCGCGGCGCCGCTAGGCTCCCTCGGTCCTCCCGCAGCCGCTTGTCCCCGCAGCGCTACCGGACACCCGATTGGGGTCCGCGCCGGCTCAGCGCCCGCGCCCGGCGCCTACTGCGCTCGAACTTTCCAGTGGCGACACTGGGCGGCGGAGGGGGCGGGGGCGGGGGCGGGAGCGGCTCGCCGGGTGGGGGCAGCCAAGGGTCCCCACCCGCGCCCCAGCGCTGCTGACCGGTGGCCCGGAGGCAGGGTGAGCGCAGACTCCGGCCCCTCGGAGAGCGCTCCGCAGACCCTCCCCGCGCGCGCAGCCCCAAGGGCCTCTCCTCCGCTGACCTCCGCCTTGTAGACCCGCGTCGCTGGACCCTGATAACAGACCCCTGGGCACAGGCCCTGACCCGGACTGCGACCCCACGAAGCCTCGCCCTGCAGACCTCAATCTCGTGCATCCAGTCCTGTAGACCCTGGACCCCATGGATGGGGCGGTGTGGCGTGGACTTCCCTACAGATCCCCGCCCCGCTGACCCTGGCCCGGCAGGTGGCGGTCAGGGCAGGTCTAAGCTCCCGCAGGGACAGTGCGGAGGGGGTGTGCGGGGGTGGGGCCCTTGACTCAGGCCCCTTCCTCTTGCTTCATCTGTGTTCCCAGGGCCCCACAGCTGTGCTCCTCCTTGCCTTCCTGATTCTCAGGAAAGAGTGACCCCCTTACTCACCCCCACCCAGCTCCTGGGTGACACTTTCTGCCACTAATCCCGCATTGCAGGTGGGGCTCCTGGGGGACCAGAATGCGGTGCTCAGGAGATCTCCGGCCACTGATCCCCGGGGTGCGTTTTACCCTTTCTGAGCCACACCCCGTCCTAGAGCAGTATCCCCGCCCTCCTGAGCCTCGCCCGCTGAGGGGCCCAGCCTGCACCTGGCCACTGTGCCACCCCTGCTCCCCAGGTGCCTCCTTCCCTGAGGACTGCCACACACCCTGGGGGGACATTCCTTCCCCACTGACCTACCCCCAAAGCCCACATCCAAGGTGCAGTGGCCCTTCTGCAGCTCCTCAGCACGAGCTCCCCTCCTCTCCACCCGCTTCCAGGCTCTCCAACACAGCAGCGCTGCTCCTGCCCAGGGCCACCAACCCATGGCTGTTTCTGGACTTCAGGCTTCCTGGCTTTGAAGTTCTGGGACACCGATGTCACGTCTTCTAGGAAGTCCTCTGTGTGACTGGTTTCCAGGACCGGCACTCTCCAGCCTCCTCTCCCCTCTCCCTGGAGCTGTCTTGTCTCCATGATTCCCAGAGAGCCCCCAGCGCGCGCGTTCGCTTGGACCCACCGAGAGCCCTCTCCCCTGACCCCCTCCTCTGAGGCCTCCGTCTCCTTCCAGGGCCTCTCCTCTTCCCGCACCTTCAAGACACCTGGCAGTGGGTCCAAGGCCTGCTCCCAGGCCGCCCAGTCCATCTCCACGTGCTTCCCTCCTGTTTCTCTGGAATCTCTCTGCCCTCTTCACTGTCACCCACTGTCCTGGTCACCTTCCCCTGGGACACCTTCCCTAGCTCCCAGGTCAACCCCTGAGTCAGTCCTTTGTCTCGGGTCCCTTCTCAGGACTCTACTGCTGTTTTAGGGGACATCTGAACCCCTCATCCTCCATGGGCTTCTCCACCCTTGAGGTCCCACTGACCCATAGGTGCCGGCAGGCCACTGGGGCTTCACACACCTCCATGACCTCCATGGGCCTGCCCTGCTGCCTGTCCTTGGCCCTGCGGCCAGGCTGGGGACTCAGGAGAGGGTGCTCCTGGGGTAGTTCTTGCACCCCATTCTTTTTTTTTTTTTTTTTTTTTTTTTGCGGTGCTGGGGATTGAACCCAGGGCCTCGTTCTTGCAAGGCAAGCACTCTACCAACTGGGCTACATCCCCAGCCCTACACCCCATTCTTGCCAGCCCATCTGAAACCCAGGCCCAGCAAAGACCTTTTGCTTTGGCTCAGGCAATGACCAGAAGGCAAAGGTCTCCGCCTGCCTCCAGGCTGCCTGTGCCCCCTGACCCCACCCTCCTTGGGGCACAGATCCTGAGCTTTGCTCTGGGGGGAACTGAGTCCTGCAGTCTGGTCTGCCCCTGAAAGTGGGGTAATGGGGACCACCAATCCCCGGGGCTGAGAGGATCAGGTGGGGGCAGTGCCATGATGGGAGCTGGAGGGGAGAGGGATGGGGCTGTGCTTCCCGCCCTCCTCTACCCAGGGCAGGTTCTTCCTGAAGTCAGGAAGGAAGGGTCTCAAGAGGGTCTTCCCCGCTGGGCCTTGTTTTCCCGAGGAGAGCAGTGGGGGACAGCAGGAGTGGGGAGCAGGGCAGGGTGGACGCCTCAGGCCTGCCATGGACATAACTGACCTCACTTCAGGGACCCTCTGCTCACCCAGACTGTCAGGCTTCAGAGCTCCTGGGCCATCCATGCAGGCCTGTAAAATCCAGTCTTAGCAAGAATGTTGCTGGGGGAGCCCTGCTGAGTCAGGGGAAGCCCTCTGCCCCACCCTGCTCCTTGTCCTCCACACCCAGGGATGTCCATGGCCCTGGCCTGCCTGCAGCAGGAACCCTGTTAGGCTGCTTTAGCCAGAATCCTCCTTACCCTCTGTGTTCCTGGTAGTAATTTTCCATTCACTGACCCCCACCTGCCCTGGGCGGTCAGTCCCCACTGGCCAGGCTGAGCTCTGAGCCCAGGTGCACGCTGAGGTGTCTTTGCCCTACCACACGAGCCCTGATAAAATCTGTTTTTGCCAGTGTGGCTACTGTCCTGCTTGGGATTCTCCCACTTTCAAGACATAAACAGAGGGAGAGCTGGGAACGAGGGGGGCTGGGCCTTCCCACGTAGCCTGGGGCCTGGGGACAAGGACCACGCCTGCCCTCCACGAGTCTCCTTCCTCCTCCTAGAAGGGGGCCCCCAGGGAGGTGCGCTGCTCCTGAACTCGGGGCAGGCCACAAATGTTCTCAGGGCCCAGCAAATAGGGACAGTTAGGGTAGGGGACAGAAGGAGGGCGGTGGTGGATCAGCCCCTGGATCCAGCGTTGGTTGGGGCTCTTTCTTCCAGGACTCTGAACTACATTAGCACATCAGCACTTGCTTCTGGTTCAGGAGCTGGGGCGAACCCAGAGCACTCCCCGCCTGAGCCAGAACCCCAGTCATTTTCATTCTGCGACAGGGTCTGGCTGAGTTGCTGAGGCCAGCTTTGAACTTGCAATCCTCCTGCCTCAGCCTCCCAAGTGTCTGGGGTCAGGGTGTGTGCCCCATGCCTGCCATCAGAGCTCTTGCTAAGGTTTTGCCGCCAGCTTTTCTCCCCACAGCTTACTGTGCGTCCCTCACATGGATCAGGAAGCATCCCGGTGATGCTGGCCCAGACTGGCACTGTGCTCGGGGTCCATCAGGTTCGCTCAACCTCTCCCAGGCTGCGGGACCAAAAGAGGTGAGAAGGGCAAGGCCCAGGACCTGGGCAGCCAAGGGCACCCAGCGCCTCACCCTCACTTGGGGAAGAGCGCAGATCGACAAGCAGAGAAGGGGGAACGAGAGGAAGCAAGCCCGGGCAGGTCCAGGAGGGAGCGTGGGCATTCTCACCCCTGCTCATCCTGGAAGAGGGAGGAAAATGGTGCAGCCATAAGCTGGGCGGATGCTTCAGAAATCAGGCAGAGCACAGGCCCCTTGTCAACTAGAAACACAGTGTCTGCCAGCATGGGGCACAAGGGTGGCTCAGCCTCCTGGGAGGCTGAGGCAGGAAGACCCTGGAGTCAGGCATTTGAGGCTGACCTGGGCAGCAGAGCCAGACTCGATGTCAAAAAAAAAAAGAAAGAAAGAAAAAGGAAGCCAGACGCAGTGGCACACGCCTGTAATCCCAGCCCTTGGGAGGCTGAGGCAGGAGGATCGCGAGTTCAAAGCCAGCCTCAGCAACTTAGCAAGGCCCTAAGCAACTCAGCGAGGCCCTGTCTCTAAATAAAATACAAAATAGGGCTGGGATGTGGCTCTGTGGTAGAGTGCCCCTGGGTTCAATCCCAAGTACCCCCCCCAAAAAAAAAACAAAAAGGGGGCCGTGTGTGGTGGCCCACACTTGTAATCCCACCAACGCAGGAGGCTGAGGCAGGAGGATCACAAGTTTTAAACCAGCCTCAGCAATTTAACAAGGCCCTAAGCACCTTAGTGAGACCCTGCCTCTAAATAAAATATAAAAAAAAAAAAAAGGGCTGGGGATGAGGAAAATGCGGTAAAGTGCCCCGGGTTCAAACCCCAAGAAAAAAAAAAAAAAAAAAAGAAAGAAAGGAAAGGGGGATAGTGCCGGAGGCATGGCTTCATGGTAAAGTGGTCCAACACGTGCAAGGCCCCAGGTTCCATTCCCAGCACCTGGCAAAGGAAAAAAGAGAGAAAGAAAAAAAAATAAGAGTAGGCGCGGTGGCCCATGCCTGCAATCCCAGCAGCTCAGGAGGCTGAGGCAGGAGGATTGCACAATCAAAGCCAGCCTCAGCAAAAGCGAGGCCCTAAGCAACTGAGTGAGACCCTGTCTCTAAATAAAATACAAAACAGGTCTGGGGATGTGGCTCAGTGGTTGAGTGCCCCTGAGTCCAATCCTTGCCACCCCCTGAAAAAGAGAGAGAATGTGAGAAACCGAGCACCCGAATGAAGGAGTTCTGAAAACAGGTCTGAGGGCAGATGGGAGACAAGGGGAAAGAGAAGGCCAGCACTGCCTGGGCTCCCCACCCTGCCAGGGGCCAGTGTGCATCCGGGTAGCAGCCCATGGCTGCCTCACTGAGTCCCACAGTCCAGCCAGCCTCCGTCCCTCCGTCTCTGTCTGAGGGTCCGACCAGCACTCACTCAGAGTCTGCAGTACAGAGTTTACTGTGTGCGGAGGAGACCGGGCAGGGATGCAGGGCTCCTGGACATTTTGATCCCCCTCCCGCCCTCCCTCTGGACTTCCCCTGCTCCTCTTCCAGTGCTTCTGTACCTTATTACCACACATGGGTCCAGAAATGACCCCCAATGACCCAGACCTCCCTGTCTCGTGTGGGGGTTTTGTTCATTTGCTTTGGTTTTGGAGACTGAGGCCAGGGTGCTTTACCCTGAGCTATATCCCCTCATATCTTCTGAGACAGGGTCTCACGACATGGCAGAGGGTCTCACTAAGTTCCTGCAGCTGGCCTCAAACTGGGGATCCTCCCGCCTCAGCGTCCGAGCCACTGGGATCACAGGTGTCACTGCCACACCCAGCTGTGTACGATGTGTTTTTCTTTTCAAGGTCGTAGAAATTTAACCCTGGGGTGCTCTACCACTGAGCCACATCCCCAGCCCTTTGTGTCTTTATTTTGAGGCAGGGTCTTGCTAAGTTGCTGAGACTGGCCTAGAACTTGTGATCCTCCTGCCTCAGCTTCCTGAGTCACTGGGATTACAGGTGTGAGCCACTCTGCCCAGCACATTGACCCCTCCTATCCATGAATATGGTGTACCTCTCACTTATTTGGATCTTTCTCCCTGTTCCATGATTTTTTGTGGTATCATAAATGGCAATTTTTAATTTTCATTTGCCTCCACTGATTCCACTGAGCCCATTCTCTTAGCTGTGGTCTTGCTGGATAGTGGGTTGGGACAGTGGAGATTCCATCCATCCGTTTGTGCATGTTGGTGATTAGATGGCCAGGCATTTGCTCTCTGGAGAGTCGTGCTTACTCCTGCTGTTTATGGGAGCCTCATTGCACTTCCTCACTTTGACATTCAGAGCACCGGGCAAGACTCACGTGGTGTCAATGGCATGGACCTTCACAGTGTTTTTTGGGTTTTTTTTTTGTTTTTTTTTTGAACCAGGGATTGAACTCAGGGACACTCGGCCACTGAGCCACATCCCCAGCCCTATTTAGTATTTTATTTAGAGACAGGGTCTCACTGAGTTGCTGAGAGCCTCGCTAAGTTGCTGAGGCTGGTTTTGAACTCGCGATCCTCCTGACTCAGCCTCCCAAGTTGCTTGGATTACAGGCGTGCACCACCACGCCTGGCTTTCACAGTGTTTTAAGATCTCCAATTGCTCAGTGCTCATATATTAAAATATGATTAAAGCCAGGCTTAGTGGCACCCCTTGTAGTCCCACCTACTCAGGAGGTTGAGACAGGAGATCACAAATTAGAGTCCAGTCTGGACAATTTAGCAAGATCCTGTCTAAGAAAAAAACGGTCAGGCGCAGTGGTCACACCTGTAATTCCACTGGTGCTGGAGACTGAGACAGGAGGATCACAAGTTCAAGGCCAGCCTCAGCAACTCAGTAACTCAGCAACTTAGTGAGGCCCAAAGCAACTCAGTGAGACCCTGTCTCAAAATGAAAAACAAACAAAAAGGGCTGGAGTGTGGCTCAGTGGTTATGTACCCCTGGGTTCAATCCCCAGTCCCACAAAAATAAATAAATAGTGAATAATAAACCCACACAGCTAGGGATGCGGCTCAGTGGTGGAATGCTGCATGAGCTCGTTTGAGGCCCAGGTCGGCTGGATCAAGTCCCCCACCACACACGCAGACACAGAGACACACCCACACACACACACACACACACACACACACAATGATTGATTGATTCTGTTTTCACTTAGGATTTTTCAACCTCCCATATTAGTTCTAGTTTCTTGTTTTTGTAGATCCTTCAGGTTTTCCTATGCAGACTCCTACGTAGCCTGTGATAAAGGGTTTTTCTTTCTTTACAGTCTGTGTGCCTTTTATTTGTTCTTGGTAACTCATTGTGTGAGCTGTGACCTGCAGGACAACGTCTGACGTGGGTTGGGGGCGGCAGATACGGCGCCTGTCTCGCTCCCGGGGAGGAAGCACCCGGTTTCCACCTTGAAGAATGAAGTATGATAGGTGGGGGGCTTTTCCATTGTCCACAGACCTCTATTTTGTTTACTTATTTCTATGTGGTGCGAAGGGTCGAGCCCAGTCCCTCGCTCATGAGGGCAAGCGCCCCACCACTGAGCTGCAGCCCCAGCCCTGTTTGTTTTGGGGTGTTGGCAGCACTGTTTTTTGTTTTGGGGTTTTGTCCCACTTTCTTTCTTTCTTTCTTTTCTTTTTTCTTTCTTCTTTCTTTCTTTTTTTTTTTGGTACTGGGGATAGAACCCAGGGGCTGTCTACCACTGAGCCACATCCCAGACCTTTTTTATTTTGCTTAGGGCCTCACTAAGGAGCCGAGACTGGCCTTGAACTTGTGATTCTTCTGCCTCAGCCTCTCAATTCGCCAAGATGGCAGGCGTGTGCCACCATGCCTGGCCAGACCTCTTTTATTAAATTTTGCTTTGAGACAGGGAATCATTAAGTTGCCCAGGCTGGCCTCTAATTTGAGATCTCCTGCCTTAGACTCCTAAGTAGACGGTATGACAGGCAAGTGCCATCCTGCCTGCTTTTTTTCTTTTTTTATAAGATGATCTTATAATTTCTCTAATTTAGTTTATCACTATGGTGAATCACACTGATTTCGAAACCCTGTCCCAGCCTTGCTAGGCTGGGCTGAATCTCGCTTGGGTAATAGCGGGTATGATTTGCTAGCCTCTATTACGGATTTCTCGTGTCCGTGTTCCTGAAGGGTATTAGTCTGCAATTTTATTTTCTTGTATTAAGGAAATTGGTTTTGGTGTCAGTGTGACGTGGCCCACCAAATGAGCTGGACGGTGTTCCCTCCTCTGCCACCTTCTGGGCTATCGCCCCTGAGATGTGGGTAGGCTCTCTGGTGAAGCCATCTGGGCTGGGAGGCTTTTTAACTGCAAATCCAATTTCTGCAGTAGATCCGGTGCCAAGTTTGCAGCTGTTGAGATCTTGCTCCTTATTCTTCTGCCGACTTCTGGTGCCACCAGCAGGATAGGTTCCTCCGCCAGCATGGGCTCCGTTTCACAATGGGAGGAGGGGCACTGGAGGTCCCTCTGCCCGGCCCCCAGAGCGCCTCCCGCCCACGCCGCCCAGTGCAGCTCTGCTGGCAGGAGCAGGGGTTTAGAGGCTCCTTGGGGATACATCCCCCCCAGCCGGCTCTTTAGCTGTGCAGCCAAACCTCTGCTGGCCGAGAGCCGCCTGGCGCCTGGCCCACAGCGCGGTCCAGCTGCCCCCAGGGCCTGCTCGTCCCTGCATGGAAGGTCCTGAGCTGGCCCTGCCTGGGGACAGCGCTGTTCTGCTGTTCTGGCAGCGAAGGTGTCTCTGTGTGGCTGTGTGTTGAGTGCCTGTCAGTTTCTGAGCCTTTAGGCAACAGGGAGCTGGGGCCCAACCTCCCTGAGCCCCTTGGCCTGAGGGCTGCATCCTGGGGTTCAGGTAGAGGGGCCACAGGGGCTGAGTGAAGTTCAGTGACCCAGCCTGAATGAGATGATGAGATTGTGGGTAGGAAGTAGCCTGCTGAGCCAGGGGCCTGAGTGGGCCCCAGCTCAGGAATCTGCAGAGCACATGAGTTTTGACCCAAACTCAAACTGGCAGGCAGGAGTGGGTGTCCCTCGCCCAGCCCCACCAATCACTGTGCTAAGGCCTTTGTTCTGGCTTCTTCCATTCACACCTGTCCTGCTGGTCACCAAGGTCACCATGGCTGCTCCCCCCAAGGCCAGAGACCACTGCACAAAGCAGGTGTAGCAGCTCCCGCCCCAGCGGAGCCCCCCCAGGCCCCGTCTGCAGCTCCACGATAAACGGAGTCCCGTGCCCACCACATGCCGGAAGCCCAAAGGGACATGAGCTCCAAGGGAGAGGGCCGCTCCCTGTGACTGCACCCAGCCACGGTCCCCAGGTCCCGGCAGGCCTGGCCTCAGGCTGCTCCCCTTCACCACCATCTCCTATGAGGGCTTGGGAGACCCCAGTCTTCCCCGCCCCCCTGTGGGCCAACCTGGCCCCCCCACTCGTGACCACCTGAGCCCCCCAGACTGGGTGGGAGAGGCAGGCAGGCCTGTTTAAGAAGGTAAACCGAGGACAGAGAAGTTGAATAGCCCCGTCTGGACGGAGACACTGTTAAGGGGTCACGAGAGCCCACAACCCGCAGGCTTGACAAGGATGTGACACTGCCCAGAGGCTGTTCGCGATGGACCTGGGACACCTGAGGCTCTGGAGTGAAGTGCCTATCCCAAGGGAAGGCCTCCCATTCCTTTCCCAAGTGACCACTCATCTCTGTGCAAAGAAGTGGGCAGCCACAATGACCGGCAGCTGGGTCCCAGCAACCCCTTTGCCCAGAGCCATCACCAAGGTCACCTAATGTGAAGCCACCTTAGGTGGCCCCAGCATGGCTACATAAGTCAGGCCCCTTAGGAATGTGGAGGCAGCAGGAAGAGGCCCAGGCCTCCAGCCCTGGGTGGCGTTAGACCCTGGCCAGCCACAAAGCAGGGGCCCGGGGGGCAGCTGCTCTGATGGGCACAGGGGCTGAGTCCAGAGTGCAGATGACCAAGGGGCACCCCATCTGGTCTTCAGGTGCCCAAGTGACATGGGCCCCAAAGAGTGAGGCAGCCTGGGTAGAACAATGGCCAGGAGGGAGTGACACTGCCCTCCTCCCGTTGTGGACTGGGAGTGGAGGGGTGGAGGGAGGCTGGGAAAGATGGGGAGGGGTCTGGGTGAAGGCCACAGAAGCCCCTGGGGGCTGGACCTGGCCGTCCAGGTGTTCCCACCGCAGCATGGAGCCTACGCCTACCCACGGCTCCCCTTGCCCTTGGTGAGTATTTTCCAACTGCCGTCCTGTGGGGCTTACTGGTGGGGGGGGGACGGCAACGGGGGGTGCCAGGGGGGGGGGCTCACGGGTGACTCACCTGGATGCAGGTGGAGGGGGACACACTGGCCTGGCCTCGTCCCCAGCGCCGTGAGATCTGGTCAGTGCTGAGCCTGGGCTTCCGCGGCCTGGGTCTGGGGAAGCTCGGGTCCTCCAGCAGCGAGGTCCTGGAGGCCCTATGGGCTGAGTCGTGTATGAAGTCCTGACCCCAGGACTTCAGGGATGAAGAGAGGAGGCCTTTAAAGAGGCTACTAGGGGGCCAGGGCCATGGCTCAGCGGCAGAGAACCTCCCTAGGATGTGTGTGTGAGGCACTGGGTGCGAACCTTGAACACAAAAATAAATAAAGTCAAGGCTTCCGTCCACCTGGAGTCACTAAGGTGGGCCCTCTCCCACCTGCTGGAGGGAGGAAGGGGCAGCCAGGACACGGAGAGGGGCAAAGCCCTATGAAGACCGGGAAGGAGGTGGCCCTGAGCCAAGGCCGGGCCTGGGGAGCGGCTGCCTGCAGCATCCTGACCTGAGGTCCAGGCCCCAGGCCCAGTACACAGGCCACGGGGCAGCACGTACTGTCCCCTGGCAGTGTCCAGAGAACCTCCTGGAGCGGGCGTGGCTAGAGGCAGAGCCCTGGTTTACCACGCACAGGCTCCAGTTAGTCCTCAGAACCTCAAAAATAAGATGAAATGAAACAACAGCCCCTTCCTAGAGCCAGAGGCGGCCTGCACCAGGCCAGGCCGAGGAGGGACTGCGGACGGTGGAGCCCCAAGCAGGCGAGATCCCTCACAGCCTGGCCGGCTGGGGGTCTGGGGAGGCACTGAACCCCCAGGGGCCACAGCCTCCACTGCCTGGACCAAGGCTTCGCCTGGCCAGGTGGCCCCGAGTCTGCCCTGCCTCTGGAAGCTTCTGGGCAGCAGCTAAGCAGGGGAAGCGTGTGTGCATGGGTGCCGAGGGGGACCCAGGCCCGCACACTGGGCAGTGCTCCCCATGGAGCTCCCCACAGCCGGGGTGGGAGGTCGGTGCCCACGGCCACGCTGCAGGACCTGGAGAGCAGGTGGGGTGGGTGTGGGGTGCTGGGCAGGGAGCTCTACACCCAGGACTCCCAAAACCCGACAGGGACCTCGGAGAGCTGTGCTAACGCGAGGCCGGGTGGCTGCCAGCAGCCGAGGGTGACCGTGGCCCGTGGTAAAGAGGCTGGGTTGGCAGAGGAAGGGCCGGGAGCCGGGCGAGGCGGAGGACCAGTACGCATCTGCTTTACGAGATCAGAGAACCTGCAGCTGCCACGTTTCCCTGGGAAGCCCCAGGGACACTCCTGTCACCAAGCAATAGGAACACTCCAGGGAGGGGCTGCCAGACTCCTGAGAAGCTCGGTGTCCTCCCTGACCCCTCCATGGGCAAGGAGGCAGGTGGCAGGCCAGGCTGGAGTTGGCCCCCAGGGGCCAGGCGAGGACTTGGCGTCCTTGGGACTAGACTTGCTGTTGATGCTGTGTAATGAGTTACCCCAAACCTCCCCTAACAGCAAACGTTTATTTTTTTTAGCTGTGGATGGACACGACACCTCATTCTGTCTACATCGAGGCGGTGCCGGGGATCGAGCCTGGCGCCTGCCAGTGCGCACACCAGACCACAGCATGCAGTCTCTGTGAGCCAGGAGTCCGGCCCCACGCTGGCCTGGACTGCGGGCATCTCCAGGTCCGACTGTGCGGTCCCCTTCCAAGCTTGACCCCTGGCCTTTGCTGGCCTTAGGTCCTCACTGGCTGCTGCAGGACAGTTTCTGCCCACAAGGCCACTGGGTCAGCAGTGCATGGCCTGGGGCAGACACCCCACGGTTCCTCCCCGGGGGGCGCGGGGCGGCCCTTGCCTTGGCCACAGTCTGTTCATCAGAGGCCGGTGCCTCCACACTCAAGGGGGGCCCTTCACAAGGCTGTCAGTGCCGCGTGGCTCAGGCCCAGCCTCGACTGCGCTGGCCAGAGGGAGCTGTGGCTGGGCAGGCAGGCCAGGTCCCCAGAAAGATCCAGAAAGGGTGGCCCTTCACCAGCGCTCCGGGCCAGCGGCAGCTCAGGCGGCTGCACACCGCAGAGGGAGGCCACGCAGATCGCCAGAGCCGCCACCGAGACACGGCCGCCCTCCGGTCTTCCTGCAGGAAACGGTGTCACCTTCCAAGACCTGAGACAGGTTCCTCGAGGGGTCAAACCATCACCCTCGTCAGAGCAACTGCGCTTCTGCTGCCCGCCGAGGACCAGCGCGGGCCAGGATCAGATCCGGGCACACGGTCACAGTAGCTGTGCTCACCGGAGCCCGAGGGGCGGTGCCCAGGAGCCCACCCACGGGGAGGGGAGGGGCAGAGCGCCGTGGAGGGCGTGGCACCAGCCTGGGCAGGAAGGGAATGCGCACGGCTGTCCGTGAAGCCAGAGCCCAGCCCAGGGAGCCAGGCGGACGAGCTCCGTGGGGAGGTCACCGGAAGCAGAAAGCAGAAGGCGCCAGCAGCTGGGGCGGCTGCGGGAGGGGGCGTCCACTGGGGACCGAGTTTCTGTCTGGGAAGATGAACGTGCTCTGGGATGGACGGCGGTGAGGGTGCGAAATGCGCCAAACTGCAGGCTTTCCAACGGTGCAAGTGTGGACTTTGTCACGAATATTCTCCACAGCGAGAATGGCCGGCCTGGGGCCGTGCTCGGTGGCAGAGCCTGCGTGACCCACGCGGGGCCTCGGCTGGACTCCCAGGCCAGGCTTTTGTTTTTTTAAGTGAACCCAGGTCCTGGCCGCGGTAGTGGGCGCGCTACCCCGAGCTACACCGCCAGCCTTTTACTTTATTTTATTTTTGGTACCAGGGATTGAACCCAGAGGAGCTTCACCACTGAGCCGCATCCCCAGCCCTTTTATTTTTTATTTTGAGACAGGGTCTCACCTTGAGCTTGTGATCCTGCCTCAGCCTCCAGACTGGCTGGGATGACAGATGGGTGTCACCCCCGGGCCCTGGTGGCCGGTCAGTGCTCCTGCTGTCATTGCCAGTGCTGACATTTGCACCGGTGCCATCTTATTCGAGATGTTTCGACTGTGAGTCGTTGGACACTCATCTGAAATCTCCTTGAAGAGCAAATGGACCGCAGCGCTGAATGACTTGACTCCACTTCAGGCACAGGCTGATCAGGGCTCAGCCTCCTTCTCTCTGGGGTTCTGTCTTCGGCCTGCCTCTCTTGGCCTCACCCTCAGCTGCTGCCGTCCCTTCTTCAACACCTGCTGCCACACACACCCTCGGGAGGGAGAGCAGCCCCTACCCCAGACATCAAACCCAGGTCCTGAGTTGCCCAGGACTGGACTAGCTGAAGTCTGCGTCCTCTGCTGATTTGGTCATGGGCTGGGAAATCCCAGGGTCTGCTGGTTAGGAGGAAGGGGAAGTGGGTGACCCAGGGCACCAGGGGGCCTGTATATGGGAACACAAACCACTGGAGCGTCTTGCTGGGGAGTGGGGGTGACCCAGGGAACCCTGTCCCCGGAGGTTCCCAGGCTCCCACTCCACTCCCTGCTGGGGGAAAGGTTGGGAAGCCACTTGGGCGATCTGCAGGCTCAAGTGGGTGACTCAGCAGAGGCAGCCACTCGCTTCTGGGGACCAGTCCTGTGTGGCCTCCACCCCAGTTCTCCCTGAGGAAGGGGCAGGGGTCGAAATGGGGTGCTGGCCAATGCCCTCCACTTGCTGGGTAGGAGTCCACGACACCAAGATGGCAGAAGCAGGGTAAGAAGGATGCCTCTGGAGGACAAGACGGGAAGAGGAGTCCTCTCCCTGTTTAGGAGAAGTTTCGTTGCCCTGACAACTCCTGACACAGGTTCGGTATTTTAAAATGACCAATGGGGGGCGGGGATATAGCTCAGTTGGTAGAGTACTTACCTTGTAAGCACAAGGCCCTGGGTTCAATCCCCGGCACCGCAAAAATAAAAAAATAAAATAAAATAAAATGACCAATGGGGGTAAAGTGGGCAGTATTCTAATTGGGTTTTCTAAAGTAGCCAATGGGGGAAATTGGAGCATTTTCTAATCAGGCATCATAAGGTGACCAGTGGTGGCAGATGGGTGAGGCCTTCAGGCAGGTTGGTGTAGGGAAGAGAAGGCCTCCGGTCAGCAGTGACACTGGTTTCCAGTGGCCGGCCTTGAGCGGCTTCCCTCGCTCGGTCCACTCTGCTCTGCCCCTCAGAGCACTCCTTCCACCTTCACCTTCAACAGATCTGTGCTTCGCCTGTCACTTGGTGTCTTGCTCAATTCTACGTTCGGGACACCAAGGACCCGGACCCCAGCTGGACACCCTGACGACACACTCCATGGAAGCACAAGTCAGGTCAGAAGTGTGGACTCCACTGAGGAGCTCTGAGCCCTACAGGAGAAGGGGGCCCTGAGTCAGCCTGACCTGGCCAGGGGCAGGTGGCTCCTCCAAGTGGTGGTGTCCACAGAGCCACAGGGCTCCAGGATCTACAGGGCTCTGAGGACCTGTTCTGAGAGGTGCGGCCACCTGCTGAAACCCCGCCACTAGGTGTGGCCCCTGCATTGACTGTGGGTGGTCATGGTGGCAGGTCCTCTGATTCCTGTCACTGGGGACTCTCAGGACCAAGTGCTGACGGGAATGGAAGGTCCTGAGCTTCCTGACACCAGGCGTGTGAGGTCTAGGGTCCACTGAAGGCAAAGCTGGACCTGAGTGTTTGAGGGTGAGGGGACCCCCGTGGGTCAGAGGAGTGGGCTGGGAGCTCAGGGGGATGCAGACCCTGGGCCCACACTGGAAATGCAGCCAGGCCCTCCCGCATGGCTTCCTCTGCACTGGCCACCCCCCTGGCCCTCCCATGTCCTGTCTGAACCCCATGATCACACCCCAAAATTACTGACCTCCTTTCCTCACTGGAACCTGCGGGGTCTCTGCTATAAAACCCTCTGCTGCCACTGCTCCCCAGGTCTCCCATACAGGACACTCCGAGCTGGACACATGAGCCTCACAGCCTGGGCCTCGCAGGTCTGCCCTTCCTTCCCTACTGGTCCAGTGGCATGCCTGGGAGCCCTCCTGGCTGGCCCACCCTGAGGAGCTGACCCCTTCCTTCTTCTGCCTTCCCATTTCTCACTGGCCCAGTGGCATGCTGGTGTCCATCACCAAGTCAGCCAACGCTGGGTGCTGATGATGCTGGCAACCAGGATGGGGTCGCTGGCCTGTGAAAGCAGATCTCTCCCTGTCCCTGGGGCTGGCGAGTCCAGGAAGGCCGTGGGTCTACAGGAAGGCTGCTTGGAGTGGGTGGCCAGTTCTAGTGCCCCCGCCTGGCCTGCCCTCTCTCTGGAGCTCTGTGGGTCCCCTGTCAGGCAGCCGGCTAGGGCTGGATCCACATCCAGACTGGCAGTTTGTTTTCCAGGCCATTAATGTCCCCAACCAGACCTGGAAAACATTTCAGCCAATCTTTCGTGCTGGCTCCTCCACCGACTGGCTGTAACAGGTTGTCCCTGTGCCAGGCTCTGACTCTCCGCATAGGCCCCCATTTCACCCTGGACAGCCGCGTCCTCGCCCCGGGCCAGCCTGGCATCGGGAGCCCCCGCCCGGCAGGGCAGCCCCTCCACCCGCTGGGCGGGGCCCTTCTCCCACCGGCTCCGTGCGCCTTGTCCCCGCCAAGCCCTCCTGGAGCATTGGCGCCACGTGGCTGCCACCCAGAGGTCATCCGGAGAGTGGCAGGCTGCCCTGACCGCGCTCGTCATTTATTTAGGGAGTGGCTGAGCTCCGCTAAGCCCTGGAAGGTGTGGACACGCGGTGGAATGGGCCTCGGAGCTCAAGGGACAGAGCCAGCCGTGCTCCGCGCGCGGACTCTGCCGCGGTGAACAGCCAAGATGTGTACGTTAAAAATAAAGGCATACGGTGGACAGGTCAGCGAGTTAGGAAACTGCCGCTGGACGTGGGGGCAGGCCAGGGGCGCTGGGCCTGGGGCGGCGGGAAAGGCGCGGAGAGGGACCGGCGGCCCCCAGGAGCGCGAAGGAGGGAGGGGAGGTGGGCGTGGCCGGGGCTCTCGTGGGCGTGGCCTGGGCGTGGCCGGCCGCGGCGGA
Source organism: Glaucomys volans (assembly GCA_020662805.1). Taxonomy (NCBI): domain Eukaryota; kingdom Metazoa; phylum Chordata; class Mammalia; order Rodentia; family Sciuridae; genus Glaucomys; species Glaucomys volans. Next base: position 173,053 of record JAJEJO010002927.1, on the reverse strand, counting down.
GGGGCTGCCCGGCTGCAGGGGCGAGCTGGGCGCGGCGCCGGGAGCTCCGCACGTCTCCTCTCGACCGTCCCCGCCTCCGGCCCTGCGCAGTGTCCCCGAAACTGAGGGGCGGGAGGCTCGGGACTCTGCTGGGCCGAGGCGGGGCTGCAGCCCACCCTGCGGAGGGGACGCTGGGAGCGAGCAGGTCGCTATTTCCCACCGTGCCTCACTCACAGGCCGGGCCAGTCCCTGGAGTCGATGGTCCTTCTCCGCCGGTCCGATGTCCCCTTCCGGGGAATCCTCCCGAACCCCCAGTGTGGCCCTTGAGGCAGACCAGCTGTTAGGGTCAGGGCTTGGGGAGCACCGGGCAGTCGCAGGCGGGGTCCGGGGTGTCCAAAGCTTGGGGATTCTCCCTGCCACCCTGAGCAGGAGCAGCCTCCGAAGACCGGCCGGGTGGGCTCCCCAGGAGGTGGGTATGTGGGTATGTGGCCCAGGACTGCTGGCGGTGGGCTGGGAGCGGGGCAGAACTGGCCAGATCACCAGTGATGGCGGTGGTCCCCAGCTGGAGGACACACACACACGTTCTTCCATCGTCCACACAGGGATGCCTTTCTTTTTCTTCAGAACTGGGGCTTGAACCCAGGGGCTCACAAATGCTAGACAAGTACTCCGCACTGAGCAAAGTCATCCTTTTTATTTCATTCTGTTCTGAGACAGATTGCCAAGTTGCTAATTTAAGGCTGACCTCCAACTTGCCATCCTTGTGCTGTGGCCTCCGGAGTGCTGGGCTTACAGGTGTGTGCCACCCTGCCTGGCTGGTGGTGCTTTCTTGAGACACAGGTGAGAGTACAATTCAATGGCAGCCAATTTTAGATGGGCAGCCTGTCAAGCCACCCAGCCCTCCCTCCCTCTCCTCAGTACATCTGTCTCTCAAGGTGCCACTGGGAAGAGGGAGAAGTGGGTCGCTGGGAGCCCGTCCTGGCGTGTCTGGCTCCTTGCTCTGGTGTGAGCTCGAGCGCTCCCAGTTTCATCCACTGTGTGTCCTTCAAGACCGGGCAGTTCGTGGTAAGGGTGTGCCACACTGTTTCCATTCGCCTGTCCACGCATGCTTGGGCTGCTTCCCCATTTTGGTGATGGCAGATAGGGCTGGTAAATACAGTGTACACCGGAGGCTGAGGGAGGAGGACCACAAATTCAAGGCCAGCCTCGGCAACTTAGCAAGGTCCCATCTCAAAATTTTAAAATAAAAGTAAAATGAGGGCTGGGGCTGTGGCTCAGGGGTGGAGCCCTTGCCCAGCATGTGTGAGGCACTGGGTTCGATCCTCAGCACCATGTACAAATAAAGAATAAAATAAAGGTATTGTGTCCATCTACAGCTAAGAAAATTTTAAAAAATAAAAAATGAAACGAGCCGAGGATGTTGTGTGTGGAGGGGGTTCAACCCCAGCACCAAATGAAAAAAAGGAAGCAGTTTTCACACGGACTCATTTGCATTTTCTTGGATACATAACTAGGAATGGATAGCTTGAGTTGTTTATTGTTTATTTTTGGTACCGAGGAATGAACCCAGGGGTGCTTAACCACTGAGCCACATCCCCAGCTCTTTCTATATTGTATTTAGAGACTGGGTCTCCCCGAGTTTCTTAGAGCCTCGCTGAATTGCTGAGGCTGGCTTTGAACTCTCAGTCCTCCTGCCTTAGCCTCCTGAGCCTCACCGTGCCCAGCAGCTTTCCATAATTGTCCCAAATACCTGGGGGAGATAAAAACCAATTTAAAGGAGGAAAGATCTATTTTGGCTCACAGTCCTGGGGTCCCAGGCTCTGGTTGGGCAGCTGCAGGCTCTAGGCCTGAGTGAGGCAGAGCCTCGGGGTGGGAGGGCGTGACTGAGGGAAGTGCAGGGGGGAAGCAGAGGGCCAGAGGCAGGCGTGGGGCAGGACAGGAAATGCCCTTCCCGGGCACCCCGGGGCCTCCCCTTCAGCCCTGTCGCCTCCCCGCTGACCTTCTCAAGCAGTCCACTCAGCTGGGAGTGGACTGGTCCACTGATGACCAGAGCCCTGTGACCAGGGGCTTCCCCAAAGTCCCGCCTCTGAGCGCTGCTGCGTGGGGGGCCTTGGGCCCTCCCGGATCCAACCAGGACACGGAAGCGTCTGTTCCATCAACATTTAGTCCAAATAATCGTTAATCCTCTTCCTCCTCCTCCTTTTTTTTGCGTCATGCTTGAGATCAAAACTACAGCCTTGCACGGCCAGGACAGTGCTCTCCCACCGAGTCACAGCCCAGCCCCAGTCCAGCCCAAACGCACCTGCTGGACTGGGCCTGGTGGGGTCTCAGAGGGAGACAGAGACAGAGACAGGGACCCTTAGGAGATGGGGACCTGGATCTAGGAACATGGCCAGCCATGCTGGTCTTTAGTTGGATGGACACTCCTCCAGCCACACAGAGGCTCACACCTGTCATCCCAGCAACTCTGGTGGCCAAGGCAAGAGGATCTTAGAGTCAAGGCCAGCCTGGGCACTTCAGGGAGCCCTGGGAACATGGCTCAGTGGTCAAGTGAGGCTGGGTTCAGTTCCCGGCATTGAAAACAACCAGCACCGAAAACAACCAGCACCAGCACCTGCGTGCCTGCTCCAGGTCAATCAGAACACAGGCACGGCCCCTGGAACGCCCCCAGATTCCCAGACCTGCACAACCGCCACGCTGATGCCTGGCTAGGCCGGTGAACCGGGAAGAAACGCTCTCAACCCACATCCAATGACGAGGGGCTTAATTCTCAGGAGGGCCTGCCTGGAACCCGCACTTTCCTTCCTAGCAGAGCCGGGGAGCTCAGCCCTGGGCGGTCCCTGCACCTCTGAGCCAGGTGACCGCCCCGCCTTGGGTGAGTGCCTCTCTGCCCCGTTGGTGGCTTTGCTTGTGCCTTGCCTCTGAGGCAGCTTGGAGTTCTCAGCAGCGTCCCCCCCAGGCTGGGTTGAGAACCCACTGACCCCTCGGGAGACCTCCTTGGACCCCTGTCCTATGACAAGACCAGCTAGATCTGGAGTTGTGGGTGTGCGTGTGGATTTTGGTAACATTGTGGATATAGGTCGCTGGGTTTCAGTACGAAGTGTTTCTGTGAAAGCTGGGGTGTTGGGAACGTGGTCTCCGGTGCAGGAATGCTCAGAGGTGAACGGTCAGGCGGTGAGAGTGCCGACCTCAGCGGATTCATCCATTTAGTGGATTAAGAATGTGAGTGGATTATGGGTGGTAACTGCAGGCAGCTGTTACGGCTGGAGGAAGTAGGTCACTGGGGTGTGCCCTTGGGGGTCACGCCTCGTCCCTGGCTCCTCTCTCTCACTCTCTCTCTCTCTCTTTCTCTCTTGGTGCTTCCTGACTGCCGAGAGCTGAGAAGCCTTCCTCCACCAGTCCTTCCACCATGATGCTTTGCCTCATCTCCGGCCCAAAGCAATGCAGTCCAACTGACCACAGACTGCCCCTCTGACCACAGACTGCCCCTCTGACCACAGACTGCACCTCTGACCACAGACTGCACCTCTGAGATCTTGAGCTCAAAATACATTTTTTCCTCCTCTACGTTGTCCTTGTCAGGGGTTTTGGTCACAGAGTTGGAAAGCCGACTATCACACAAGTGACGACCACGCAAATGAAACCAGAGAGTGTCTGTGCCCAGCTCGCTCTGAGGAGCCCCAGCCCCACCGCACACGTTCGGCCGAGGTTAGAGGCAGGCCAGGAGACAGCTGGACAGGGGGAAGCGACACTCTGGGGGAGCCCAGAGTGTCCAGCATCAGGGTCGGCCCCGCAGGAGGTGGCTTGCTGCCAGCGTGGGGCTCTGGGGGCTGCCTTTCTCTGCTTGGCCCTGAGTTGGAAGAGGGGACAGACATGAGGGAAGCACTTGATTGAGTGGGGGCGGCTGCAGCAGGGGTGGGGCCAGAGTTCCCGCGGCACATCCGGCCGCTCTGTCTTCAGTCTCTGACTTCATCCTAGAACAGCGGCCATTCATGGTAGCACTCGCACCCAGGGCATGAGTGGTCTGCGGTGTTCCCGTGTCATTCCACGGTTAATATTGTTTAGAATGTTCTCTTCCAGCCAAGCGTGGCTGTCCATGTGACGCAGGAGGCTGAGGCAGGAGGACTGCAGGTGCAGGGCCAGCTGGGGCAACTTCCCGAGACCCTGTCTCAAAGACAGAAAGGGCTGGGGTGTAGCTCAGGGGCAGAGCACTTGCCTGTCACCCGCAGCGGCGGCTGCTGTGCCCACGCTGGACCGGGTGCTGTTGTAGAGCGTGCGTGGGGCAGGACCTGTGACCAGTGAGGGTCACTGCAGGGCGATGATTCCTCAGTCAGCCTGTTGTGGTAAAATTCAGGGGGTCTCTGTGAACTTCCTCTTGGCCTGTTCACGGGGTGGGGTCCCCCACCTCTCAGCTCTGCCCTGTCCAGGGAGCTGGACTCTGAGCTTGGCCCCTTCAGCCTCAGGCTTGGGATGGACAGGCAACATGAGGAGGAGGAGCAGGAGAGGAGGCAGGGGAGGAGAGGCCAGGCAGGGAGGAGGGGGACTAGATTCCTGCCCTGGGTCCAGCTTAAGGTGGAAAAGGACTCACTCAGGCTGAAGCTCCCGTCCCGGCCTGAAGCTGAGCTGCTTCCCGATCTCCCGGGAGCGGCACTGGAGGAGCAGCCAGAGCCACACCGGCCAGGTCCACTGCCATGTAATGGGGTTGCCTCTGCCTGACCCTTCACCAGACACCCCGAAGTACCCTGAAGTCGCCAGCGGCTGCTTTCCTTTTGCCTTGTCTCCCCGTGCCTGACTTAGAAGCAGCTTTGCAAGGACCCTGGCTGCTCTCATTCCTGCCCGTTCAGCCCTGCTGTCTGGAAGCCAGCTGGTCCACCCAGTCCAGCCAGCACGCTCTGACTCCATACAAGGAAGCCCCGCCCAGCGCTAGGATCCAGGTGCCCCCAGTTAAGATCTGTCAGTCACGGTGATTGCCCTTTGACAGCCCCACACCCACCTGAAGCACAGGGCACTTGGGAGCCTTCAATCCTCCGCCTGCTCACAGAGCACTGAAATTCAAGCCCAGAGAATTCTTTAATCCTTCAGGTTCTTTTGGATTTTTGCTTTTTAATTTTTTTTTTTTTTTTTTTGTTAGTACCAGGGGTTGAACCCAGGGGTGCTTGCCCAGTCCCTCACCCCCCCCGTCCTTTATTTTTCTTTTTTTTTTTTAGTTTATTTAGAGTCAGGGTCTTGCTAAGTTGCTTAGGGCCTAAGTTGATGAGGCTGGCTTTGACCTTGCAATCCTCCTGCCTCAGCCTCCCCAGCCACTGGGATGACAGGTGTGGGCCACTGTGCCCAGCTGGGTTCTTTTCTCTCTTTTTTGGTCCTGGCGCTGAAACCTGGTGCTTTACCACTGAACCACAGGGTCTCACTGAGTTGCTGAGGCTGGCCTTGAACTTGTGGTGCTCCTGGCTCAGCCTCCCAAATCACTGGGATTACAGGTTGGTGCCACCGCATAGAAGGGCGATTTCTTGACCTGATGAAGGGGCATGTCCTTTAAAAGGTACTGCAAAATCAAACCCATAAAGTACAGAAAGGACAGACATCTGACCATGTCTGTGCCACTGTGCCCAGCCCGACAGTGCCCCTTGAAGCACACTTTATTTTTTTCATGCCATTGGTTTATGTGCAACCATTTCTGGCTGCCATGAGTTCAGGAATTTGACGTGTTTTTTTTTTTTTATTAGTTGTTGATGAAACTTTATTTACTGATTTGTATGTGGTGCTGAGACTCGAACCCAGTGCCTCACACGTGCTAGGCAAGCGCTCTACCACTGAGCCACAGCCCCACCCACGTGTTTTTTAGAGGTTGCCTCTCTTGGAATATTCTTCCAGTTCGTTCAATAGATTAATTAAAATGTTTCTAATTGTAGAAAACAACGCAGGAACTACAGATTCGAGGTTGCGGTCGGCGGTTGGTACGGCCCCTTGTCACAGGCACTGCAGAGGTGCGAGCCAGGACACCCCATCCCAGTGTGGTGCTGTCAAGCCCAAGAGAAGGAGACTCAGGGCCATTTTTAACTTGACAAAATGCGTATTGCCTGTTTTCTCTTTTGCTGTTTGCGGTTTGGTGTCGGAGCTAGGAACCTGGGCAATACGTGGTCCTGGGATAGTGGGTACAACAGACGGATGCCAGCAGCCCCGCAAAATCAGAGGAGGCCAAGGTGCAGCTCAGAGGTGAAGCACGCGCTCAGTGTGTGCGAGGCCCTGGCCTCCACCCCAGCACTAGAGAGGTGAGGTATAAAGAGAACTCTGACCCTAACCCTGCAGCCACCAGCCCGGGGCCAAGCCCCCGGGGCAGCTGGCCCAGAGCAACCAACCCGGTTAATAACCAACAGCTTCTTAATATTTTGGGATGCTGGGCAAGGACCCAGGGTCTCCTGCCTGCCAAGCGAGCACTCCACGCTGGGCTCTCCCCCAATCTCTAACTTTTGTCCCAGCTTCCGACTTGGGACCAGCCGGAGCCCTGCCCAGGAGGCCTGGGAGGGTTCACCGAGCCTCCCTTGCCCACTTCCAAGCCTCCTCTCTTCTCTGGCTGCCCCACTTGCTGGAGAGTCTAGTTGGCTGCCACTGCACAGGGGGGTCTGGGCCAGTCCAGGGACCTCCTTTGTGTGGCCGAGGCGAGGCCCAGGTCCCCACGCAGGGGCGCCCGCTGTCCTGGTGCCAGGGCTCATCACTCTCCGGGGAGCACCTCGGTGCCCTGCTGACACTTCCTGTCAGCGATGGCTCTGGGACTTCTGGTGAAGTCACTTTAGAAGACCTGCGGCTGCAGGGGGCACGGACGGCACAGGGCTGGACCTGTGCCTGGTGCCCAAGGGGGAAGTCAGCTGGCCCTGGCCTTGGGGCTGCGCGGCCTGCAGGTGGGGCAGGAAACGGGCTGGGTGCTGTCCAGCCACCACTTCTGCCCGTCTGACTGGACCCCACGGGTGGCGCGGCACACAGGGCTGCCCACTGGCCTGTCCCAGCCCTCTTCCTGCTGGGAACTTTGCCCAGCGCCTCCCCTCTGGCTTGGGGCTCCCTCCCACCCCATCTTCTGCACCCTGCCCTACAGGGATGGCTGCCAGGCCACCCCACCAAACCAGACCGGGCACTTTCTTGGCTCCATGGAGGCTCTGTCCAGGCAGGGCTGGCTTCCATGCTGAGAGGAGGCTGGGCGACCGCTGGCAGCGACACCCTGATGGGACTCTCGTTCCAGCCCCGCCCCCCGGAAAACGTGAGCAGGTTTGGGATTGTGGGCCAGGTCCCGCCTCGGGCCTTCCCTCTTCACCCACCTGTCCACGGTGGGCTTACAACCTGGCGCACCTGCCGCCGCAGCCAGGGCTCCACCACTGCAGATCCAGGAAGTGCAGCAGCTTCCTGCCCACCTGGACCCGTCGGACCCCAGGGCCAGGACGCCCGCCCTGTGCCTGGCAGTGGGAGCTGCGCCCAGCAGCCGATCCCGACTGATGCCTGGTGCGTTAGGAAACGCAGGTGGCACGGCAGCGCCCGCGGACTCCAGGTCTCCTGCAACGCGTGGCAACAGGAATCTGAGCCCTGGTTGGGCATCGAGGTAGAAGCCAGTGTCACGTGTCACCTGCCATCCACGCTGCGATGGCAAACCCGACAAGCACCGACGTGTTTGCATGCAAGTGACAGGACAGCAGATCACGGGGTCTCCCTGTGCTGCCCAGCTGGCCATGAGCTCCGGGCTCAAGCAATCCTGAGCCTCAGCCTCCTGAGTAGCTGGGAGCAGAGGCGCACACTGGGGAAGCCCACGCACCTCCCCGCCTGACAGCCCGAGACCTGCAGTCACCCCAGGCCCAGCACGGGACGCTCGGGCTGCTCTGCAGGCTGGGTACAGGCCCTCCGCCCCGCCCAGCCCCAGCCTCTCCCTGCGCCCTGGGTCTGCCAGACAACTGGGCAGTGCCCTGAGCTGGTTAACAGGGGGCACACCCCAGAGGCCCACCTGCCCCACCTCACCCAGCCTGGAATCAGCTCGGTGTCCTGGGGATTCCACACCAGCCCAGACCCCAACCCCAACCCCCTACCTCTCCCTCCCATCTGTGCTGGGGAGGCTGCCCCAACCCCCATTTCTCTGCCCACAGGCTGCCCAAATGTATGCAGGCAGGGCGAGGGTCCTTCCCCAAGGCCCTTGACCCTGCCCCTCCCCGCAGGGTGCAGAGGGGTTCCCTGCCCCTGCCAGCGGTTTGTGTAGGAAGAGACGCAGAGCAGGTCTGTCATTTATTAGGTCCCCTGCGGAGCTGCGTGGCCCAGCCCTGGATCCACTAGCTCCATCCTGGGCCCAGGGCCAAGGGACCAGGGGAGGCAGACAGGCGCCCACCCCACGTGGGGAAACAGGCAGCTTTGGTGACAGTTTTTGGCTATTGGGGGCTCTTGTGAGGTGACCACCTGCCACACAGGAAGGAAGCCCTGGAGGACACTGCAGCCCACGGATGCCCCAGCCACCCCATCTCTGCCAGTGTGGGCTGGTCCCCAGGAAGCCGGGAGGAGGGGCGCAGGTGGGCTTGGGCCAACTCCTGAAGGGAGCAGCGGCCTGTGGGCGCCGAGAGGTTTTGGCAAAACTAACCATTAAAGCAGCTGGAGCTGGGTGTGGGGAGGGCCTGGGCACCAGCGCTGGCGTCCTGGCACCGGCTGGTGATCTCCGCCATCTGGTCCCCTGCCCAGGAGTAGAGGTCTTGGAGGGGGTACTGCCGTTGAGGACACCAAAGCTAAGGCCCTCTGGTGACATAAAGTGCACATGATCCGCAGCGGGCGGGGTGCCCACCTGCCACCCAAGGCCTGGGGCTGCTGGAGGCTGCGCTTCAGGCCCGAGCAGCGGCCCAGTGAAGAGCACACCTCTGTAGACCCAGGAGCAGGGACAGGACGGGGTCCTGGGGACCAGCCTCAGCCCAGAGCCTGCCCCCGTGGGGGGAGAGGCTGGGGAAACACCCCATGGGGGTGGGAGGGGCCTGAGCAGGGGTGGAGGGAGCCCGGGCCCAGGCTGGGTTGGGAGGTCCCCAGTCCCGGGGGTGGGGGTGGCCCAGGGTGGGCCCAGGCTGGGAGGGACAGGAGGCTGAGCCCGTGCTTCCCAAGGGTGGTGCTGGTGGCCAGAGCCCTGCTGCCCAGCAGCCTGGGGGCCATCAGGTCGGCACTTTGACACCGAAGTGTTTCCGCAGCTGCTCCAGGAACACGAAGGTGAGCACGGTGTGGGGGATGAGCCGGACTCCCGCAGGGAAGAGGCCCTGGGCGGAGACAGAGCTGTGAGGCCAGCAGGCTCCACGGGGTGCCTGCCGCCGATGCCCACCACCCAGCCCACCTTGTAAAAGGCCAGGGGTCCGAGCTTCGCAGTCTCCACGGCACAGTGGAAAACGCCCTGCAGGAGACGGACGGGAACAGAGCGGAGATGAGCCTGGCACTGGTGGCACACGGCCCGGGAGACCCCAGGACAGCCAGGGGACAGCAGCCTGCAGGTTAGCAGGGGCCAGAAGCCAGGGAGACAGAGGACAGCCTGGCAGGAGGCCCAGCAGGGCAGGCCCGTCCCGGGGTGCCTCTGAGGGAGACCCATCTAAAACAGAAACGGAGCCCTGGGCGCACGCCCTCCAGCCCCGTCAGAGAGGCCTCGCGGCAGGACGCACAGGGCAGGGCGGCCTCACCTGGTACTCCCCCTTGGAGTTCATCAGGCGGGTCTTCAGCACGTCCAGGGGCTGGCACAGGAACGTGGCACATCCACCCTGGGGAGGGGGCTCGTCACCATCGGGGGCCCTCTCGGACAGGGTGCAGGCCCTGGGACCCAGGGGACACCAGGACCCACACTGGCCTGGAGCCACTTACATGGCCCAGAGAGGCAGCTCCAGGCTCACCCAAGGCCCCAGCCCGGCCCTGGCTTCACAGGGACCCCGCCCCTGCTACACTGGGCACTGACCGCAATGAAGCTGGCGACGAAGTGGGTGAAGGTGTTGTCAGACAGGTACCCAGTGCTGAGGACCAGCTGCTTGGCCTGGTCGTAGCAGGACAGCTGCGGTGGGGGCAGGGCGGTTTTGGCCAAGCTCAGCCCTGGGCTGGGGAAGGCAGTGACCAGGCACCAGCTCTGCCCGCCAGCTACGCCAGTGCCACACCTGGTGGACAGGTGAGGCCCAGACCCAGGCTGCAGCCCGACCTCCTTGCCCACCTCCCAGCCTCTGCCCACAGGTCGGCAGGTGCCCCAGGATCCCCAAGGACAGCAAAGGTCAGGCAGGCTGCCCATGAGCCCCAGCGCGCACAGGAGTCCTACCTGGCCCACGGTGACGAGGGCCCCGCGGCTGGAGGCCATAGTTGCCCCTGAGAACAGCTTCTTCAGACCTTCTGTGGGGGGAGGCCGGCCCTGAGCACACAGCCCGGCCCCCATTCTGTCCAGCCATCACCCCCCTCCTCAGGCCCCGGGCCCCAGGGAGCCCGCTCCTCTCACCTTCTCGGGCCACGCGGTACAGGCCGTCCAGGGCGTGGGCGTAGCTGCCAGGGACACAGAGTGGGCATGAGGCTCGCCTGCTCCACTAGCTCCCGGGGGGCCTCCCCAGGTCCTGGGACGCGCTGGGCAACCAGTGGACAGTGCCTGGGACTCTGCAGAAACCTCACGGGGACAGCCCCTCCCAGGAAATGCCGGCCCCTCGGGGCTGCTGGCCAGGTCACCTGCCCTGCCCGTCCTGGGGAGGTCCTGTCTTCCCCAGAGCCCGGGGCTCAGGGCTGCTCCCGCCGTGGGGGCCAGCCCTGTGCTCCTCCACCCTTCCCGCCTGGGAGTCCCCAGGGAGCGCGAGGCGGCTCGGGCTGGGCAGGGACGTTCGGGGCTGGTGGGAAGGACCCGCTGCTGCGGGGGGAACGGCCGCCCCGGCAGGGTCCAGCCTCACAAGTCCATCCCAGGCGTGGGCAGATGCCGAGGCCGGGACCTGCTCTCAACCGAGCAACACTCTTCCCACAGGGAAAGAACCCAGAGGCCCCAGGGGACCAAGTGACATCCCCGGAACCCAAGTGACACCAGCCAAGTGTGGTGTTTGCTCCTGAAAAACCATCAGCTCCCAACACCTGTTCCACAGGACCCCACGGCGAGGTGGCCTGCTGGCGTCCTGGCCAGGGGGGGCAGGGCCACCCGGGCCCCAAGCAGGCCCCGAGCAGGCCCCGAGCAGGCCTGGCCTGCTGCCACAGCCTCACCACGACTCACTTGCGCCGCTGACTGGGGGGCAGCTTCACGTCGTTCTGCATCCTGAAAGAGAGGGCGGCAGCCGCTGGACAGGGCCCCGAGCCCAGGGCAGGCCCCCGGGAATCAAAGCCCCCCACCCCATTCCCAGGACCCCAGGGTCTGAGCGGCCTGTTTCAAGGCGAGCGTGCGGCAGACCCCAGCAAGCCACCAGGCAAGCCTCCCTGACCTTAGGGGACAGGGGGACACACAAACCTGACATTGACCAGATCCGCGGGGGTCCCGACGAAGCCTCCGGTTAAACCTGGGGCGACACAACCAGGGGGCCACAGCCTATGACGCCTGGAGGCGATGGCCGGGGCCATCCCAGCTCACCGCCCTGGAGCTCACCGCTGACACCGCCCAGCAACACCTTGCTGGAGAAGGGGAGTGGCCCCTGGCTGCCCTTGGTCACGTGGTCCCGCACAGTCTCGTAGATGGCGAAGCGCGTCAGGGAGTAGGTCATCTGGGGAGGAGGGCCAGGCTCAGCCTCAACAGGCTCGACACCACAGGGCTGACCCCAGGTCACTGGGCTGGAGGGCGCGGAGCCCGTCCACAAATCAGGGGCCGCCCGCCACTCCTTCCCATGCCTGTGAGTGGCAGTCTGGGGTCCAGCCCACCCCTGGGGTCGCCAGCTCCACAGTGGGCGGGAAGCGGCTGTCTCCCAGGTGCCCACAGCAGGGCCAGGCCCAGGTGACCAGGGGAGTCGGGCTGGCTGGCTGCCCACCTGTCTGCAGAGCGAGGCGCTCAGGCCGTTGTAGAGGGCCAGCACGCCGTCCGCGCGCACCACCCGCAGCGCCATGCCCGTCATGCGCAACCTCACCTCCTGCTGTGTCTGCAGGTGCACCTGGGGCACAGAGGGCAGAGGAGGGTCAAGGGTATTTCCAGATGACCACCTGGAGACCCCCTCAATGGCCCTGCCGCTCAGTCCCACCAGTGCCCCATCTCTACGTCAGGGACAGTGGAGTCCCCCTCTGGGGACATTTCCTGCTGAGGCTCACACTCCAAGCAGAAGTCGGGGCCACTGGCCAGCAGCCAGGCCAGGATTCATTTCACAGGCCCCATGCCTGGCACTGACCCCAAGGAAGCTCGTCCACAGCCACCTATGGTCTCCCTGCATGGTCACCCTAAAGCTTGCTCAGGGGAGCCCTCAAGAGCAAGGGGAATAGCCAACATGGGTAGGGACAGAGGGAGGGCCTGGAACCTGGCTCAGCAACACTGTCCTCCCAGGCAGAAGAGGACTGGACTCCAGAAAGTAGCCATGTGAACAGCAGTCCCTGTTCAGAGTGGACAGATCAAGGAACAAGCAGTTCTTCAAGTGGCCACACCCTGAGGTCCTGGTGGGCAGCCCTCAGAGGAGAGCCCTGGCCACCACTCCCCCGTGCTGGGGCACTGCTCCCTGTCCACCCTTCACACTTCCCTGGACGGCCACCTCCTCTGCTGGCTCCAGGCAGTGCTCTGTAGCAAGAGAGCACCTAGGTGGGGCCAGGGGCAGGGGCAGTGACGCCCAAAGGGGCCTTGGACAAGGGACAACAGCAAAGGATTCCAAGGTCACGGTCGTCAACACCAGAGGGCTTGGGGGAGGGGACTGTGGCCATCTGGAGGAGTGGAGGCAACAGCCCCAGGGCTGCCCTTTCCAGCCCTGCTGCCCGGGGCCGCTACCCCCCGGCCTCCTTGGCATCCTCCTGACCCAAGGGCCGGACCTGTGCAGGCCCGTCTGGGCACACGGGTCTCAGCCCCCATCTGCAGTGGGTGGCCAGCCGTGTTACTAATTAACAAAGCCCACCTCCCCTTTAGAAAGCAGAGGTCCACAGTCACAGGAACCACCCTGCGGCTGGGTCACCAGCCAGGCCACAGGGGCCAATCCCAAGCAGCTCTGGGAGTGGGAGAGGGTGGGGGTGCCAGGCCCTGAACCCTGCCCACAGGCTACCGCATGACCCAGGGCAGAGCCCCCTGGGCAGCCGGTCCAGCCTCAGGCCCTTTGTTCTCTGCTGGGAGGCAGGGTCAGAAACCACCCCAGCTGGCCCTGGGAACAAGGGCAGCTTTGTCCCATAAGCACTTTTTTCAAAGGAAAAAGTGAGGTACTTATACTTCTGGGCTGAGATGCCCACTCCCTGGGAGCTGCCTGGATGCAGGGTCTCCTGACATCTCTCCAGGGGCTGTGTGGCCCGACTCCTTCCCCTGTGCCTAGGTACACCCAGAGGAAGTGCCCAAGCCAGGGGGCTCGGGTCACCCCACTAACCCAGGCTGCTGCCCTCGCTTCCTTTCCCTCCTATCCCAGCACACTCATTCCCCAGGCCCGGGGGGCAGTTGGGCCCTGGGCTTCCTGTGGGTGCAGGCAGATCTCTAGGACCCACACCTGTGCACTACCAAGCCCCCAAATTTTTCCCCGGGGTACTGGGGACTGAACCCAGGGACATTCTACCATTGAGATGCACTCCCCAGCCCTTTTTTATTTTGGTATACAGTCTTGCCAAATCACTGAGGCTGGTCTCAAACTTGTGATCCTCCTTCCTCAGCCTCCCAAGCAGCTGGGACCACAAGTGTGTGCCACCATTCCCAGCTCACTCAGGTATTAAAGCGCAAAGCTGGATGGTCTCCTGCCAAGACTCGGGAGCCTGTTAGTAAGCTGGGGAGCGCGCTGCCTCTCGAGGCCCGGCCGCCACCTGCAGAGGGTCCCTGGGGCTTCTCCACCCGGCCCGGCCCGCAGGCCCAGGCCCTGAGAGCAGCGCATGGCGACTGCCGCGCCAGCGCCCCTGTCCTGCGGCTGCGACAATCACTGGGTGTGCGGCCAAAGCGTGCGTCCCGCCGGCGCCGGCCCAGCCGGCCTCACCTTGAGCAGGTCCAGCGGGTGCGTGCAGCAGGCGGCCCCGCAGGAGGCCAGCCCCCCGAAGTACCAGCGCGACACGCGGGCCTCGGCCGCCATGGCCCGATCAGCTGCGGCTCGGCCCGCCCGACCCGGCCCGACACCGGCTGCTACAGCGACCCCGGCCGCAACCGCCCCGAGCCCGGTTCAAAGTGCCACCGTGCGCCCGCGCCCCGCGCAGCCAATGCGTCCGCGCGGCCCGGGGGCGGGACCTGTGGGACTCCGCCCCGGCGAGAGTGGGCCTGCGAGCCACGTCCCCGCCTGCCGGCCCAGCGCCTTAAAGCTGTAGCGCCGAGGCGCGGAGCCTGGGTCCCACCGAAGCCGAAGCAGGGCCCGGCGCTGGCGGAACGACCACCTCCACTCCCCGGATCCCGGCCGAGGATGCGGCCCCGAAAGTCACTGCGAGACCACACGCCCTGGGAGGCCTGGCCCCTGCAAGCACCCTGGCGTCAGCCGCAGTCTGAACTTGCACCCTGCACCCGCTCAGGGCCACCTGGCGGGAGACGAGGGCAGTGGATCTCGCCCCCCTTCCCCTCGCCCCCGCGCGCCAGGGCCCAGTCCCCGCCCAGCTGTGGAGGGGGACGGAAAATCTCCTTGGCGCCAGCTTGCAGATTAAGTAAAATCTAGGGGCAAAGGCAGTAGTTAAGACAACCGCACCACCCCAACGCCCAGAGCGCCCAGCAAGTTCAATTCAGGCCTTGCTCTGACCAGCCAACCCCAGGCAGCCTCCCCGGGGGAGGCTGGGAGGTGGGTTCTGAGCTGTGCAAGCTTCAGGGTCGCTGGGATGCAGGCTCCTGGAAGGTGCTCTGAGTCGGCCTGGCCCATCAACTACCTCTGGGTTCCCGCCCAACCCCACTTCCTCATAGGAAGTAGAGGTGCACTTCTGGCCCCAGGGCAGCTGCTGGCAACGTGAAATCCAAAGTTGCTTTGGGGCTCAGGCTTGGCCACTAATGCCACTTCTGCCCCTGCCCAGACATAAAGATGAGAGGCACTGGGAAGAAACCCCTGGGCCCTCGAACCTGCAGAACACCTGTACAAGGTGACCAGTTTTCCCTGAGGGCCCAGTGACCCTCCAGCAGGTGCAAACCCCTTGTGCCTATGCCTAGTGGCCACCCGGAGATAAGGAGACTGTCCTATAGAACTCCAGGTGGCCTCTGACCCTGAGGTCATCAGCGACTATGGCTGGATCCACGTCCCAGTCAAGTGCCCCTGGCCCGTGGTGTTTTCAGGTGTGTTGGGAGTACTGCCCACAGAGAGGTGTCAGGTGGACTTGGCCAGGCACAGGGGAAGTCACAGGAGCTGGGGGTGGGCAGCCAGATGATTACCCAGGCCACACCCAGGCAGGGGCCAAGATGTGGAAGTGGTTTCACAGGTAGGACCTTAGTGGAAGCAAAGGTGATGGAAGCCTCGGGGTAAGAGGGGCCTGGAGACTAGAGGCTCTGAGGTAAGCGGGTTGCAGACTCCAGGTGGGTGGACCCGCGAGGGTTCTCGGACGAATCCTGACTAAACGTGTTTGTTCCCAGGCCCAAGGTTAGAAAAGCTGGGACAGGACTTCCCAGCCAGGGCCTGGAGCAGGCCACGTCCACAGCATGGAGTGCCAGGTCCCTTGGCACACACTTCAAGGTGCCCTGTATGGGGGACAGGGCCATGCAGGCGACAGCAGATGCCTGAGTAGACAGTGGATCTCTGAGCAGGGGCCTGAGGCGGGTTTGGCCAGTTATGGACTCTGCTCTCCTGTTTGACCTGTGCCAGCCTGAGACTGATGCTTGTCTGATCTCTCAGGATTGGTGAATCAATCAGGGTCTGCTTGGTCCTTAAGGAACTCAGGATGCCCACAGACCCACCTCCAGGTGCTGGCTCCAAAGGTCAAGGCCGAGACCACCAGACCCTGGGACACACTCCATCTACTTCAGATACAAGACAGTTGCTTATGGACCACTAGAGCCTGGAGCAGGTGAAGGCAGCTACCTGAGAAGGCCAGGGGTGGTCAGGGGAGGGCACCCAGCAGACTCCAGTTAGAGGGGTGAGCACCAGCTCCCCTGGGTGGCTCCTCTGGTGAGGTGGAATGAGGGCAGACCAACGGCCCAATGGCACGGGCATCTCCACCGTCAGGTAGTCACCCTCAAGAAGTCCAGGCAGTGAAGGGCTCCCTTATCTGGGCAGGGAGCCCATACTGACCAGACTGTGTGCCCAGCCCTC